>ML777284.1:587320-629271 GCA_009831015.1 Picea engelmannii | reverse complement strand
TACGCCCCCTACCTACACTCGTCCCCTCCACACGCCCCCACTTCCGTTTACCTCAGCTTCTTGCCACACACTCCACCTTAGTGCGTGACCTTCAGCTTCCTTTCTTTCCCTCCCTAGGCTTGGGAAATATCTTCGGTGTACCTTGGACAACTCCTGAGCATGGGAGAGAATTCTGGAGCGAGGAGTTCAGCCGCAGGGTGATGTCCAAAATGTACATGCCATTAATTCCAGGTGAGGTGAAGGATCCTAGTAGCATAAGTAATCATGGATCGAACATATGGAAAATTGTGGGAAAATGGATAAGTTTCATGAATCAAATGAAGAGCAGTGAAATCATCACAGTAGGAGCGGTTCATTGGGTAAGCAAGCACATTCCTGTGAAGAACAGAGAAGAGACTCCTCCGTGTAAGCGCATTGGTGGTTTCTACAATTGGGGGAAAGTAGGGAATACACCCAATATGAATACGAAAATACCAAGAACTGTCTCAGTGGAGGAGCATGAAGAATTGGTAAGCACTGTCCAAACACTTCAATTATAGTGCAGGGCCCTCTCCACACAGGTTCTCTCAATCACAGAGATCACCATCCAGCATAGGAGCGAGCAACAATGAAACAGGGACGAATGTGAAGCGCTCAGGCAGAAGATAGAGGAGCTCAAATTTGCATCCAACCCTATGTCACCTGTCACGAACACTTCCCTCTTAGATGAAGCCTCCTCTCCAGGACCATGTCTTTAATTGGATCTCAACCTGTGGCCTCCAACAGAGGCAGACCACACTGCACCAGACCAAAACAAAATGTAATTATACGCAATGTTTTTTTGTGCTTTTATTAGGTACTTTCTGCAAGATGTTTACCATCGATACATAAACAGACTTTAGTGTTTTAGTTAGCACCACCCCTGTTCTCCATTTCCTTCTTGGAGAACACAGGTGGGAGCATTTTGATCTCTGCAATTTTTGTAACCACGACTTTACTCTCTGCCTGCATTTCCTCGTGGCTTTTTAATATATATTTTACCCAGTTTCTGTGAAAAAAATATAACACTGGAAAATAGACTCGAGGTCTTATTGCATGCTTTGCTTCCTAATGTTTTATCTTTGACCTCTTGAATTAATTTCCACACTAAGGACATGCATTAATAATCAGTGCAACATACATTAATAATTTCTCTCTTTCTTTATATCGATTTTGAATCTATTGATTGAGATCATTAAATCCATGTGTATTTAATTGGAAAATAGATGTGAAGGGTGAGGATTTCTCCACATTGTGAAGGGTTCTTGTACATTGTATGTTTCATATTTCTCATTATATATTTGCAATTGAGTTCGGAGATCATCGTACAAAGTACATACATATCCATCATCAATTCACTAGTTCACTGGCTGTCATTGTTTTCTTCATTGTCATTGTTTGCTTCAACTTTGTAGGGTTGAAATATTGTACCTGCGATTGAGATCTACCATCATTCATAATTCATCAGTAAGATTACTCATTTTCATTCCTATATATTGTTTGCAAGTAGGAATTTTCAAAATATCAAAAATATTTTATTAGTGATTTAGTACTATTAAATACTTTGAAAAATATGTTTGATTTATTTGCATCACAAAAAAAATGAAATTTTGTTTGATTTCTTTGCATCACAAAAAAAAAACTAAAATTCTTATAGGTTCCTTTGAAAAGAAAAAAATCACTACACATTCAAAATGAACAAAAACAGGTTAACAAAACTATTACAGGTTAAATTCTTATAATTTGGTAGACTTTTTCCTCTTCTCCTTCCTAATAGGATATTTCTTGAATGATTACACATATATTGTAAGATCTTAGATCAAGTACACATATGGTGTATGTTGTAAGTGGCTTCAAGTACACATCTTAATAATCTCGAACCTTATTGAACCAAGTGTGTTTCATGATATAAATTAAGATGTTTTTTTATCTACAAACAAATTCCATATATTTTACTAATATACCTGTTCAAATGAATTTATATCTCCCTCCCCTTTGTAGCTTAAAGACTAGAGCTACAATGAAGATGGGAATCTAAGGCCTTTGACATATCTTTAATATGATTTATCGGGGCATATGAACGATTTTAAGAACCAGTGGGAGGAACTACCCCATGGAGAGTCATCCCCACATCCCACCACCCAAGAATATTACAATTATTCTTTATACCACACCATATATATGAAATATTGGTGAAGGTCTAGTGAAGAGTGGAGTGAAAGGGTGGAAAGGAGATTGCCTATGAAATGTGGTGGAAACATGAAATTCCTATGCGGAGTGGGAAGGATGAAATTTTTTGTTAAAAAAAAAATCATTTCAATGAGAAGAGGACTAAGGTTGAATGGAATGGTACTTGGTTGTGTTTTCTCCTTTCTCGTCAACTAGTTCATCCAGCTCATCCAAATTGACCTACAATTTTCTGTCATTTTTGGGAGAACTGCCAAAACCACCAGGGTTTGATGAAAATTAGCAGAAGGGGTACATAAACAATGCGATAGAAGTCTTGTGTGAAAACTTATGGGCACATGACCCTAGCAGAGGGAGAGTTCCATGAAAGGCCTAGAAGCACAAATTCTACTAAGAGTTCTACTAAAAATGGTTTAAACACACAAACCCCTCCCCTAAAAAATATTCCTTTACATTCCAGCCCATCCTAGTAAGTTTCCTAAATAGTCCCAGATGCTTAACCACTCTTATATTCTTAACCACCTTAGAAGGCTGGACCATACCAGGGCTATAAGAAGGAAAGATGAGTTACCAGAGATATAAGTCCATTAGTTACATGCCAAAAAAGATAGATGTAAGATAAAAGAGTGATCCCATCTATATGACCTATGCATGTCAAGGTTTATACCATAATAGGAACATAGCAATCATGGCAGATTTGCATGTGTTTCATGTGACTATGAAACACATGGGCCCAACATATTTGACAATCCATATCTACTCCCTGCCAATCCAACGAATTTCATCCTTCCTTAGAATTTCCCTCATGGGATTTACCAATGGGTTGTCATGAAACCACACTTTATAGTTTTTTCCATAGCCTACAACCCATAGGTCTTGCAACCTCATGCCTTTGGGCTCAAAACTTTTCCACACCATGCGATTTCTCTACAACCTATAACCCACATACCATGTCGACTTAACCTCTTGTGGAATCTTCCTGCAATCATGATCCTATGAACCTTTCCATAGACTCTTCTATGTGAGACTAATCCCATGATCCTTGTTGACCATTGATCCCAATGAATGGTCAGGATCAAATATCATTCTCCAATGAGTGATCAAGATTGGATATTGACACTTAGGTGATTTTTTCTCATTTTTGAATTAGCTCCTCTAGATGGACACATACTCAAATCCTCTTGTAGGCTATATCCTCCAACAATGAGCTCTACTATAAGATTTGATGCTCTGGATCTAATCTCAATTCATGATGAATATCTAGCTTTGGATATCACTTGACCTCTTTTCAAAGTCAACTGAGGGTCGCACGTGTACCCGATGATCACGTGTCAGTGTCCAATTTACATACCCTTGTTGACGAGTCCCTGACATGGTATGCCAATGTGGAATTCTATCTTAGCATTCTTACATGGCATCCTCCTATGCACCTAGCCACTAGTACATTTGTCACATTCTCTGACGACGTTATGATGCCCTTCTGACGGACTCCTGTCTAGCTTCCAACGAACCTAATTCCAATTGTTCATTTAACCCCTTTCATCGCACTCTCGACAAAAATATCAGTATGTCATACCTCCGATGTAAAAAACTACCATGTGGTAGTTGTGGAGAGATTTTACAAAACAATTTTCTTTCGCATAGGATCATCGCAAATACGACAATAACATAATTATCGGTCTTTCGATGCATTGGGCCACCACACAACATTTTCCAAGAAACCGTCATCATCCAAGTCACTGTCGTTTTACTAATGGTGTCAGTCATTATTGCGACATAAGAGAACATAAGTATCATCATAAATTCGATGCAGACACCATCAAAATTGTGACTTTATGGCCAACGACCTACATCGACGTGGCAATGCTATAGAGGGAACACTCTATTTTTGATCCAATGATTTGATGTGATAGATTCGTTGAATTGATGATGCCATAGTGGGAAAATTCCATTAGGGTGGTGAAACGTGTGATCTCCAAGTCCCATCGGAAATGAGATGGATGGGCGTAAATCGTTCATCCGAATACCAACATACATTCAACAAAGAACCCTTGCATCAAAGGTCCGACACTGGTATAATAAATTTAAAAAAAAAAAAAAAACATTTGACATGGGGAGCAGATAGATGTGTTAGATTAAGAAGTAAAAGAGGTTGAGCCAATTGTAGATGACATTTTTCTCAATATATGATGATATAGATGATTAGGATTAAGGTTTCTATTGTTGAATAAAACCATGATTCAAAGCTTGTTAGAGCCCTAATGATTTGATTAAGTAAGGTAAATTAAATTATTAAAAGTTAATTAATTGATTAAATCATTAATTTATCCAAATCAATTAATTATTGAATTGATTGTATTTTATCATTTATTTATTCCTTTTGAATCAAGAAATATAACATTTAAGAAATTAAGTATTTCATGTGTTTTAGGGGTAGGTTTAAAGTTATGACAAAGGATAAGGAAGATAGGAAATTGATGATGGGGGTGGGGGATTCTAGAGGAGGAGGATACATAGAGAGTGGGAATTTGGAAGAGAGGATTGTTATTTATATATAGGAAGAGCAAGCAAGGAGAAATTTGGCTGAGAAGAAAAGAATTTCTTGGAGAAAATTGGTGGGTTTACAAGTGGACTAGTGTTGCTGGGATTTTGGGCTTGAGGGCTAGGAAATATGATTTCCTGGAGCTAGGGATCTAGAGAGGCTCTGGTCCTAGTTGGATGGGAGGAAAGAACTTAGTTTTCAGGAAGTTCAAGCTTTTGGTCCGAGACAATTTCAAACAACTCAAAGGACAATATCTTCAAGAGGTATTTTACTACTTTGTTGTTTTTCTTTGAATCAAGTTATGAATATTGAAATTATGTTGTAAATGTGATATTTGAGAATTTAATTGCTGGAAATTACTATCATGAAATTTACTATTAAATCTTTACATTTTCTACCAAATTACAAATTTACTTTTTAGTTATAAAGCCCTGGGTAGGGCTTTACATATGGTATCATAGCCCGATTTCAAAGATGAAAAATAGGCCTTACCCATTCTCTTATGACCTGAAATCTATGTCTTGAAGGTATGATAATTGTTCAAAAAAAAAATATGGGACATGCAACCAAGAAACCCTTTAAGTTCATCCCTTAAACAACCCACAAATATTTTTAACGGCCCTTAAAGATTTGAGGGAAAAAAACTAGAACCTAAACTCCATGTGCATGGAAGAAAATTCTACCATGTCCTGAAACCCTTGTGAACACTGTAGAAAGCATTAAAATAACCTATAGATAACCCTAAGAACCTTAATAATAATTATTGAGTAGGTAAGGAGGTAGCAAGAAAGAGTCTTGCAGGCTTGTACCATCTTCCCATCTCTAGTTTTGACCACTTTCTTATGGGCTTTAGCCACCTACACCTGTAAGGGACAAACATATTGATGAGGGTTAAATAAGGTCAAAAAAAGGATATGAGAAAAAATTAGCATTCAAATATTTTTTAGTTGCACCAACCCCCATATGCTCTTCAGTTTCACACATCCATGTGTGCCCAACACCTATAAAGATAAGAATGTCTCCATACTTGGAAGCTCTTCTAACTCAAAGCACTCATTAACACATAAGATTCAAATATTTTTTTCACTACTCCAAACCCCTAATGCTCTTCAGCTACACACATCCATTTTCCCACAAATCCTCTAAACATAGTAAAATATTGCAAAGGTGATTACAAAAAAAGAAAAATGTTCACACATTCTGGTGTGATATTAATAGAGACAATGTATTCAAATATTCAAAATGTTCATGTAAATGGCGTTGTGGTGTGATATAAATAGTGATGAAACATTCAAGTATTAACACAAAAAATTATATTTATCTTTGATTCACCTTCCCCGTGCCACAATGAGTTTAATTTACTCCCTAGCACCTATAAAAACCTTAAAAAAATTTCATTGTAACCCAGGAAGGTAGGGAAAATAATGGACACACTATCCAATAGAGCCATAAGATATTTGGTAACTTTTCCCTTCTCTAACTACGTCCCATCTTTTCTAACTCCACCCTCCTCAAAATGCGTTCCTAGAAAGAACCTTCAATATGACCAATTTGAAGGCTCATCGGGTGAATATCTCCCAATACATCACCCCCATCATTATAGTGCTTAAGATCCATCTTAATTACTCACATGGGCATTACCTGACCATGTTGGAAAACAATCGTTATTATAAATTTATTCTTAGAAACTAATGTTCTTGGAAAATGTGGATGACTAAAAGAATTGATCCCTGAATTTCATTAAATAATCTATATAAAAAAATTTGAATTAGTAAACACTTACAGATGATTGTTATAACAAATTATTTGTCCTATGCCAAATATGAAGTGGAGATGATTTCTCAATGACATCTCTTCCCCATTTTCTTAGGTGGTCGTGCATACATATTAAATTCATATTTGTGCCCTCTCTGTGTCTGCATTAGAAAGAAAAAATAAACTTGATTTGAACCTTAACCAAACCATCACCACCACCCTCAACCATTCGAGCATCTAGGCCACATGTTCATCCCTAGGTCGACCTTGCCATGTCTGATTCAAGGAGAAAGGGGAGAGTTGAGGAGGAGTGGGAACAATGGAGGAGGTTGAGATCGCCTTCCTCGTCCTACATGTTCAGGATTATGGCCACTCACCCAAGTGAAGGTCATCGACTACAATCCTTGGGCCATCATGGGCTGCAAGAAAATACCCATAGATTTCAAGTTTATCTCCTTACCCACTCAGAGATATTGACATCATGGGTTAAAGGAAATATCCAAAGACTCCCAAGAAACTTCGACTATGACTTTAAAACCCTCGTCTAGAATTGTTGCAGAGGCACCGATAAAAGGTGGGCCAACTGGTAGCCTTGGTCATTCCCTCTAAGAGGTTGGCCATGGAGCCAAGGTGTTCCCATACAGTAACAAGGAAGATTTCTTATCAATCTCTCCATATCACTTCCAATCACCTTCCTATACAATATCTACAACGCCCATTCGAGGTTCCCATTCAGGGCTTTCACGCGGATCCCCTGGTCAATTGCATGTTCTTTGAAATGAATGGGGGCTTAAGTGTTCAAAGCCTTGTGACACAAAATGTGGGGGATTGAGGACCGAAATGAGCAGAGGTCGAGCAGGGCAGAGGTCATTCCGGGAAAAATGAGCAGAGGTCGGGCAGGGCAGAGGTCATTCAGAGTGAAATGATAGAGGAGATGAGAGTAGGTTAGGGTTTATGAATGGGGATACGAGAGATAGGTTAGGTGAGTGGGGAGTGGGAGACATGTGGGACTCATGCAAGGATCCACACTGCCTACCCCATCCCATTTAATTAATTAATTTATTTTTATTTTATTCTATATATATATATTATTATTATAATTTTATTTTATTATTTTATTTATTAAAATAACCAAATAAAATAAAATAAATATTTATTATAGACAAGGACATTGAAGAGTACCCCATAGTGCTAACATAGCTAGCAAGGAGAAATAATTAGTAGCTTACTTAGATGGAGCTAGAAATTTTAGAGGATTTTGACCCTGACCCTTAGCTACTTACCTTACAGGAGTAATGTTTATTTATAGACAAGTATAAATAAACTTATTCCTAACTTCATCCTTGCAAGTTTAAGTTTGACTAAAACTTAGAATTCCCTAACTCTTCTCTAATACACATTCGATTTGAATGCAGGTTCTGTATTCAGAATGGTTAGAACTCAGGGAAATCAAGGTCAGGGAACATCATCACATGGACCACCAATGCCAGTGCCACCACCACCATCACTTGAATTAAATCTCATTTTGTGCTCCTTAGTGGCTATTAATGAGACATTAAAGGCGGGCCAGTTAGCATATGATCCGGATTTTATGAGAAAAACGAAATGAATACATATTATTAATAGGTGCTTAACACAAAATAACAGAGATACAGTAAAACTGGTTTTCTATTCAATAACGAAATAAGCTGAAACTGTAAAATGCAGTGGAAACAAGCTTGCTAGAATGGTGGTGGCTTATCTCTGAGAAAAGATGTGACGGCAGCGTTCATTCGCAAGAAGAGGGTTACAATGAGGCTTTGAAGGCCTTTTTACAATAAGAAAGAATGCCCAAAACCCTAGATATCCAAAAACCTAACCCTAGGAGATGAAGTGCCAAAAGTCATGTGGGCCCCGTTTGGGTAAGTTAGTACATCAACTTCCGGGGGTTGTAACTTTTGCATACAATCTCCGTTTTAGGCATGTGATAGCCCATTGGAAAGGTATCATTGAGGATATTAATTTTGGGGGATCAATGATATTTTTATCTATCACTAAGGAAATTGATAATGAAAAACCTTCATTTAGGCCTTCAAAATGGCCCCGGAAGTTAAAACTGCTAAAAATAGTAAATTGTCAAAATTGTCAAAAAATTGTTTTGAGCCAGTTGGAAAAGGTGGGTGGCCACCAATATCTATCTGGATCAATCCTCCCTCCTTAGGAAGAAATGGTCTCCATTGCGTTGAGGTCCCCCATTAGATGAGGAAATTTCTGTTGAATTTGGCCCCAAGTGAGCCACTTGCCTTGGTGCAGGAGTTGCCTTGCTTTGACGACTCGATAAAGCTGGATCCTTTGTTGTCGAGTGCCCTTGATCTATCTGTCCACAATGTGATCATTGGATGCCTGTTGTATGCAGTCTGGGTTGAGCTCTATTAGTGTCAGTTGTTCTGCTACTTATGAGGTGTCAAATAATGGTGGGAAATAAGGGCGAAGGAGATCCACGTTGAACACTGGGTGCAGGCCAAGGAAAGGAGGAATGTTGAGCTCAAAAGCATTATCCCCCATGGCCTTGGTGATAGTGTATGGTCCATAATGGAGTGGGCAAAGCTTCCGATGGGGTCCTGTAAGGCATTCTTTCTGCAAGTGCAACCAAACTTTGTCACCCACCTGAAACTTATGCGGCACCCGATGTTGATCATGGCGCTGTTTGTACTTGTCATTAGACTTCTGTAGGATATCCTAAACCTGTTGGTGGATGTGCTGGATATGCTCAATGAACCAGGTGTCTTTTTTAGCTTCATTTGGAGCAGGATATGAGTCATTTGAGGTGACCGCAAGGGGAAGTGCAACATATATGGGACCCAATGGTTGGAATCCCAACCCCACTTGAAAGGGGTTGTGGCCGGTTGAGTTACGCAAGGCTCGGTTGTAGCTATGTTGGACATAGGGAAGGAACTCATCCCATGTGCAAGGGTGCTTTGAATTATACATGTGAAGGATATGCACAATCATTCGATTTACAACCTCGGTTTGGCCATCCGTCTGGGGGTGGAAGGTCGTGGATTTGGTGAGCTTGGTGTCCAGCAGTGACTAGAGGCTTGACCATAATGTGCTAAGAAATCGACTATCCCGATCTGAGACAATGGTTTGTGGGATTCCAAAATGTACCTAGTCTCGTTCAAAGAAGAGCTTGGTAGTGGCCTCTTCTGTGATTCTCTTCTTGTAGGCAACGAGAATCGCCATCTTAGAAAAATGATCAACAACTACAAAAACACAGTCATTTCCCCACTTGGTGGATGGGAGGCCCAACATGTAGTCCATTGAGATGGATTCCCATGGCCTGTCAGGATTAGGAAGAGGGGTGTACAGGCCTTGTTTCTTAGTGGTCGATTTGGAAATAGCACAGGCAGTGCAGGACCTGATATACTTGCCGAACTCCTATCGGATTTTTGACCAGTATAAATGTTTCTGTAGCATTGCCAATGTATTTTCGATGCTAAAGTGTCCTACCACCCGACTGTAGTGGGCTTCCCAGATTAGCTTCACTCGCTCACTTGATGGAACACAGATATGTCCCAGACGACACAACAACCCATCCTGAAGATGGAAATTATTGACAACTGCATTTTCACCCAACATTTGGTAGGTGGTGGCAAAGTTAGGGTCTATCTCATAGAGTTGGGGCCATCCAGATGTCTCATGGCCGCAAGAGTCTAGCACCATGGTGAGTTCCGCGACAGGCAGTCTGCTGAGGAAATAAGTGACGCGATTGGTGCTTCCTCTTTTATACTTGATGTTGAGGTGGAATTGTTGCAAGTATGTGGACCACTTTTGATGGTGGTCATTCTGCAATTTTCCCTGTGTCTGCATGAACTTCAGTGGCTTCTGATCAGTGTGGATGACTATCTTCTTTCCAAGAATGTAATGTCTCCACTGGCAGCATGCTTTCACAATGGAGTACATTTATTTTTCGTAAGTAGGGTACTTACGGACAATATATGACACTGTCTTACTATGATAGGCCACAAGGTAGTCGTTCTGTGTGAGAACGACACCCACAACATAGTCTAAAGCATCTATCTTGATCTCAAAGGGATGCTATAGGTCTGTTAGTGAAATTACTGGGGCTGAGCACAAGCACTGATTCAAATCATCGAACGCTTGTTGTTGGGACCTGCCCCACGCAAATTTCACCTTACCACCACCCCTGTTTATTTCACTAAGGGCCCATGCAATATGGGAGAAACCCAACACGAACCTGTGGTAGAAATTAGCAAGTCCCAAGAAGCTCCGAAGCCTAGTGAGTGTTGTTGAGGCTGGCAAGTTACAGATGACTTGGATCTTCGCTAGATCCACATGTATGCCATGCTGATCAATGATGTAGCCTAGGTAATGGACCCTGTCCATGCCGAAGGAGCATTTTTTCAGGTTGGCGTATAACTTGTATTGCCACAGGGTGTGCAGAACCTGCTGAATATGCTGCAAGTGTTCGGCCCAAGTCTTTTTGTAAATTAGAATGCCATCCAGATACACCACTACAAAAGTATTGGTGAATGGTTGCAGGATATCATCCATCATCCTCATGAAAGTGGCTGGAGCATTTGTCAAACCAAAGGGCATGACCAACCATTCAAAAATTCCTTCCTTTGACTTGAAGGTGGTCTTCCATACATCTGTCTGTTCTATCGAGACCTGGTGGTAGCTAGACTTCAGATCAATCTTACTGAAGTATTTGTCCCCCGTGATTTGATCAAGGAGGTCATCGATTAGGGGAATAGGGTACCGGTTTCTAACAGTGATTTTATTCAGAGCTCGATAATCAATACAGAGTCACTAGGTTCCATCTTTCTTATGTACCAAAACGATTGGGCTCCTACAAGGCGATGAGCTGGGGTAGATGTGCTCCTTGTGGAGAATTTTTTGGATCTGTCACTTGATCTCCTCATTCTCTAACAAAGAGAGACGATAGACTGGCCCATTGGGTAGCATTGTACCAGGGGTCAGATCGATGGGGTGCTTGACTTGGCAGTGCAGAGGTACCCCTGTAGGTGAGGAGAAGATATCCGAGTATTCTTCCACGACCTTATCTCCTTGCTTCTGCTATGTGGAGAGGTCGGCCGCAGAGACCTTGGATGTGGCTACGATCTTTCATTTATTCTGAGAGCGAATCATGAAGAATAAAAAATTCCCCATTTGAGAGATGACCTTCCTACATTTCTTAGCAGAGATCAAGGAAATAACACTAGGTGGGACTGCCTCGGGTATCTTGTGCAATTTCCTGTTCAAAGTAATAATAACACTACGAGGCCTAGACTCATATACAACATGATGTTTCCATAAATAAGGTTGGCCCAAAATAACATCACAAACTTAGAGAGGAACAACATTAGACAATACCTCATCTTTCAAGGGCTTGATGTCGTATGATAGTCGGCACTGTTGGCTGATGCGAAGATCGCTTCCTTGGCGGAGACATCCAAAGGTGTAGGGTTGTGGGTGCAGTGTTTTTGGCAGGGCCAGCTACTTGATGACCTTTGTTGAGATGAGGTTCTTCTGGCTACCGCTATCAATGATGAAGTGCAATGGTTTTCCTTTTACCCACATCTGTGAATAGAAGAGGCACTCGCCTTCTTCTGGCTCATCTGGTTCACCAGGCTAGAGCTTGGTTGTAGAAACGATGGCACTGGGTTCTGTGTCAATGATCCATCTTCCCCTTTTTGGTTCTTTCTCGAAGTTATAATCCACATTTGATTCAGAGGCTTTCACTTTGGCCACTAGCGACTGCTTTGAGCGAAAGTCAGTAGTGTTATGCCAAGGGCTCTTATGGAAGTCACACCACTTCTTGGTATCTTTCTTTGTCTTTCCGGTGTCCTTATTTTCTTGTGTCTTGTACTGGTTGTCCTAATACTGTCCATATTTTCTCTATCCTTTGTTCAGTGGGTTGGGGCCTCCCTTTCCTAGCTTTTGTTGTGAGGGGTTCCCACGCCCAAATTGTTGTGTCGTTTGTTTGAGCTTATGCTCGATTTTGACGGCATATCGGTAGGTCGTGCCTAAGGATGAGATGTCCATAAATTCCATTTCGGTCTGGATGTATCTATGTAGAGCACCTCCATACTTGAGCACCAAATCTCACTCAGAATCTTTGATACCCAACTTGGTGCGCAAGGTATGGAAAATATTTGTGAAATTTGGCACTGCTTGGTCTCTTTCTTGCTGCAGTGTGGTCCATTTGGTATACAGGTCATCATAACTTCCGACATGGTAGTATTGTTCCATAATATCATCCCTAAAGGATTCCCAAGTGGTCATGATTGAAAATAATGAGGTTTCCTCTATTTCATTTTGCTCACAGAAAGTTTCCCACCAACCTTTGACATGGGGAATGACTTTAAGGAGTGCAAAAGTAATATTTTATCTATTCGAAAATTTATGAATAGAAAAATACTCTTATAGTAGATTCAACCACTTGTCTATAGCATCTACATCTATCTGAAATTCAAATATAGGAATATCAAAGTTTATTTGTACCTTGAAGGGGGCGGTGCCTCCATTCGAAGAAGATGTGTCGCCTGTTGGTAGTCACCGAAGGATTTGTGCAAAACTATCCATCATCTCATTCCTCTGTTGCGTGAGGGATTCCTCAATCAATATTTTGAAAGGATATCCTATCCCATCATATTTATTTTCTCCTACCATGGGAGGTCACTTGGGCGTGCGAGAGCTTCTGTAAGAGAAACAAGCTCGAGACCCAACTCTTTGTACTCCGACCTCATTGGGGACATGCATTAAGATGACAAGGAGAAGACCGCTCTGATACCACTGATATGGATTTTATGAGAAGAAATAAATGAATATAGATTATTAACAGGTTCTTAACACAAAATAACAGAGATACAAGAAAACTGGTTTTGTATTCAATAACAAAATAAGCTGAAACTGTAAAATGCAATGGAAACAAGCTTGCTGGAATGGTGGTGGCTTATCTCTGAGAAGAGATGTGATGGCAATTCACATTCACAAGAAAAGGGTTACAATGAGGCTTTGGAGTCCTTTTTACAATAAGAAAGAATTCCAAAAACCCTAGACACCCAAAAACCTAACCCTAGGAGATGAAGCGCCAAAAGTCATGTGGGCCCCATTTGGGTAATTTTGTACATCAACTTCTCAGGGTCGTAACTTTTGCATATGATCTCCGTTTTAGGAATTTGATAGCCCGTTGGAAAGGTATCCTAGAGGAGATTAATTTTTGGAGCTCAATGATTCCCTTTGACTATCATTGAAGAGATCTATACCAAAAAACCTTCATTTAGGCCCTCAAAATGGCCCCAGAAGTTAAAACTGCTAAAAATAGTAAATTGCAAAACTTGTTAGAAAACTATTTTGAGCCAGTTGGAAAGGTGGGTGGCCACTGATATCCATCTAGATCAGCATATGTGGAAGTGGAACCCCCACCAACTATAGTGAATAACCCTAAAGTGTTGAGGGGCTCAGAGGGAGGGCCTCAACTAGGGGAAATCACCAGAGAACTACAAAAAATAAACTACCATAGTTTTTCGGGGGACGTGCAAGTGAATGCGTAGAGGTATGGTTTGAAGGAATGATGAGATTTTTTTCCTTGAGAGACTATTCTTCCACATCAAAAGAGAATATAGTGATCTTTTATTTGAGGGACAGTGCCTTGAAGTGGTGGTGTCATATGAAGAGGTAGCTACACCTTACCCCAAACAATGTCTCATGGGAGATTTTTGAGGAAAGGTTCTGAAGGAAATATTTTCCTGCTTACTATGAGGAACAACAGGTAGGAGAGTTTCATGCTCTAGTTTAGGGAAAAGGAACTATGGAAGAGTACATAATCAGGTTCATGGAGCTACTAAAGTAGGTCTCATACATGGATACCAATCAACAATAAGTATAATGTTTTGTATATGGGTTAAACCCTAAGATAAGGGCCATGGTACATGTGTGGAAATCATCATCAGTGGCTAAGGAAGTTGAAAGTGCTCATTATAGAGAAGAACATATGAGCTTAAATGGAGGTATGATATAAACTATTCCAAAACCACTTGGATTCGTTAGGAAGGCCCTAGGACCTTCTTCAGGGAAAGAATCTCTAGGAAACCTCCTTATGGAAATAGAGCCACACCTAGAGAATTTCCAACATGTATTTCAATGGTAGCGAGTGCAACATCCCACTCATCACTAGTGACATAAGAAAGTCTATGACCTTCTCAGGGAGCATTTAGTAGGACATGGGTTCCAAGGGGAGGAACTCATTTCAGAGGCCTTTACAAGGAAGTGTGCAGGTTCCACCTCGAGTTACTTTTTTTGGGTGCGTAGCACCTCATTACCAACGTGACTGTCAAGAGTCACGGTTGAGATTTTTTCATAGAGAAGGGAAGGCCCCGATGGGAAGAGTGAGTAGTATCCACCGGATTTATGCAGCATTTAATAACCACCAGGAAGAACATCAATCCACTATCGTGGAGTTGTGAGGCACGATAAACCATGTCAGTGTTAAAATTTTATTTTATTACGATGCTACAGATAGTTTCATTTCACCTTATGCATTATAAAAGTGTGGGTTGGCAACCTACAAGCACAATGATTTTAGACAAGTCTATATGACTTTGGGGCAAAAAATGTTGTAGGACCTAGCATCGAAAATTTCCTTGTAGACGTGGGAGTGTGTACTACTAGCTTGAAGGTGCATGCCACTTCCCTAGGGACTTATGATCTAATCATTGGGATGGAATGGTTAGAATCCCATCGAGCTATGGTAGATTTTTTCATGAAGAGGGTGATTTTTGTTGATGATGAAGGAAGTTCAATAGAGATCAATGGTACACTGAGGAGGGTGTCTCTACGCTTTATCTCGACAATGAAGATTAAACTTTCGATGAGGCAAGGTTGTCAAATATAAGTGGTGGAAGAAATAAATGAAGGGAATGGACTCTATATGGACCAATATCCAATATTATTGGAGTTTAAGGATTTTTTTCTTAAAGGATTCCAGGGTTTCCTCCTAAGAGGGAGCTTGATTTTACCATCGAGATAAAACCTAGTGTAGAGCCAATTTATAAAACACCATATAGGATGAAAAATCCAGAA
The DNA here is from genome assembly GCA_009831015.1 of Picea engelmannii. NCBI lineage: Eukaryota > Viridiplantae > Streptophyta > Pinopsida > Pinales > Pinaceae > Picea > Picea engelmannii. The sequence goes on along the minus strand of ML777284.1, from coordinate 613,682 downwards.
GTTTGTGATTTGCAGATGCAGTTTAAGGAACTACTTGACTTAGGGATGATAAGGCCCAGTGTTTCACCTTGGGGTGCATGAGTAATATTTGTCAAGAAGAAGGATGGTTCCTTACGACTATGTATATATTACAAGGACGCGAACTATCCTATAGTGAATAATAGGTACCCAATACCACATATTGATGATCTCTTTGATCATATGAGAGGGGAAACAATTTTCTCAAAAATTGATTCGTGATCAAGGTATCACCCATTAAGGATTAAGGAAGGAGATATTCCTAAAACTACCTTTCAAACTTGGTTCATAAATTACGAGTTTATTTTAGTACCTTTTGGATTGATTAATGCACTAGAAATATTCACGAGCCTCATGAATGGTGTATTTATAAAGTACCTAGACTAATTTGGACAAGTATTTCTTGATAATATCCTCATCTATTCCAAGAATGAAAGATAACATGAGGAACACTTGCGAGTGTTGTTGTCATTCCTTAGAGAGAACAAGTTGTATGAAAAGTTGTTTAAGTATTGTTTCTTCCAGAAAGAGATTCATTATCTTGTTCATATCAATTCTGGTGAAGGAATTTCTGTGGACCCAAAAAAGGTGAAGACCAAAATGGATTGGCCAGTGCCAAAGAATGTTCATGAGGTGAGAATATTTATGGGGATAACTAGTTATTATTGAAGGTTTGTGGAAGTATCCTCAAAGATTAAAAAACACATCACCACATTGCAACATAATGGGGTCTGGTATGAATGGACAGAGGAATGTGACATTTCATTCCTTGAGCTTAAGATATTACTAACCAGTGCACCAATTCTATGAGTTCCGGATATGGACAAGGACTTCACAGTCTGCATGGATGCCTTCAAGCAAGGATTTAGGGTTGTGTTAATGCAAGATGGGGGAGTGATAGTGTATGCATCAAGAAAGTTGAAGCAACATGATGAGCTATATGCTACTCATCATTTAGATTTGGTATTTTTAATGCTATCTCTAAATATTTGGAGGTATTATCTAGTGGTGCAAAGCTTTGATCTCAATATATACTGTTATAGGTGAATCCTCCTACAGACAAGCAAATTCCCTCTTGTTATCTAGATCCATAAAACCAAGATAGAAAGGGTGCTATCATTGGTCACTGACATCCTTTTAGATCTAATTAATCTAATGTATGAAGATGAAGAATAAAAGTGTACCTTTTTAATGGCATTTGTCCTCGCACAGTCCAGGTTGAGCTTCGATCCTAAGCTCCTCAATAAGTCTTGTAGAACAAACAAAGATACAACAAACTTCCTATTCTACTGAGATTACCTAAAAAATAGATCTATCTTTTAGAGACAAGTTTATGTGGAACAAACACAAACTTGAAAGAAATAGGCCAAGCGTATATGTATATTAATGAGAACAAATGAAGAGTACTTACAATCCTCTGATGAAGGTGAAACAACTTCTTCCAAGTCTCCTTGTCCAACCCCTTTGCTCAAGTAATCTACATTGATTATGGTTAAATGGCATCTTACTTATGGGATCATAAGTTAGATTCTTTACAATGTCTCTATATCAATGCCACTAATGAGATCATAAGTTTGGTATCTCTCAATCTCTATCCTCCTATTTTCACCATGAGAAGGCCTCCTTATATAAGCTTGGAGAGGCCCAACCACTTAAGAGATATTTGGGATAAGTTGAGGATTATTCTCCTTTAGTTGAGGATCTTCTCTAAGATCATGCCTTGACCTCAGATTCGAATCCAACTACCTTCAGAGATTGAGGGAATTCTTCCCTGATTGATCTCAACAAGCAAAAAATTCGCTCAAAAAGGGCAGCGCTCCCCCAAAAGGGTGTACAGAGTGCTTGGAACGCTCCCCCAAAGGAGGCTAGGGAGTGCTAGCACTCCCTAATAGTGGGTAGGGGAGCGCTCCCCTTCAAAAAATCATTTTTGAGTGGTTTTCTTCACGGCAAATTATTTGTACTCATAAGATTATTTCTCCTTCTTAAACCAGTCTTTGAAGGTGTCTTAACTATCCTTATGATATCGTTAGAGACACGACATAGGCAAGATGGAAGTATGATATTTACGACACTTGCGACACTGCAACATTTTCGAAACTTGTAATGGTGACACTATTGAAGTGAGTAATTTTGATGTGTAACAGATTTCCCCCCAAAGTGCGAAGTTAGAAGACGGGAACTGATGACTGAAGTACTTTGTAGAATTTTCAAGCAAGGGTAAGGATGTGGAGAACCTAGTAGAATCTCCACACAACCATCAAAACAATATTTTGACATGTTTCAAACCCAAGGAAGGCATACCTATGCTTGGGTGACAAAGACTTGCAAGGTATGGCCGCCATAAAATAAAATGTGGATCCATAATTGTATAAATAAAAATTTATATCCACCAAATATATAATGTGGATATATACTTCCATGACATGAACTGATCGTAGCCATAAAAAATACACAGTGGATCTACGAGATGACAAGACATAGCCATGACCAATACAAAGTGGATCTATGTAACAATATATGTGTCATAGTTCAAAATAAAACTCCTTTGCAACCTGGGCAAAGTATATATTAGAGTGATGACTCAACCCAGGGTCTTATTACTGATCTTGATGTAGTACGAATCTAACCATGTGAATATATGTCCTGATTTTGAACATGGCATAAACCACTTGATTACCGGTCAATGAGGTAAACTATTAACAAGCACAAGGAAGATCACCATTGATGTCAATGATTCCCAAGGTACTCTAGTACATTCCAACGAATGTGAATAGATGAGCTGAATTCGAACATCCATGGAATCATACGATGAGAGGTCAATGATGTAAACCCACTGTCGGAAGTGAGGAGGCATGCCATTGAGGCATGCAGGTCCCAAGGTACTAACTGGTTTCTAATTCTAGTTCCCGGATAATGTGTTGAGATCGACAGGAATAGACTCATCGCAGGAGGGCCTTGATGTATCCACCATCAATGAAATGAAACTGACATAGAGATGTAAATTGGTAGATCAAATGAACATCGACTAACATGGGTATTGAAACAAGATATTTGTGATGGCTGACTATCGAGGTAGATACTTCCCTTGAACATCGAGGCACAACAACAAAAACATGACATGTACCAAAACATGATGATGGAGTGGACATTGTGAATTTCATTGGGTGACCCAAAGAAGTAAGAAAAATCAGAGGATTGGTTCAGTGCAGAGGTTCAGTAGATTGAAATGTGTGCAAAGACAAAGTGTCATGTTCAAGGGTGACTGTAGGAGTTACTGGTAGTGTTCTAAAAAACTGTTTGACTTGCTTCCTTTAATTTTTCCCCCATCTAGATAGACGAGTACCTCTTTTTAATTTAACGAGCACGAGGAGGGTAACGCATGCTCGATATAACTCACCTTCGATAAGTCCCTCTTCCTTTGTTTAACGAACCAGAAGAAGTAAGGGTTCAGTCCTGTATGGGCCTTTCAAATGTATGATTTTTTTAACGAGTCCAGAGAAGGTAAACACAATGATTTTTCATGTTTAGAGAGTCTGAAAAGAACTTAAAGATGACTCCAATGTTTTCCTTTTTTCATAATGTTAGTCTCACAAGGCTGAAAAAGAGATAATTATCACTTGAAAGATGCCCTTTCAAACATTTTAACGAGTGGGAAAGAAAGCAAGATCACTCAACAATCTTTTCATGTTTAGAGAGTCTGAAAATAGATTAAAGAAGACTTTGAGGGGTTCCTTTTTCATATAACCTTTATGAGTCCAAAAAAATGATAAAAGTATACTTGGTTACATTCTAATGTATTTACAACCACGAGAAAGAACAAAGACTAAGCTTGGTACTCTGCTAGCTTGAAAATCTAGTGGATTAACTCCAGAATGATCATCAAAAGGCTGGAGACATGCCCCCCAAGCTTCAATTCATTCACCAACTTTGAGGTTGTCACCAATTTTTGTACTAGATGGAGAAAAAGGATATAGGTGGATGAAATGAAGGTTTGAATATGAGACCTAATGAAAGACTGGACTCGACATCTACGAGATTTGGCGAAAGACTCAACCTGACAAGAGAGGTGACTGTTTCATTTTTTAACGAGCTTGACAAAGGAAAAGAACTATTCTCAAGGCTCTGGTTTCGATCCCCATATCCCTCATTCATTTTTTTACGATCTTGCTATAGAGAAGAAAAACTATTCTCATGGCTCCGGGTTCGATCCCCAGATCTTTGTTTCATTTTTTAACGAGCTTTCTATAGAGAATAAAAACTATTCTCATAGCTTCTATTTCATTTTTCAACGAGCTTGCCACAGAGAGAAAAATTGTTCTCATGGCTCCGGGTTCGATCCCCAGATCTTTGTTTCATTTTTTAACAAGATTTCTATAAAGAAGAAAAACTATGCTCGTCGACTCATCTTGATCATGGATTCCAATAGGATAATGCTCTGGAAGGACACCATGTCAAGGGATAAAACTCGGTCATGGCTTCCAAGAGATCTTCACTGGATGGAAGAACAATTCTCTGGAAGGAACACATGTTGAGGGTCTCGCCAGGGGTAAGGATATCAAGCTATAATAGCCCTACCGAAGAGAGTACCATGTCAACTACCGAATCTAAGTCATCAGAAGTTGAAGTCATGAGAGACAATGCCACATAATTGACCTATGGCATCGGTGATACGAACTGCATATAAGGCCCATTTAGGGAGGTCATTGGGTCGATGGTCAAGTTAGAGCCAAAAAATGGAAGTTGATCAATAGTCACCATTCTTCCATCGTGAAGGAAAGATATCACACAGAAAAAAGTGGACATAATATCTTTCATGGCATAGACATAATCTCTCCCAAGGAGTAAATCGAAATCCAAGGGGTCCTGGACTACCATAACATCAATAAAGACACTTTTCCCTCCCAAAGTTATGAGAAACTGAGGAAGGATCCCTAAAGGGTGACTGGTTCTTCTATTAAAAGTGAACATAGTCTGGGTAATTGACACAAGTTGACGATAACCCAAAGCTTTCCAAGTAATAGAGGAAAAAATACTAACAGACGAAGCTTCATCTATCAGTGCATGAGGAACGTTCTGACCACAAAATTTTACTGTAATCTTGAAACGCATGTGAGAGGGAATATGAAGTCCAGTTAGCACACCCCAATAAAAAATGATGGCCTCATTAATTGGAAGGGTTTTCGTAGGAGAAGGAGGAATTCCCCCCGACATAGTAGATCCTGTTTCAATGAGAAAAATGTGGGCATAATCGAGTTTACTCTCTAGCGGGAGAGTAGAACCGGTCGATGATGGGATAGAATCGACCACCTTTGTACTCTTCAAAGGAAGAGTGGTATTGACCAATTATGTAACCGTAGAAACCACTTTGGCACTCGTCAGAGGAAGAGTGGGATTGATCGATGATTTAATCGAAGCAACCACTTTGTCACTCGTCAGAGGAGGAGTGGGATTGACCGATGAAGTCACCTGAGAAACTACTTTGGCACTCATCAGAGGAAGAGTGGTATTGACCATTGAATTCACTGGAGAAACCACTTTGGCACTCATCAGAGGAAGAGTGGGATTGACCGATGATGGAATTGGATCGACCACTTTGACACTCTTCGGATGAAGGGTGGGACTGACCGAGGAAGGAACTGGATCAGTCACTTTGGGTTCACTTTGTAGATGAATAGTGGGTCTGACCGATGATAGAACTGGATCAACTACTTTGGTTAGTGGTTCAATCGAGGATGAAACTAGATTGACCACTGGATCAACCGGATTGACCGGATATGGAACCGGATTGACCATTCCATCAACTAATGATGGGTTGGGGGAAAGCCTATGATAACCAACTGGAAGTTGAAGATTTTCCAAAAGAGAATAAGTCTCGTCCATGCGAGGAAAAAGGTGAGAATACTAATCACCTTTGCATAACATACAAGAGAATTTGACAGTTGTCTTCTTCTCACCAACCTTAACGTCACTAGTTGAAGGGGTATCACCGACATGACCAGCAGGGGCTGATGATGTGGAGGACCACAGTTCTAATACCTTTGGAATACCAAGGAAATACCTCAAAAATTGGTCACCCTTACAAAGACTGCAAGGGAATTTGGGTTTCAGATTCTTTGTTTTAATATTGTTGACCTCATCAACACTCCCAATACTATTAACAATAGCTGGTTGTTTGGATCCAACATTTGATGTATTTGGAGGTTTGGTCCCTTTCTGGTTCTTCTTCTTCTCTTTCTGTTTCTTCTTCTTCTTATCAACCTGGCTACTCGCTTTAGAGATTTCACTAGGTGAAGAAGGAGAAATGGAAGGAGACCTGACGGAAAAAGAAGGTGAAAGGTCGACATGAGGTTGATGTGTGGGCGGTGTGCTTACATATGAAGCACCTGCATTTGAGATGACCGAAGATGAAAAAAACCATACCGGTAACCCAATTGTGAGACCTGGAAGGCTCAAAGTAGCGATGTAAGGAGGACCAACATTTCCATAAGAAGGAAAAAAAAGGGTTCCCCTGGCAAAGGGGTTCCTTCATTGGTCATCCCAGGAACTGACGGCACAAAAATAAAGCTCCAACCTAGATTCTGCTAGGGAGAACAAGCAATACACTCTAAAAATATAGTAAGCAAGCAAACAAACAAAACCTTCTCACAATGAGTACACTAGTTGGTGATGAAATCCAACGTCGTAGGAAAAAAGTTAGAAGGGGATGAGATAGAGAAGGTGGAAAATTTACATTGACGACTTGCTTAATGGACTTACACCCTGGTGCAAGATCCCACACATAATCGTGGGTATACCCTCCAAGGAGCCCGAGTGAGTCTGGCCAACATCGATTCCAGGTACCATGAAGACTTGCCCCTCCACAGTCACCTCGTGTAAAGAACCTAAATATATAGCCCACTAAGGTTACCAACTACAACAGTGATGCTTGGGGAAATAGTTGACAATCCGATCCACACGTAAGGGCAGGGTATCTAGCCCAAAATCAACTTGAAAGGATTCCACTCATCATTGTGGGTATACCTTCAAGCGACCCCCATAATACACACAATATCTACACCAAGACCAACAAAACAGGGTGAGTAACTCTGATAGTCTCAATGCGACCTCAGGTTTGACCCTTGTGTGAGAAGGTCTTCCCAGGACAAAATGTAGCAATTGGATTTCACCGCTCCCTAACACAAGATGCTATGTTTGTTTGCATCTTTGTAAAGTTATATTTCACACCTATACCAAATCCTTACAACTAATCTAATGTAGGTTTGTTACTAGAAAATGTAAAAATGTCTAATCAATTTTAGTTTAGCGCTTGATTTTTAAAGCTGTTGTTACTCAAAAGGAAAATGGTGTGGACAATATGATGTTTTGACCGACTCGAAAGTTATGCAAAGAGATGAAGATGAAATATTTTCATTTTGATTAAAGATATGCTACGAGAAGGAGAAAACATTCATCATTACAGATGCACAATGTCCCCAAAAAACCAAAAACATGCAATTCTGCCACTTCAAATGCAAGCTAGTTTCATGACCCAAAAGCAAAAATGCATGAAAAAAAATGAGAACTGAAAGAAACCAAGTAGAATATTTTTATAACAATAACTCAGTCAAGGATCCTAAAACCAAAAAGCATCCAAGGAGTACAATAAAATGCAGAGAAGAATCCAAGAAATGACAGGGAGAAAGAGAAACCACTCAAAACTGTCTCAACAAGAACGCATCTAGAAAAGACAATTTTACGTTTCTAAAAGAGGTGTCAAGCTCCAATCAATACAAAATAGAGTGAAAAGCATCAAAAACCATCAAGAATCAATCCAAATAACTTGACAAACCAACCACAGACTCTGGATAAAGAGTACTACAAAACATGTTGCAAAAGACTAAGCAAAAGAAGGCAATTTCACTAAAAAAGAGACCAACGCTCCCTCAAAATGGTGCACAGAGTGTTTTCAGTGCTCTCTAAATAACTGTAGGGTAGTTATAGTGCCTTGATATGGCCTACATGCTCCCAGAAACTCAGAAAAATAGCCAAAAAACATGCAAAAACTCACCCAGAATGCTTGAAAATTGGCGAAATTGCAGGTGAAGGTAGGAGAAGGATAATGGATGATGAAAAGATAAGAATTTATTTGGAAAAAGAGTTTAAATATAAAAAGGGAAAGTACAAAATACCTTTGAATATCCTTACAAAAATGTTCACTCAATCAGATAAATGAGAAAAAAACGACAAATTGACTCTAAATCGTCAAAGGCAAAGAGTTATTCAAATGAAGGAAGAAAATTATGTCACAAACCCAAAAAAATTATCATGAATTCTCAGATATCAAGGTGTTGGGGACCCAAAAAAGGATACATTGAGGTTGCAAGAACTCTAATCAAGTGCAAACAGGAAAAAATGGATTCAGAGACTAAACTCTTGGAAGATCTTTAACAAAAAGAGGGAAACACTCTGGTGTAAGGGGCACCAGAGTGTTCCAACGCTGTGTGTAAATCCAGCAGGGAGTGTCAATGATTTGATAGCAATGGAAGGGGAGCACTAGGCTTAAAAAAGTTCAGAAAAATACCCAAAAATCCAAAAATTCAAGAAATTTCAGAAATCCAAAGTGTATGGGATGAAGTGAAGGGTCAATCAACAAATCTAATAATCAAGGACATAGTATGAATAAGATCAAAATGAGCAAAGGAAATCAATATCTAGGAAGGAAAAAATTCAAAGGTCCTTCCCTAGTGGAGTCGCCAATTTCTGTTACAGGTGAATCCTCCTGCGGACAAGTGAATTCCCTGTTGGTAACTAGACCCCTAAAAGCAAGACAGAAAGTGTGATATCATTGGTCACTGACATCCTTTTAGATCTAATTAAGATAATGTATGAAGAGGAATAAGAAAAGTGTACCTTTTTAATGGCGTTTGTCCTCACACAGTCTAGGTTGAGCTTCGATCCTAAGCTCCTCAATAAGTCTTGTAGAACAAACAAAGATACAACAAACTTCCTATTATACTTAGACTAGATCAAAACTAGATCTATCTACTAGAGACAAGTTTATGTGGAACAAACACAAACTTGAAAGAAACTGGCCAAGCGTACATGTATATTAATGAGAACAAATGAAGAGTACTTACAATCCTCTGATGAAGGTGCAACAACTTCTTCCAACTCTCCTTGTCCAACCCCTTTTCTCAAGTAATCTACACTGATTATTCTTCAATGGCATCTCACTTATGGGATCATAAGTTAGATTATTTACAATGTCTCTATATCAATACCACTCACGAGATCATAAGTTTGGTATCTGTCAATCTCTATCCTCCTATTTTCACCATGAGAAGGCCTCCTTATATAAGCTTGGAGAGGCCCAACCACTTGAGAGATCTTTGCGATAAGTTGAGGATTCTTCTCCTTTAGTTGAGTATCTTCCCTAAGATCATGCCTTGACCTCAGATTCAAATCCAACTACCTTCAGAGATTGAGGGGATTCTTCCTTTATTTATCTCAACAAGCCAAAAATTCATTCAGAAAGGGAAGCACTCCCCCAAAAGGGTGCATAGAGTGCTTGGAACACTCCCCCAAAGGAGTCTAGGGAGTGCTAGCACTCCCTAACAGTGGGTAGGGGAGCACTCCCCTTCAAAAAATCAATTTTGAGTGGTTTTCTTCAAGGAAAATGATTTGTACTCCTCATTAGATGATTTCTCCTTCTTAAACTAGTCTTTGAAGGTGTCCTAAGTGTCCTTATGATGTTGTTAGAGACAGGACATAGGCAATATGGCAGTATGATGTTTACGACACTTGCAACACTTGTGACACTGCAACATTTACAACACTTGTAATGACGACACTATTGAAGTGAGTAATTTTGATTTGTAATATATACCATGAAATATTAAAAAACCTCTTCACTCAAAGTGATCTCAATGCTAGGCAGATTCGATGGAAGGAATTTATGGGTGAGTACAATTTTGGAATTTCATACATCAACAAAAAGGAGAATGTGGTCATGGATTCCCTAAGTGGAAGACCACATATATTCTTGCGGTGCCACTAAAGGTGAATTTGAGGGAGCAGGGGTTGGGAAATCTTATTGGAGATAGATCATATTTAAAGGTTACTTCATCCCTCCAGAATGGGAAGAAGTTAAAGCCAAAGTATGAAGGATATATCCTTGAAGAATATGGATTGCTAAGATATCAAGGAAGGATGTACATCCATGAGGGTGGGGATATTCGAATCATCATACTCAAAGAATCCCATATAGAACTTTACTATGCACATCCACATATGAAGAAAATGTATGCATACATGAAGAATCTTTTCTTCTAGGTAGGAATGAAGCGTGATGTAGTCCATTTCATCGCCAAGTGCCTTGAGTGTCACCAAGTGAAGGCTGATCGTCACCACCTGACATGTCTCCTACAATTGCATGATGTTCCTATGTCCAAGTGGGAAGTCATTTCTCTGGATTTCATTGTGCAATTTCCACTCACATCACTGAGGCACACGACCATTCTAGTTGTATTTGATAAGTTTACCAAGAGTGCTCACTTTACTCCAATAAAAAAAACTTATCATGTCACCAATGTGGCACATGTTTTTATAAGCGAGGTCATCCTTCTGCATGGGTTACTGAAGAACTTGATTTCAGATAGGGACTCTTGATTCACCTCTAGCTTTTGGACAAGTTTGTAGTCAACATTGGGGACTCATTTGAACTTAAGAACATCATATCATCCTAAAAAAGATGGGAAAAATGATAGAATAAATTAGGTTATGGAAGACATGCTTAGGATGTATGTTATGGATAATCAAATCCATTGTGAGAAGTACTTTCCTTTGGTAGAGATTGCCTACAATAACAGTTTTCACAACTCAATTGGAATTCCGCCACATGAAGCTATATATGGAAGGTTCTACAATAAACCGTTGAGTTGGGAAAGGTTAGAATACCAAGTGACAGTAGGGACATAACTGATTCAAGAGATGAAGGAACATGTGATTCGGATTAGACAATTATTAAAGGAGGCGTAAGATAGACATAAAATTTATGCTGATGTGTATAGGATTGATTGAAGCTATAAAGTTGGAGATCACATTTTCATTCATATTAGTACTAATAAGAGTACCATTCATTTTGGTAAAGGGACAATGTTTTTCTCTATTTATAGGACCGTTTAAGATTCAAGAGAGAATTGGACCCATTTCCTATCATCTCATACTACCATCCCACTTGCATAAAACTCAAGATGTTTTTCATGTATCCATTTTACAACATTATGTTGTTGATGAAGCTCACAAACTAAATTGGAAGGAATTGCAAGTCTCCGACGTGGGAACCATCATGGTCGAACCGTTATGCATATTGGACCATACGGTCCGACATCTCAAAAATCATTTGGTATATAAGGTTAAGGTCCAGTGGGACAAGTATAGCCTAGAATATGCTACTTTGGAGGATGCAGAGACCTTACGAAAATATCATCCCTCACTTTTTTTGACTACCTCAGGACTATGTTTCCAAAAGTATGGGTCTATGTAATGACCTATTCTGACTTAGACAACTCGAATTACTTATGTCCCAATCCTATATTTATTTTCTTATGATCTATGGAACATTGATTACTTGACATTTTAAATTTTGGACATATGGACCTATGTGAATGTGAATACTATGAATGTTTATGGTTATGTGGTTTATGATGGATATTATGCAACCTAATTCTAGCTTGAAAATTTTGAAATTTTAAGATGTTTATATGTGGATATCGAGTTAATGATATGGTTAAATGTGTTTACATGATAATGTGTATGGATATGTGTGATTTGTGCTATAAACTAATTTGCATATTATTTTGACTATAAAATAGAAAAAGGATAATGATAATAAAGGGATGATATTGTGAACACCGACCAAGAAAAAATATGGTATGATTCTTGTATGTGAAATTTTGTTTCTTCAAATGCATTGCTATGATATGCGGGAAAATGTAGGTTTTCCAGGTAGCGAGACTACCTGAAACTGAATATACGATGAAAAAATACCAATAACTTAGTGCCATTGTATGGTCCATGATAAGGTGTTGATCCTAGTTCTACAAGGAGGGGTGGAGAAATTTCCCACCATGTATCCTCTGTAAGTTGGAGTCGTGGGAGGATGGTGTTAGATCATGCTCCCCTAGACATGTGATGATGACTGATAGTTTCCTGTTGGGACAGCTTGGTCAAGGTAGTTGACACTTCTTCTTATGGGTTCTATCTGGAGTTAGGTCAATATAGTCGATGCTCCAAGATACCCTAGCAGAGGAAGGATAGGGATGGAATATGGAAGTAGGTTGGGGAGGCATGATTATTAGAAGTAGTTGAGAGTGTGTGGGGTTTTAATCTTATAGCATATGTGTTTGTTTTTTCTTTTCTTTTTGTTTTTTCTTTTCTTCTTGTTTCAAATATATATATATATATATATATATATATATATATATACTCTTAACCGAATTAAAATTATCTAGGTAATTGTTACTTGTACCATTAAATTATTATAATTAAGGATTCTGCAAATATTGTAAAAGGTTGATTTATTCTTTATGAAGCTAATTGCATTGTTGATTGGGTTGGAAGCATACAGGAATTGCTTTAGATGTGTTAATTATTTCCATTAGTACACGCACAGGTTTTGTATTTTCTAACTACACATACATGCCTTGTGCATGTACACTAGTATTTACGAATGTTTAAATTAATGATGTGCTTATCTGATCTAGATGTCTCAATCATGTTATTTTTCTCCTTGTATTGTAAGTTACTATAACTTTGGGACAAAATTTCTTGAAGGGTGGGTGTATGTAACACTCCAATTAGGTTAATTAATGATTTGATTAAGTAAGTTAAATTAATTTATTAAGGAACTAAAGTTAATTAATCGATTAAATCATTAATTTATCCAAATCAATTCATTATCGAAATAATTGTATTTAATCATTTATTTATTTGTTCCTTTTGAATTAAGAAATGTAACATTTAATAAATTAAGTATTTCATGTGTTTTAGGGGTAGGTGTAAAATTATGACAAAGGATAAGGCATATAGGAAATTGATGATGGGGAGTGGGGGGGGGGGTGATTCGAGAGGAGAAGGATAAGGAGGGAGTAGGACTTTGGAAGAGAGGATTATTATTTTTCTAGAGGAAGAGGAAGCAAGGAGAAATCTGGGTGAGAAGAACTTTTTTTCTTGGGGAAAATTGTTGGGTTTATAGGTTGATTGTTGTTGTTGGGATTTTTGGCTCGGGGTCCAGGAAATATGATTTCCTAGAGCTAGGGAGCTGGAGAGGCTATGTGCCTAGCTAGCTGGGAGGAAAACACTTAGTTTTCAGGTAGTTTCAAGATTTTGGTAGCAGACAGTTTCAAACAACTCAAAGGACAACATATTCAAGAGGTATTTTACTAGTTTGTTGTTTTTCTTAATCAAGTTATGAATATTAAAATTGTGTTGTAAATGTGATATTTGAGAATTTAATTGTTGAAAATTGTTGTCATGAAATTTACTATTAAATCGTTACATTTAATACCAAATTACAAATTTACTTTACAGCTATAAATTCCTGGGTAGGTATTTACACCCAATTCTAAAAATGTATAGCCACTCTTAAGAAATACATGTTTTTCTTTTAAACTATAATTTACTCCATTGTGTAGAGATGCATGTCAGGCTTCACAAAATGCATGTCCAGGTCTTAACACACCTGCAATTTGAGTGATTAAAGTTTCTAAGAGTGTATTATATATTTTTACACATGTCTACATATTTGTATTTTCATTTTCAAAAATGAAAGTGGTTTTTGTGTGAAAGAGGTGAATTCTATCTTGTAAATTGAGAGACCAAAATAGTAGAAAGTGACATATAGGGAATTCATAACCATGCTTATATATAGCTTCAAATTTAGTTATCTAAGTTTTTGGGTGAAGGGAATGACATTATAAATCTATATATATCATATTGAGTGCATTTTAAAATGACTGAGGACTTCTACCTTGAACCAAGATTCAAGACATTTTATAAAATTGAGGGTAAAACCATCTTACTGTAAAATGCACACTTAAGGCTTATATGACCTCCAAATTGAGTGGTTCAAATTGTGGAGTTTGGATTTTATCATTTTACATATTTCATACGTTAGTTGTGCATTTTGAAACCAAAATACATCTGTTGTGCATAAGGGATAAAATTTTCCTTGTAAATGAAAGCAAATGCATAAAGGGAAAATGCATGAAAATGGGGCATGATGAGAAATGCATGCCCTAGGAAGAAAAATCCATGTATGGTGTTGTTAATTTACAAATTACAGGTTATAGGCCTATGTATTTTTTGTAAACCCTACAGAATGCATAGTAGGGTGATTGGTTCCCAAAATATAGTACATGGTTGAAACATACATGAATCTTTGGAAACTGTGCACACACACTAACTAAAATGAAAAACCAGTACTAACTACTTGTAAACATGAGATTGATGAGGGAGGAGCTTATATAACCACATCACACGTAAGCTATTTGTTAGTTTCATATCCATTGCGAATACCTACAGAAATCATCAGAGAATAAAAGTTTATATAATTGAATAATAATTAAATAAATAAACCCTGTAAATCTATAGACCAAATACAATAGAAAGTGCCCTAATGGAAAAGGATGTCCATGCTTCTATATAGCTCCAAATTTAGTGATATATGTTTTGGGGTTAATTTCATAACATTATAATTCTATATATATCATCCGGAGTCCATTTTCAAATGAAAAGAGACTTCTACCGGGAACCGAAATTCAAGTCTTTTTGGAAAATGGAGGGTAAAACTATCTTACTATGAAATGCACGCTCAGGACTCATATGATCTCCAAATTGAGTCATTAAATTTGTGGAGTTTGTATTTTATCATTTTACATCAATTCATAACTTTACTTGTGCATTTTCAAATAAAACACTCTCTACTCTGCATAAAGGTTAAAAGTTGTCTTGTAAATGCAAAAAAAATGCATAAAGGGAAAAATGCTTAAAAATGCATGAAACCAGGGCATGAATCCATTTTCCGAGGGTGTCTTATATAATTTTACACATGTCTACATAATTATATTTGTTTTTTCAAACATTAAAGTGGCTGATGTGTAAAAGAGGCAAAATCTAGCATGTAAATTGAGAGACCAAAACAATAGAAAGTGCCCTAATAGAAATGCACGCCCATGATTTTATATAGCTCCAAATTTAGTGATATAAGTTTTGAGGTGTTGATGTGTTTTCATGCATCAAATAGAGACCAATTTGTTTTATTTATTTTTTGAACTTGAAAAGTTCTAAAAATCCTCAACTGTTGATTGTGAAGACCCAACAAGTTTCCAATCAGATTTAACTCTCTAGTTCTTCATAATGAAAGGATAACAAAGATGAGTTCTTTTTGAAAAAAATAGAAGGAAAGGAAATGATACTAAAAAAAATGAAAATACATATGTCAATATTCTCAATACATATCCCTATATCTCAACTATGTTCAATACTTTGCATAATCTAAAAAAGAGCTCATATTCCCAAGATATGCCATTCTTCTCCCACATATTGTTGCCCCATACTTAGCCATTTTCCATTTTCCTTATTCTCCACTCTCTAAACTTTATACTTAGTGATTTTTCCTCATTTCCACTCTAATACCCTTCCTCACTACTCTCCATACTTAGACATTTTTCCAATCCTCCACACCCTTTCCATACTTCACATTTCCATACCTACCTGTTTCCATTTTCATTATCCATTTAGTTAATTTTCATAATACCCACCAATTACTCATTTTCATAATTAATTTCTACGTTCATTTTCACAATTTATTTCATTTTCCATGTCCACTCATTCATTTTCATTATTATTTTCATAATTCATTTCCATTTTCCATTTTCCATTTATCATATTCCATTTTTTATACCCATTTTCCATTTTTCTATTTCTATTTCCCATTTTCATATTTCATATTTCATTTTAATTTCCTTATTTTCACATAACCCTACTACTACCTCCCCAACACTTAGTCATTTTTCATGACTTACCATGTTTTACTATTCTTACACATAGTTGTTTTATGCCTTGCATGAGTAATGATGTGTGGTTCCAGACCTGCATTTTCCTTATATCCACAATCCTTCCTTCACCATAATGCACTATACACTCCCATTTTTGCACCTCATTGATGCAGGAGCATTGCTCCAACTCATAATAGAATTAGTAACCAGCGCAACAATGCACTAGGAGGGAGCAGATCCCAAGGAGAGAGAAGCCTCAGTCTTCTCATTTTTTGAGTTTAAATATTGAGTTTTTAATGTAATTTAATGTAATTACAGTTTGAAAAGGATCAAGGAGGGTTGAGCCTTTATAAAATGTAAATCTGAGTGTAAAGTTTCCTTTAATGGGTTGTAGTTGTACAGATCCTAAGCATTGCCTCATATCTGAATATATAAATGAATATTTATTGTAATAAATACTTAGTTGTAGGATGCTTAAATGTGTTAGAAAAGCACTAAGATGTCTATAGGGAAGGCTTGAGAAGCCCCCTCATGTATAAATCAATGTAATGTATTCCCATAATGGAATTAGTGAATTGGTTGAAGGAAGAGATAGTTAGTGAGTAGTTGTGGAGAAAAAGAACTGAGAATTTGTTGCAATCCAGTCTTGTACACATTGTAAAGACCATTCAATATTAATACAAAGAGAAGATTTCTCTGCATATGATTCTCTATGTGTGTTTATCTGTATGATAAATGTTCACTCTTTGAATAGTTTTTGTGCATCTGAATGAATATTATGGGTGTTTAAATGTTCCCTTTGTAGGAATATATGTAATTATTTGTCTATTTTTTTATGAGTGTTTCTGGGATCTCATGACAGTGCAAGGATTGCACCTTAGAGTTGTTATAAAACTATAAAAGTCATTCGCAAGGACTGTGCAAGAACACATTCAGGATTTCTATGAGGAGCGTGCCAGGTGGGTACACCATAATTGTTCTCAAACTTAGAAGGGACAGTGCAAAGAGTGCATAAAGCGAGTGCAAGGGGTGCTCCTACACTTGGAGTAGTGTAAAGGCTCAAGGCATTGGCCAGTGCAAGGAGTGCACATCATAGTTACTGAAGATTCTGAAGATCCAACACAAGGTGTGTGAAGGATGAACCATATATAGGTTTGAAATCTCAAGGGAGATAGTATGAGTTTAAGCAGAGAAGAGGTGCAAGGAGCGTATGCCATTGTTATTGAAGACTCTCGGAGAAAGCGCAAGGAGTGCATGAAGGTGATTCTTGTAAGTTCAGGACTCAGGAGGGTTAGGTTCCAGGAGTTCATGAAGCCAACACAGTGTTGATGTGTTGGAAAAGCTCTGGAGGAAGAGTGTGAGAGTCAGGAGGGCACGAGAAGTTGTTTAAAGAAAAAAAGGCCGAGTCCTTGGAAGTTCGAGCAATTACAAGCTCAGGAGAGATAGCACAGGTGTTCACAGTAGCCACACAAGGAGTGCAATAGCATAGTCGTTTTAGACTCAGTAGCTTAGTAGAGATAAATTGAATTGTGCAAAGAGCAAGTGCAAGGAGTGCACCTATAGTCAATACAGCATAAAATATCAAGAATACCTATGAAAGGTGTGCATAGGGCCAACACTTAGTCAGGTTTTTAAGGAGTCTCAAGGAAGACGATCGCAAGGGGTGAGTGGGAGGATTTTATAAAAATATTCAAATTTCAAGTTTCAGTGAAGTGCAATGTGTGCACCAGAGGTCTGAATCACTTTGAGTGATAAATATCAGGAGGGATAGTGAACATAAACATTTGGAGGAAGACACCTTTTATTGTCAAGGTTGAGTGGACAAGATCATCCAAAGGAGGAATTAAAAATTTCCTAACCTTCATATCTGGGAAAGCAGCACGGGGTTTAACCCTTGAAGTCCTTCGGACTTCGCGAATTCAGAATATTTGGGATAAGTGTTGTAAAGGAGGTGAGTTTCCCGAAGTCCCAGGATCCGTAGTGAATCTAGACCGTCCATTTTTTAGGACACGTGTCCACATATCCATCGTTGTTTGGAAGTCCAACTATCTGGCGATTTGGAAGTGTTGTAGAAAAAGTGTGTGGAACTCCCGAAGTTCTGAAGCTTGGAACAGATCCTAGCAATTGATGCAAAGAGGCACGTATCGAAAGATCTTGGAGTCTAAATATTTGGTACTCCAGAGGAAATTGAGTGTAATTTTTCTTGGTTTGATATCTCGTAAAGGCTCAAAGGCTAGATTATATCTCATTCATCCATTTACAAGGGTAGGTGGACCGTTTATCAAAACCCTTCACAAGTTTTCCAGTTCAAGACTTGGGAATATTTAAGGTGTTGTGTTGTGAAAGGATCTGAAGCTTGGAGCGTGAAGTAAATATCAATAATTGGTGTGAGGTGAGCGCCACCCATATGATCCACATGTTTGGATTTCTTTATTTTAGGGGAATTACATGTTGGAGCGGGTAAAACTCATGAAGCCTAGAGTCTCAAAAATTTTTGTGAGTCGTATATCAGTTCATGGATTGTGGACTATTGATCCTGTAGTTTTCCAGGAATTAGCCTATTCAGCGTTCAAAAAAGTTGAGGTGTTGTGGTTTTAAAACCCCTGGAGCCCAAAGCTATGGAGTGCCGAAGTAGCGCACTTTGTTAGGATCCTGGTTTTAATCCCTCGGGTACATGCGATTTTTTTCGGAATAAGAGGGATGATGCCCGAATTTGATTTTAAAGGCATAAAGGGATTAGTAAAAGAAACCACAAGTCTTTATTGGACCTGCACGAAGATATAAAGGGCCTATGTGCATTTTGGAAGGGATCCAACAAGGATCCGAGAGATGTTTCATCTCCATAGACAAACGATCCTAGACTAGGAGGTCTCGCTAGCCTTAGGAGGTGGTGGGGGTTTGCATCATATGGTATTAGAGCGTGATTTTGTTTTCATATAGCAAGAAAGAGAAAATATTTTGTTTGATATTATCATATGGTATCAGATTGGATTTTTGTCTGTAGATAGTAGGAAAAGGAAAAGAAGACAGATTACTGAGGCTCTATGTGTGAAGAACTATTTTCTAGTGTGCCACAAACAACAAACTTTCCAGGAGGGCAGGGTAAAGATAATATGGATATCGAAGGCCATAAGAAAGGTTTGAAAGGAGACCACGGGTAGATGAGAAAAGAGGATATGGAAAAACAACTCAAGGAGACTTGAGAGAGGCTCGACAGGTTGATGAAAAAAATGCAACAAGAAGCGCAAGGAAGTTGGAGGTATGAATGTCTCATGAAGCAGAAGGTAAAGTGGCCTATCCAGCAAGTGGTTCCCAGAAGGAAGAATCAAATACTGAGGAGGTGGTTGAGGCAAGTGGAAAACCTCAATGACATAGAGGAGAATATGGTCTACATTTGTGAACTGAAATATGGAGAGAGCCTCGGTGATGAGGAAGAGAGATGAGTTGAAGATATCATAGATTGTCCAGAGGGAAATGAGAAGAGGCTGGTTGAAGATATCACGGACTACTAGGAGGGAAGAATAGAAATTTCAGGTTGCGAGGTGGGAAAGGAATAGAGGAGATTGTCTGAGAGTTTCAAGAACTCATAGAGGAGTTCAGATCAACAAGGAGTGCTGACAGAGGAGAAGAAAGAGGATATGAGACTATCTAAGAGTCTCATGAACTCAAAGAAGAATTCATATCAACAACGAGCGTTGATAGGAGAGGAGGAAGATCATAGGTGAATTTTGATCATTAGAGGAATTATTATATTCCTACCAAGTATCCCAACAGAGGCTAGTGAAAGTGTAGAAGAAGAAAGACATCCAACATAGACTGTAGTTGAGAAGGAGAAGGAACATATATTAAAATATTCCCAAGAGATGAAGGAAGAGGAGCATTCAGATAAAATTCTCACTCAGTGGGAGAAGGAGTTGAAGATGATGGAGGATTGGTTAAGAAATCCAGAGATAGAGGAAGACTACCAGAAGGATGTGGTCATGAGGAGTGGAGAGGAATTCTAGCATGAGAGTAGGTGGAAAACACTCAACTTATGCCAACATAAAGAGATGGTAGAAGAGAAGAGGAACTAACAGAAAGAGGACTGTCATAAGAGATAGTTGAGAAGTAACTCAATAATATCGTTGCAGAATTTGAGCCTAGAGTTGAGTGGCAAGTCAATGCCACAAGTGATGAAGTTAGTATGGGAGATCAGATTGATGTTCCCTTTGATATTTGTGAAGAAGTGGAAGACCTGGGAGGGGGAGAGATAACCCAGAGTAGGCTCATCCAATAGGTCAAGTTCAATATTGATGAAGAGGAGGAGATGCAGTAGAGCAAAGTGCAATAGAGAAGCCAACCAGTAGAACAATTAAACAGGGAGATAGAGGAGATGAGAAGGTTGATGCCAGAATCAACAAAGAAGATAGTCAACAAAAGATGGAGGTTTACCATAGGAGATCCTGCGACATCAACAACAAGAAAGAAGCAAGAGAAACAAAGAAAAGGAGAAGGTGGACAACTCCAGAGTGAAGTTTGGGACCCAGGAGGATCCAACACAACAAACATGGAGGAGCCATGAGCAGGATCTCATGATATTTGTCAGCATGAGAGTATGATGTAGGAGCATCGCTCCAGCTCATCATGGCATCAACAACTAATGCAACAACACACTAGGAGGGAGTGAATCCCAAGAAGAGAGAAATGTCAGTCTTCTCATTTTTTGATTTTATAAAATATCGAGTTTTTAATGTAATTTAATGTAATTAAAGTTTGAAAAGGATCAAGGAGGGATGAACCATTTTAATATTTAAAGATGAGTGTAAATTCTCCTTTAATGGGATATAGTTGTATAGATCCTGAGCATCACCTCAAATATGAAGATGTAAATGAATATTTATTGTAATAAATCCTTAGTGGTAGGACGCTTAAATGTGATAGGAAAGAACTAAGATGGCTGGACAGAAGGCTCAATAATCCCCCTCATGTATAAATCAATTCAATGTATTCCTAGAAGGGAGTTAGTCAATTGGTTGAAGGAAGAGATAGTTAGTGAGTAGTTGTTGAGAGAAAGAATAGAGACTTTGGTGCAGTCTAGTCTTATACAAATTTTAAAGACCATTCAGTATTAATACAAAGCGTATATTTCCCTACATATGATTCTCTGTGTGTGTTTATCTGTATGATGAATGTTCACTCTTTGAATCGTTTCTATACATATGAATGAATGCTATGGATGTTTAAATGTTCCTTTTGTAGGAATAGATGTAATTATCTATATGTATTTTTCTGAGTGTTTCTGGGATCTCATGGAAGTGCAAGGATTACACCTTAGAGTTGTTAGAAATTGCTAAAAGGCCTACACAAGGAGTGCAAAAGAAATTGTTTAGGATTTCTGTGAGGAGCATGCTAGGTGGGAACACCATAAATGTTCTCAAACATAGAAGGGACATTGTAAAGAGAGCACAAAGCGAGCACAAGGAGTGCACATACAATTGGAGTAGTGTAAAGGCTCAAGGAGGAGGCATGTGCAAAGAGTTCACATCAGAGTTACTGAAGACTCTGAAGAGGCAATGCAAGGTGTGTAGAGGATGAACCATCTATAGGTTCGAAAGCTCAAGGGAGATAGTATGAGTTTACATAGAGAAGAGGTTTAAGGAGTGTACACCATAGTTACTGAAGACTCTAGGAGAAATCACAAGGAGTGCACAAAGGTGAGTCTTTCAAGTTCAGGACTCAGGAGGGTTAAGTGGTAGGAGTGAATGAAGCCAACAAACTGTTGAAGTGTTGGAAAATATCTGGAGGAAGAGCGTGAGTGCTAGGAGGGCACGAGAAGTTGTTAAAAGAACAAAGGGTCGAGTCCTTAGAAGTTCGAGCAATTACAAGATTAGGGGAGATAACACATGTGTGAACAGTAGCCACGCAAGGAGTGCGAAGCAATAGTCATTTCAAACTTAATAGCTCAGGAGAGATAGAGTGAATTGTGCAAAGAGTAAGTGCAAGGAGTGCACATATACTTAGTGGAGCATAAAAGCTTAAGAATACCCGTGCAAGGTGTGCATAGGGCCAACAATGGTCGAGTGTTGAAGGATTCTCAAGGAAGACGAGTGCAATGGGTGAGTGGAAGGATTTTCTAAAAATATTCAAGTTTCAAGTTTCAGTGAAGCACAAGGTGTGTGTCGGAGGTCTGAATCACTTGGAGTGATAAAGATTAGGAGGGATAGCGAACATAACCCTTTGGAGGAAGAAACCTTTTATTTTCAAGGTCAAGCAGACAAGATCCGCCCGAGGAGGAATCATTTCTTTCCTAACCATCAAATATAGGAAAGAAAAACGAGATTTAACCCTTGAAGTCCTTTGGACTTTGCGTATTTGAAAGTTTTGGGATAATTGTTGTAAATGAGGAAATTTTCCGGAAGTCCCAAGATCTGGAGTGAATATGGACCGTCCATTTGTGAGGACACATGTCCACAGATCCATCGTTATTCAAAATTTTGGTTATCCAGTGATTTGGAAGTGTTGTAGAAAATGTGTGCGAAACTCCTAAAGTTCTGAAGCCTTTAACAGATCATAGCCATCAGTGCAAAGAGCCACGTGTCAACAGATCTCGGAGCCTGGAGACATGGTACTCTGAAGGAAACTGAGTGTAGTTTTTCTTTGTTAGAGATATCCCGAAGGTCGTAGTAGATCTCATTTGTCCATTTATGATGGAAGGTGGACCGTTGATCACAACCCTTCGCAAGTTCTCCAATTTGACACTTGGGAATATTTAAGGTGTTGTGTTGTGAAAGGCTCTGAATCTCAGAGTGTGAAGTAAATATCAATTGTTGGTGTGAGGTGAGCATCAACTATTTGATCTTCTAGTTCAAAGTTCGTGAGTTTGGGGGTATTGCATGTTGGAGCGGGTAAAACTCCCGAAGCTTGGAGTCCCAAATTTTAATGTGCATTGTAGATCAGTTCACGGATTGTGGACCATTGATCTCATAGTTGTTTGGGAATTATCCTATTCGTTGTTCAGAAAATTTTGGGTGTTGTGGTGTTGAAACCCTCGGATCGTGAAGCTTTGGAGTGCCTTAGGCTCTTGGTTTTAATCCCTTGGTCACATGTGATTTCTTCTGGAACAAGAGGGATAGTTCCTGAATTTGATTTTAAAGGAATAAGGACTTAGTAAATGCGTCTGTGGGTCTTTGTTGGACCTACATGAAGATTTAAAGGGCCTATGTGCATTTTGGAAGGGATCCAGCAAGGATCCAAGAGTTGTTTTAGATACACAGATGAATGATCCTAGACCGAGAGGTCTCACGAGCCCCATGAGGTGGTGGGTTTTGCATCACTCATACTTAGTAATTTTTATAATTTTTTATTCCCCTCACCCACATCCTTTACATCCACATTCTCGTAACTCCACAAACCCTTCATTTTATTTTTTTAATACTATTTACTATCCTAAGTTTCTTCCCCTTTTTCATGGACCTACCATATTCTGACACATGGAAGTGAGGTGTATCTACCCTTGGGTGACACATGGATTTGACATGTGAGACATTGACAGGTGGACTGGGCTTTGGCATTGACTGGGCAACCAAAATATTACCAAGGCATGCTTTTTTATAAGGCATGAGAGCTACACTAAGGATTCCATAAGTTCCTTTATTTCACACATGAATGATACAGGGTATGTATTCATTATAAACACTAATTATTCACCCCTCACAATGCATGTGGTATTAAGAAATATGAAATAAAATCAAGGGACAAGATTTTCCCACAAACTGAATCGATGATGGTTGAGTCTCCATCTTTCGGAGCTCATAACTCTTGATCCAAATGTCTGTTTTGGGAAAACCATACCTCATTGGAAAGGTAATTTGACAAGGAGGATAGTGGGACATGTTTCGATTTATGAATGTTTATATAATATTTCTATAAATTCAAATAATTATAAGCTTTCTTTTCATGGATTCTTGGGAAAAATATTTGGAACCTCAACTTCCCGAGGCTATAAGTTGAGATCCAAGACCCCAAATTTCACTCAATATGGATCATTGGAAAGACATAATAATGAATAGTATTTCTATAATTTTTCCATGGCTAATAAGTCACTTGTCTTTTTTAGAAAATTAAAATAAATTCGATGTTTTTTCAGGTAGTTATCTTTAAATTTTTAGAAATTAAAGTCTATTAAATAACTTTTATAAATGGGTGAAGTGGGTCCCAATTGAAGGCATTGATTTTAATGACCTAATTCGTTAATAAGAATTCAATCAATCATTGGTTTATATTATCTACTCTTCATTCCAAAAATAAGAAGTATGTGAAAATTTTCTGAAAGAGCAAAAACAGTAACTACTAGGACAAAGATTTTCAAAGAAGAATTGGGAGTGGATTTAAAAGGGGGAGAGCACCATCAAAGAAAGGGTCATATCATCAACATATAATTTTTCATCCTCCAGTATTCAACCATATTTCTCATCTATAAATAACTATCTCCATCTTCTTACTTCTACTCCTTCTACTGCTACTCTATTTCTCTCAGGGATTTGTGTTTGTATTCCAAAGACTGAGAAGAAGGCCACATTTTTGAGTGTTTTTATTTTATTCTTCTACATCATTTCCTAAAATATCAATAGGAGTATTTCACATCCATATATTTGAATGATAATGTAAAACAATGTTTTCTAATAGATTCATGGAGGTTCAGTTCTTGCATTTGGTAGTGTTGGTACCTAGGTCTACACCCCTATCCTTTTCTCTTTTATACCCTATCTACCCATAATATTGAGTTCTATTGTGGTTTGTGTAGCCTACCCTCCATTTTTGTTTTGATGCCCCCTATTCACCTTTTACATTGTTTCACCATCGATTTTTATTTCTTGAAAGGTAAACACATATTTGGTTCGAGTTTGAACACTTGTCATTGTATTCGCCACTAATGAGCTCCATGTAGGTCCACCAAGTTTTATATGTGCAGGAGACATCCAGGGTCAATAAAGCCATTAAAATCTCAGTAAGATTCTGCAGGGAACACAATGAATCAGAGTAGTCCACCTCGGCCTATAGATGCGATAGACGATAGGTTGACATGATCGACGATCAAGATCCGATGTTCAAGCCAGATAGACATCTCTCATGGCTTTCGATATTATGTAAGGTGGATAAAATACATTTTTTCATGGGGATCCTAATCCCCATGATAATCTCCATCAGCAACATCCCCATCCTTTATATCAACAGTCCTCATGGCTTTCTGGATTCCCCGACCTTTCTACCTTTAACGAGAGGGGGGTGTCTGGGAAAAGCAGTTTCCCCACCGCAGGCCCTGCCTAATGTGGTGATTTCCCATGATACTAAACCCCCCCCTCTATAATACACTTTCTGCCTTCCCCCCCCGAAATCCTGTTGGATTTCCTCCTAATGCAATTCCTCTCACCAACCAACACTTTCCCTCCATTCATTCCTGTCACCTCCCGCGTATCTACTATCCTCCTCTCTCTATGCACAACTTGTATCTCCCACTATACGTCGCCAACTCCACACTCCCGACACCTCCATAATATCCACACCTCCTCTCACCTTTTGACACATGTCCTCATAGCTCATATACCCTCGCATCCACTCATCCTACCTCTCCATTGGATGCTCGCCTCCGCGTCCCCCTCCATGATCGCTGGGCCACCAACCATTCCAGTGAAGCTATTTGAAGGTATAGATGGCAGCTGACGGGTTCAACCCAGAATGTGCTTAGCTACTGAAAGATCTGTCACATAAAGAGAACATAGGAGATCGTCCCAGTTCGATGCAACCACTTCCAGAATACTTCAAAAGACTACCTTCTTCCTCAAGAAGATATCTGCCAATACAAAAAGTTGTCTCTGGTGGCCTCCATCTCATAGGCATGCCATCGTTCAATGCATAACTCTTTTCTTCCACTCTGATTCGTTTTCTGCCAATCTCATTTCTTTCAGCACATGCAGTCTCATTTCCAGTAACAGTTCCAATTGTGCCATTACAACACTGTTTTAGATTAAATAACAAGTGGTCTTATGTGTGTGATAAGAACCACTTGTTACCAGGTAAGTCTAGTATAGAGTTCGCATGTTGAACTCCATGAAATATCAGTTAGGTTAGTTAGACTATCTTACATTCAGGAAACTAGAATTAGGTCTTGGTCCCCTAAGTACAAGAGCCTCTGTTAAGAACCAAACATCAATATAGCATAGAAAAACTTCAGGAAAGGTACTCAACGCCTTGAAAAAGAGATAATTTCAGATAATAAGCCTCTTCGAGGGGGCAACCTCCTTTTACCCCACTTAAATGTTCAAGTACAA
>ML777284.1:513480-583101 GCA_009831015.1 Picea engelmannii | reverse complement strand
CAATGGGGCTAGTCATATACCCTATCTTACACAGGGTGTATATACACATTTAAGATTACCCAGATGCTGAACTTTTTTCCACAGATAAAATACTAATTTCTGTAAATTTTCTCCAGAGTTCAGGGTCTGAAACGTTACAGAAATATTTTTATAGCAAAACGTCTACAATGACTCATTTCAGGATGATTCCAGAACCCTATATTGTACCGGCTGTATCTCCGAAAGTATAAGGCCTCAGGAGCTTAATTTTTAACACAACGTACCTTGATCCGTCTTCTAAAAACCCTTTAATCCGTTCCTCCTGAAACTTTGTAGAAAAAAAATTATAGCGAAAATTCCACAGTGTCTCAGATGTAGCAGCGAAACCCCAAGACCTTGAGCTCTGATACCATATGTTAAGAACCAAACATCAATATAGCATAGAAAAACTTTAGGAAAGGTACTCAACGCCTTGAAAAAGAGATAATTTCAGATAATAATCCTCTTCGAGGGGGAAACCTCCTTTTACCCCACTTAAATGTTCAAGTACAAGATGATTCAAAATGAAAATGTCTCCTTGGTATATATAGGAGACTAGGAGGTTTTAATGGCTTAAAGACGACATAAATAAAATAACATTACTAATCTAAATCACAACTAATGGCCTAAAGCCGACATAAATAAAATAACATTACTAATCTAATATGCCCCAATTAAGTGGTAATGAGCCAATATTAGGGCTTAACAGCCTCTCCAACTCTTTTAAATAGTTAGTTTTTGGATATTGTAAAGGGTCAGATTCTTGGGTTAAGAAATCAATACATCAGCTTGTCTAAAACCGTTCTGCATATGGATTAAAGTCTCTACCTGGTGAATACACTACTGATGACAGTGTTTTTTTTTAATCTGTGTGTGTCTTAATGTGAATGCAATCTTGATCTGTGCTAAGTACTTTTCTTTCCTTTTCAACTATTGCCTAACTTTTCTTTATTAACATGCAACCTGTGATTATAGCTATGCCTTGGTGAAGTCTTGTTTTTCTTGCAACCCGTGGGATTGATTGCATTCTGATACATGTTTTATGCTTGAAATATTATTTTAATGCATCTGACTTCTTGCAGCAGGCTACTCATTGAGTGGTGTGGTGTTTTCCTCTTCTTTTACCCCTTGTTTTCCACTGTTTGTCATTAGTGTGTCAACAACTCAGGAGTAACCTCATCCTTCTCCTATTCAAACCCAACCTTGATCTTTTATTGGTAGAACCAACCCTCCAAACTGAACCACCAAAAACAAAGAATCATTATTCTAAAACTGATAGGTGGCCTAGATCTACCCTTTTAGAAGTCAAGTGCAGACTTTAGGACCAATATCTTCTTGCGCCGTTCCTAGGGAACAGAGTAATGAAATATATTTCCCTGGGAGAATGACAATTGATCAGCTTTGACCTTTGATGGTGAAAAAATATCAAAAACATATAGACTTCCATCTTTCACCTGGCAACTTCACTGAGTAAAATTTAAAGAAGAAATATTGGCACCCAGAAAGGGATTCAACAGATCCAAATATGAAAACAACAAAGCCAAGAAGGCTCATTCTAACCTTGAGAATAACAGACTAGTCTCTGAGCCAGAAAGGAAACTAAGAAAATCCACTATAGCTCAGATATTTACTTCCCCCCTCAAAGGAAAAGATTCTCACCAAGAGAATACTTCAAATCATCGTCACAAGAAGCTTGAATTTGATAGCCCTGAGAATCATAATTCCAAAGGGGCTCATACATCTTCAACTCTTGATTCCACTTCAGTATCTAGTCCTGCATCCACCCTTGTATCTCCCATAAATTTGTGGATTCCTATTATTCAAACCATGGTCTTTAATAAGATGGATGTCATAATTTCTTCCAGATATGCACCCCTAGTGCTTCCTGTAGGATTACATGCACTCTCAACCATAGATTATATGAAATATTTTCCAAGATATAATGGGGAAGCTGATGTAATTGCTGAAGAACATCTTGTAGCCTTTTACAGCTTTGCAGATAACTTTAACATTGATTATGCTGATGTATGGATGAGGTTGCTTGTACAGAGTTTGGATGGGGAAGTTAGAAAATAGTTCAGGGGTATTCCTCCAACATCCATTGCAGATATTGAGGAATTAGATGAATCTTTCATAAAGTAGTGGGGAGATAGGAAAGATTATCTCTACTACATCACTAAATTTGGGGCTCTAAAGAGAAAGAATGGTGAATCTATTTCATACTTCACCAATATATTCAATAAGATGTATGGTAGAATCCTAGATGAGATCAATCCAACCTAAGATTCTACCAAGATCACTTATGCTAATGCATTTGATGTAGAGTTCTCCCTCCTCTTGAGAGAGATAAGATCAACCACATTGTTTTCCATGCAGGAAGCAACCATTGAGGTTGAATCTAATATTTTGGCATCAGACAGATTGAAGACTAGATCTGATAAAGAGAAGGAAAAACAAAGAGAGGATGCCCCTACCTCCTCTAACTCAGCCACTGATCTTAAAATAGAAGGCTAACTTGTTATTCTATGCAAGCACCCTCTACCTCATTAAATTAAACCTTAACAGGACCTTGCTTCATGTGTTAAAATGTGCAAACTTGTTTATGTGTTAGGTTCTTGCTTCTTCTTGTCAATGTTCATGTGAGAAGAAAGGTTCTTTTAAATGATTAAATATGTGTTATAAATCAATACACAGCAATATAAAGTGCAACAAATAACACAACAAACTCACAACAATAGCAAGATGATAAAGGAGTTCACCCCTCTCTGGGCTACGTCTCCTTGAGCCTCCTTCAATAGACTTGGCTCTTTGGGATTAGTTTGTCAAATGCTCTTTACAAGCTGCTGATCAACTCCAATGGATTTATAGACTGTACCATTGGATTTAGAATACATAAAAACCCCAAAAATGACTGTTAAAACTCTGCAAATGGACAATGGCTCATCCAACAATGACCTCTTCTACATGTGACCTCCAAGCTTCCCTAAGCTTAAATGAGGCAAAAATACCTGTAGAAGTCCTCCAATGGATCTGAAACCTATCCCAATGTGTTCAGAGCATAATAAACAGTCAGAAATGACTATTCAGTCTCAAAAATTGAATATGTGCTCATCAGAGCAATGCCTCAAACAATGAGGGCTTTAAGCTTCATGGAGCTTCCTCAAACTTCAAATGTGAAAAACCTGCAAAAGGGCTCTTCAAGTGCCTGTGAAAATGGTTCCAATGGACTCAAAACATCCAAAAACCCCTAGCTGGGCTTTTACAGCTCCTCATTTGGCCAAAAATTGAAGAAGTTATGCTTGCTGCCATATTTTCCCCTTCAAGCTCTGTTACAGGCTCGCCATATTGCACCTGTGGAAAACTGAACCTAGCTTCAGGCGTTTCTCATGCCAAAACTCAACACCCACGCGTGTCCCGCAAATGGTGCCAATCTGTCGAACAGTTAACGGGAATCAAGCCCCCAAGAACGGAGGTGTTGGGCGCATGGGGGACCATATGGCCACGTCCCGCGCACCAAAAGGGCTAACCGTTTGCTAGGTTGAACCAGGAGTTTCCATGTGGTGTAACAAAAAGACCACGGGCTAACATTTTAAAACCCAAATTTTAAACCACGCGCGCTCCGTTTAAAATGGTATGGTCACATAATAAAACATAGAACCGTTTTAAATGAAATACCAAACTGTCGCGTGCCAAAACAGAGGGCAAAGTCATATGGTTATGCATAGAATCGGGTTTATTCCCAAACATCCACGCCAAAGTAAAACATACTCCTGCACAAACATTTAAAACCGGTCATATAACATGTTTTGTATGCATGGTTTTAAACTATGGGCATATGATAGTGCATAGAACCGGGGGTCAATGAAATATACGCCTGCACAATATACATATGATTGTGGTCCAACCCGTGCGCCGTTTTAAATATGCTTGGTCATATGGGCGAACACCAAAACCGAGGGCTGGGGCTAAGCCCCAGCCCTACCCCCGCGCCAACTTTCAAATATTTAAACATAAATAATTTTAAATATGTTTACATAATAAGAAATATCAATTGGCGCGTTGGCGGGTTGACCTGTGTTAAAACTTTGTATGGTGGGTAGAGGTCAGGGGGTCGAACCCCACGGACCCACAAAACTTTTATTAACACAATGAACCAATAGCCATTAAACGGGTGCCACGTGGTAGCCCTTAATTGGGCCACGTGGCGCCTTATTATTTTCCCAACTATAAGCCACGTGTCACAACCTTATTCGTTCACATTCAACCATTAAATGTCTGCCACGTGTCAGTCGTACGGTGCCATGTTAGCAGTACTGATGCCTAGTCAGCTGTACGGCCTCTGCCACGTCAGCAGTACGGCCTGCCCAGTCAGCATCATTTTTTTTTCCTATTTGGCTCGGCGAACAGATCGCGATAACTTCTCCATACGGACTCCGTTTGCGAAAGTAAATATACCGTCGGAATCAGGAGAACAAGACGGACGCAATGGCACCTTTTTCGTCGCATTCTGAGCACTTTGAAAATTGAGCAAATTTTAGACACCTGGTCCAGATTCTGATCACGCCTTCCCACTGAAAGGCTTTTGGGCCCACAAAAGCTTATAATTATCGATCTGAGATTCAATACTCTTCTTCTTTCAAGTTATATCAACTGATTCTACTTGAAAAGCCTTTTCGACAATCACCTGGGTACCTTGACATGCCTTGCTCTGCAAATGGCTATGTCCCTCAACCACTGCTCTCTAGCTGTTGCTGACCCACTGTTCTCTCTGCACTTGGAAGACTGCCAACTTTCCCACTGAGAATCAAGTCCCTCTTGTGGACTCTTTGACGTCAACAATCCGCTCTCCAATGGCTGCAAAATTTTCCTGCGACATCTTGTCACAAGCCAAGAAAACCATCAATCTTGAAAACAAATTATACAAGACTGAAAAATAATGACAGCAAAGTCTTTTTTCTCTTCAAGCAACTGTCGCATCTTGTGCTTCATCAAAGGACATGGTGTTTTCCTGCATTTTAGTGTTCTCAAAATTGACTTACAAGCCAACAACACCTTCGACTAAACACAAGTCGAAAACATGACCGACACAACATAGTCGTCAAGTCAAAATCAACACAAGTCGAGACTCAAGTGAAACATGTCAACCTTCCAAAATGACAAGTCTAAAAACATGATAAACAATCATGTTACAATCATGACTCATCTATGATGACAATCATCCAGTTCATTGTTTATGCACTCACAAAACCATATGCATGTGCATAGCTTCTTCAACTCTCCTTCCTGTAGAAACATAGGTACTCAAACCCAAATCATGTGGGTACTAAAGGGATGAATATGAAAAGTGTATGTGGCTGTAACACAATGGACAACATACCCCTCTTTTACATGTTCTTGACGAGGTGGTATAACACAAGTATGCATTCAAAAATAAATGCATTCACATGCCAACTTGCATCTACCAAAATATGACAAACTGCTGCAACTTGTCAACTTCAACAAAAGTGAATAGCTAACGCTGAAATGTGCATCTATACAGAAAAAAATGCAAGCCTTACTTACGCAAGAAATCAATCCATTTCTTACCAAGCCAACTCAATGGCGAATCCTTCTGCTGAAAGTGGTCTTCTTGTGAATCATCTTGACTCACCTCAATGGTGGAATCTCCTCTTCCATGCTTGTCAATATTTTCCTCCAACTGCTTCTTGTGCTGTGGACGAGTGGTTGGATGCAATGTCCAACATTGGTCAATGAGATGACCCCTCTTCTGACAATGAGTGCAAATCTTTTGCATTTTCTCTTCATGTTGCCTTTGCTTGGAAAGTTTCCTGAAAGTGGACTTTCTTTTCCAACACTTTGAAACATGATGGTTATATAAACCACAATATGTACATGGCCTTTTTCCATTGTTACATGCAGATTTATCATGCTTAATATAATCAAAAGAAACTGAGTTATAGGCAGATTTATACCTTGAACATTCACCTTTATCGCCGCTTTGAGGAGGTGAATCGGAAGAGTCACAAACTCTCTTTTGAAGACTAACAAATCTGCTCTTGTCCTCATGGTTGTCACAACCTGTTTGTTTCATGCATTTACATTCATCTTGAATACAAGTCTTGCATGCTGAAGAGTTTGAACTTTCAATAAAAGTTCTTGAACTTTCACCTTGAAAACCTTCTTGAGGAGGTGAACTTGAAATAAAAAGTGTGCTTGAAACTTTTTCATTAGTTCCTCAACCTTGGAATTTGTTTCATTAATTCGTTCATAACCAAGACCACAATATTTAGGTCTTTCTTCAACAATAATAGGCTCAACAATGCCTTGTGCATGCTTGCCTAACCCTTTACCTTCATAGCCCATTTTTAACAATAATTTGGACCCTATTCCTTTTGTGTGAATTTCAAAAACACCAAAGCATTCTTCTTGAGAGGAATTTGAAGGCAAACTAACATTACATACCTCATGTGCATGCATGTACTTGGCAAGGGTTTCTTTTGCTTCATGGAGTTGATTCTCCATCTCCTGCAACTTTTCAAGAAGTTGGTCTTTCTCCTCCTTCATGGCCATCAACTACTCTTGAAGGACAATGCTCTCTTCCCTATATTTCCACAACTCTTGTACCATATCCTTCATGGTTAGCAATGCATTAAACAACTCTTTGTCAAAGAACTTAGATTTGGAAGATGTAGGAGAACTATCAATGCTTAAAGCTTCCTCCATACTTGCAAGATATCAAACTTTAACACCAATCTTGCACAACTACCAACAGCTAAATCTCAAGCTATCATTGGCAAATACATGAGCAAAATAAACTATGCTCTGATACCACCTGATCTAAAAATAGAAGGCTAACTTGTTATGCTATGCAAGCACCCTCTACCTCATTAAATTAAACCTTAACAGGACCTTGCTTCATGTGTTAAAATGTGCAAACTTGTTTATGTGTTAGGTTCTTGCTTCTTCTTGTCAATGTTCATGTGAGAAGAAAGGTTCTTTTAAATGATTAAATATGTGTTATAAATCAATACACAACAATATAAAGTGCAGCAAATAACACAGCAAACTCACAACAATAGCAAGATGATAAAGGAGTTCACCCCTCTCTGGGCTACGTCTCCTTGAGCCTCCTTCAATGGACTTGGCTCTTTGGGATTAGTTTTTCAAATGCTCTTTACAAGCTGCTGCTCAACTCCAATGGATTTACAGACTGTACCATTGGATTCAGAATACATAAAAACCCCAAAAATGACTGTTAAAACTCTGCAAATGGACAATGGCTCATCCAACAATGACCTCTTCTACATGTGACCTCCAAGCTTCCCTAAGATTGAATGAGGCAAAAATACATGTAGAAGTCCTCCAATGGATCTGAAACCTATCCCAATGTGTTCAGAGCATAATAAACAGTCAGAAATGACTATTCAGTCTCAGAAATTGAATATGTGCTCATCAGAGCAATGCCTCAAACAATGAGGGCTTTAAGCTTCATGGAGCTTCCTCAAACTTCAAATGTGAAAAAACTGCAAAAGGGCTCTTCAAATGCCTGTGAAAATGGTTCCAATGGACTCAGAACGTCCAAAAACCCCTAGCTGGGCTTTTAGCTCCTCATTTGGCCAAAAATTGAAGAAGTTATGCTTGCTGCCATATTTTCCCCTTCAAGCTCTGTTACAGGCTCGCCATATTGCACCTGTGGAAAACTGAACCTAGCTTCAGGCGTTTCTCATGCCAAAACTCAGCACCCACACGCGTCCCGCAAATGGTGCCAATCTGTCGAACAGTTAACGGGAATCAAGCCCCCAAGAACGGAGGTGTTGGGCACATGGGGGACCATATGGCCACGTCCCGCGCACCAAAAGGGCTAACCGTTTGCTAGGTTGAACCAGGAGTTTCCATGTGGCGTAACAAAAAGACCACGGGCTAACATTTTAAAACCCAAATTTTAAACCACGCGTGCTCCGTTTAAAATGGTATGGTCACATAATAAAACATAGAACCGTTTTAAATGAAATACCAAACTGCCGCGCGCCAAAACGGAGGGCAAAGTCATATGGTTATGCATAGAACCGGGTTTATTCCCAAACCTCCATGCCAAAGTAAAACATACTCCTGCACAAACATTTAAAACCGGTTGTATAACATGTTTTGTATGCATGGTTTTAAACTATGGGCAGATGATAGTGCATAGAACCGGGGGTCAATGAAATATACGCCCGCACAATATACATATGATTGTGGTCCAACCCGCGCACCGTTTTACATATGCTTGGTCATATGGGCGAACACCGAAACCGAGGGCTGGGGCTAAGCCCCAGCCCTACCCCCACGCCAACTTTCAAATATTTAAACATAAATAATTTTAAATATGTTTACATAATAAGAAATATCAAATGGCGCGTTGGCGGGTTGACTTGTGTTAAAACTTTGTATGGTGGGTAGAGGTCAGGGGGTCGAACCCCACGGACCCACAAAACTTTTATTAACACAATGAACCAATAGCCATTAAACGGGTGCCACGTGGCAGCCCTTAATTGGGCCACGTGGCGCCTTATTATTTGCCCAACTATAAGGCACGTGTCATAACCTTATTCGTTCACAGTCAACCATTAAATGTATGCCACGTGTCAGTCGTACGATGCCACGTCAGCAGTACTGATGCCCAGTCAGCTGTAGGACCTCTTCCACGTCAGCAGTACGGCCTGCCCAGTCAGCATCATTTTTTTTTCCTGTTTGGCTCGGCGAACAGATCGCGATAACTTCTCCATACGGACTCCGTTTGCGAAAGTAAATATACTGCCGGAATGAGGAGAACGAGACGGACGCAATGGCACCGTTTTCGTCACATTACGAGCACTTTAAAAATTGAGCAAATTTTAGACCCCTGGTCCAGATTCTGATCAGCCACATATGATCCCAAACTTGAGGAAATGACCAAAACTTTGAAATATCTGACTTTTGAAATAGCCAAGCTAAAATGGGATTCCAAATAGCCAAACAAAGATTTCCAAGGGTTTGGAAATAGAAATCAAAATCAGTTTAGAAGGCCTAATGATTCCACTCAAATAATGCAGAGATAAAGAAGAAATGTTGATGATCAAAGGGTAGTTCCTCCTTTCCAAAACAATCAAATCGAGGAGATGGATGCAGACAGTGATGTTGTGGATGATATTGTTATGATTTTCAATGAAACAAATTATTGCACCAACCACTTAACAAAACAAGAATATGAGGTAGCACAATTGTCAAATCAGTCTAATGATCATATAGGGGAGGAGGGTTTTATTCAAGGTCAAACCAAGAATAAATATGATTTGAGGACAAGGGAATGGGCTCCCAAAGACACCACCTCTGATCAAAGAAAACAAGTTGAAGCTCCTCCCAAGAAAAATCCGAATAAAGGAATGTCATCTAAAACTCAACAACTTCCCCTATCAAAACCTCCAGTCCCTGAAATAAAATAAGCTGATAGGCCACCAACCTCTTTCAGCCTGGAGAATGAGCCGAGAAAGATCAATATCCCGGTGCCTTTGACAAAATTGTTAAAAAATGAACCTTTTAAAAAATCCATCATGAAATTTCTACAACCAACTCCTTCTAGTTTATCTTATGATGTCATTAGTTTGTAGGATGAAAACCCAACCATTATCGTGGGCCCACACATTGAATATGGATCTGACACTTCTCCTCCATTCTATATATATTTGAATTTTCATTATAAGATCCTGCATAATTGTCTTATGGACTCAGGAGGCTCTCACAATGTCAGGCCCAATTTTTTTATGGAAGAACTAGGTTTGGATATTACGAAGCCTTACCAATACCTGTACTCCTTTGATTCTAAGAAAGTAAAATGTCTGGGATTGATAAAGGATATGGTGGTTTCTTTATATAAATTACCCATGAAGAGTGTAGTGATGGACATTTTTGTAGCAGACATTCCCCCAAAGTTTGGCATGATCTTATCCAGAACTTGGGCTAAGAAGGTTGGAGGATCATTACAAATGGACCTCACTTATGCCACCATTCATGTGTTTGGAGGTGAACATAGGAGGCTATACAGAGAGGTAAGGTTAACCTACATTGTCAGTGACCATTAGAACCCGAGAAATCACCCAATCTATGTTGTTGAGGATGAGATTGGCTCATCTATCTTTCATTTAAACGATGAAGAAACTGAAACATCAGTTAGCTAATGCAAATATTAGCCATTGACAAGTCAAAAAAACAGAGTATGGAAGATGTGTTTCAATGGTTCTTCATCAAAGGAAGGATTTGGTGCAAGTATTCTCCTCATTTCCCCTTCAGAAGAAGTAATAACCACCTCTTATAAGCTGAAGTTGAAACTACTAATAATATAGTTGAATATGAATCTCTGGTACTGTGATTGAGGTCTGCCAAAGACATGGCCATTGATTGTTTAGAATTTTTTGGTGATTCCGAGTTGGTCATCAATCAAGTGAGGAACATCTATCAAGCTAAGCAACTGAGGCTCAAGCAGTACATAAACAAGGTATGGGATCTGATCAATAACTTCTTTCTAGCATTCAACATTTCCTTTATTCACAAATAAAAAAATTAGAAGGAATATTCTTTGGCCTTAGCTTCCAGCACTTTTAGGCCTCCCATTGGCCCAAATATCAAATATGAGGTGGATATTAGATATAGAACAACCATACCAGACAACATAAAGCACTGGCAGGTCTTTAGTGATGATCTGTAGTTGAAGATATTTCTACACGCCATTGATGAATTCTCCAATATCTCAATTGATCAAAAGGTCAAAGAAGGTGAAGATAAGGAATTATTATATCAACAAGCATCTCCTCTACTGAATACAATGGCTAGTCATAAAATTCTGGAGTTGAAAACCAACCATATTCCAAAAGGACTAGTGCCTTTGGAGAGATTGTTTGACAGTAATGATTTTTACAAAGTAGCTTCCATGAAGAGTCAAGAAGAAGAGGTGACAGATTGTAATATTGGGACCACTGAGAATCCCAAGATCATCAAGATATCCAAATAATTAGCTGTAGAACAAAAATACATGTATGTCAGCCTCATTAAAAAGTTTGTTGATACTTTTGCATGGTCCTATGAAGATTTGAGGACTTTTGACACTAACATAATCCAGCATAAGATTCCTCTAAAGACTGGCTCCAAGCCATTCAGATAGAAGATTCGACAATTTAATCCAATGTTATTGTCCATAGTTAAGAAAGAGTTGAAAAGAATGTTGGATGCCAAGATTATTGTGCCATTAAGGTAGTCTAGTTGGGTGGCCAACTTAGTAACTGTAAGGAAGAAAAATGGTGAGATACGCTTGTGTGTTGACTTCAGAAATCTCAACAAGTGTTCTCTAAAGGAGAATTACCCCATCCCCAAGATGGATCATATTTTACAGAGGGTGGTAGGTGCACAAAAAATTTCCTTGTTAGATGAATACTCTAGCTATAACTAGATAGCAGTGTGGGAGGGGGATAAAGAGAAAACAACATTCACCACCCCATGGGGAACATTCATGTATGACAAGATGCCCTTTGGGTTGATGAACATAGGGGCCACTTTTCAGAGGGCCATGGAAATATATTTTGTGGGCAATAAGGAAAAATTTATGGTTATATACTTGGATGACATAACCATTTTCTCCAAGTTTGATGATCAACAATTGCAGTAGCTGGAGCAGGTTTTCAAGAAATGAAGGAGATATGGAATATCTATGAATCCTAGGAAGTCTCACTTTTCCATGCTAGAAGGGAAGATCATGGGCCACATCATATCAACAGGAGGTATACAAATTTATCCAAAGAGGTTTTGTGACATTCAAGATATTGAGATCCCCCAAAACAAAAAGGATGTTCAGTCTTTCATTGGTAAGATAAACTTCCTCAGACGTTTTGTGCCAAATTTTGTTGAAATTATGAAGCCTATTACTAACATGTTGAAGAAATATGTTGTGATAAAGTGGTCCTTGGAGGAAAAATTATCTTTCCAAAAAATTAAACAATCTTTAGTTGAAGCCCTTGTGTTAGCAAGTCCTGAATATACCAAATATTTCTTCATCTTTTCCTTTGCTTCAGAAGAAACCATTTTTGATGTATTACTACAGAAAAATGAAGAAGGGAATGAACAACCCATAACATTTTTTAGCAGAGCTCTTAGATATGATGAGATGAAGTATGATGTATTAGAAAAGAAAGCTTATGCACTAGTCGAAGACGTCAAATCCTTTAGGGTTTATGTGCTACAATCTAGCATAACAACCTTTGTTCCTAGCAATAGTATTAATGAAATTTTGGTCTAGCCAGATAGTGAGGGAAAAAGGGGAAAATGGATTGTCAAACTGTTGGAGTACGAACTGCACATAAATCCCACAAAGCTAATGAAGGGACAATGAATGGCCAAATTGCTATCAGAATCAAATTGTAAGGTGCTAGAATTACATCAAATTCACACCCAATCAGATGCACCCATCATACATCCTGGATCAGATAGCTTACATGTATTTGAAAACTAATCCTCTTCACCTTGGTATAAAACCATCATATATTTTCTACATCATTTTGAATGTCCACCAGATGTGAAAAGGACAAAGGCCAGGTCTCTCAAATTGAAAGCTATCAAATTCTACATCTCAAACTAGAACCTGTATTTGAGAGATCCTGCTGGTATCCTATTAAAATGCCTTGATGAAAATGAGGCCAAACAAGTCACAACATAAATTCACAGAGGAGTATGTGGAGGACACCAACATTGGAAGGCCATATCTCTCAAGATCCCAAGGGAAGGGTACTATTGGCCCAACCTTTTTTCTGATGTTTTTTCTGCTATTAGGACCTACAATGAATGTCAAATATTTGCAAGAAAACATAAGTTATTATCACTAACCCTCAAACCTATCAATGTTAGTGGTCCATTTCAACAATGGGTGTTAGACTTCATAAGAGAGATAAATCCACCCTCCAGTGGACAACACAAGTGGATCCTCACTTCCACCGATTACTTCACCAACTGGACTGAGGTTGCACCCACCAGGAATGCCATTGACAAGGTGATCATCAATTTCCTGGAAACTAATATTTTTTCCATATTTGGTTTCCCCAACAAGCTTGTAACAAAAAATTCCCAATAATTCAAGTCCAAAGCCATGATTGACTTCTGTGATAGTCATCACATTTCATTAACACATTCCACACCCTATTATCCTTATGGGAATGGTATGGTAGAGTCATCAAATAAAACTCTCATAAGTATTATCAAGAAGTTGTTCGCTGATAATAAGAAATATTGGGACTCCAAACTCAAGTATTCTTTGCAGGATGACAGAATCAACACCAAGACATCTTTGGGAACCTCACCATTCAAGATTGTTTATGGCATATATGTTGTTTTTCCCACTCAACTTGGTATACTAGTCCTAAATTTATTATAGGAAGAGATGGAGGAGACCAATGACATTAAAAGAAGAATCTTCCAAATTATAGAGGTTCAACAAAGGAGAGAAGCACTGGATCATAGGACTCAAGCATACTAGATCAAGATCAAATCAACCTTTGACAAGAAAACCAAGAAGGATATTTTTCAGAAAGGTAACCTCATCTTGAGGTGGGATTCCAAAAGGGATGACAAGTCCAAGCATGGTAAATTTGAAAACCTCTGGTTTGGCCCTTTTAAGGTGCTTGAGGTGCTGGAAAATAATACCTTTAGCTTACACAACCTGAATGATGTAGAGATATTTGGAGGCCCATTAAATGTGCGCTTCTTGAAACACTATTTTTCTTAAATATGAGGGAAGGTCCCTCTTGTACCATAGATGCTTTCATTTGATTGTCATTTTTGATTAGTTAGGGGTGTGTTGAATAAATCCCTCCATTTGAGCATTTATTTTTTAGTTCGTTTATAAAATTGATGGTCAGTAAAGACTCCACATCCGAGCAAAGGCACTAGAGTGTAGTTTCAATCTTCAGTTCAATAAAATACATGGCTGAGGCACATTAGTGTATGAACAGGGCTGACGGATAGGAAAAAAGATAATTGATGCAAGGTAAGAGTAATTATGTAAGACCAAGGGATTAGGCACTGATATACGGTTCTTAGCACCTCAATGCAACTAGTTCCAGAACACTTCAGAGGACTACCTTCTTCCTCATGCAGATATTTTCCAATAGATCCAGTTGTTTTCGGTGGCCTCCAGATCGCAGACATGCCATAGTTCAATGTAGAAATCGTTTTTGCCACTACGAGTATTTGTTTGCCAATCTCAGTTCGTTCAACACATGCAGTCTCATTGCCAATAGCATTTCCATTTGTGCCATTACAACACTCTTTTAGATTAAATAATAAGTGGTCTTATGTGTGTGATAAGAACCACTTGTTACCAGTTAAGTCTAGTACGAATTTCACATGATTAACTCCATGCAATATCAGTTAGGTTAGTCAGTCTATCTTACAGTCAATATACTAGAATTAGGTCTCTGTCCCCTAAGGACGAGAGCCTCTGCAACTCTTTTAAATAGTTAGTTTTTGGATATTATAAAGGGTCAGATTCTTGGGAGAATAAATCAATACATCATCTTGGTTGAAACTGTTATGCATATGGATTAAACTCTCTACCTGGTGAATACGCTAATGATGACAGTGTTTGTTTTCTAATCTATGTGTGTCTTATTGTGAATTAAATCTTGGTCTGTGCGAAGTACTTTTCTTTCCTTTTCAGCTATTTCCTAACTTGTATTTATTAACATGCAACCTATGATTACAAATATTCCTTGGTGAAGTCTTGTTTTTCTTGCAACTTGTGGGATTGATTGTGTTCTAATACATGTTTTATGCTCGAAATATTATTTTAATGCATCAAAATTCTTGCAACAGGCTACTCATTGAGTGGTGTGTTGTTTTCCTCTACTTTTACCCCCTGTTTTTCACTATTTTTCATTAGTGTTCCAACAACTAAGGATTACCCTCATCCTTGTCCTGTTCAAACCCAACCTTGAGCTTGTATTGGTAAAACCAACCCTCTATGCTGACCCACCAAAAACAAAGAATCATTATTCTAAAAGCTGATAGGTGGCCTAGCTATGCCCTTTTCGCAGTTAGGTACAGACTTTAGGACCAACAAGCATGATTTACTTCTGAGTATTAGTTGTTGGAGAAATCACTAATTTCGACACACTAGTTCGGTGGGAGTTAATTGACTAGTTTTGTTTTAGACTTTCTATTTTTACCATTACTATTATGCATGCATTGATTCCTAAGGAAAACTAATTTCTCGAATGATTTTCTTAATGATAGAATGTTCTACCTTATATATGAGTGTATTCCACTCATTCATTGTATCATATTGATCATCATCTATGTATCAATCATCAGCTCATTAGAGTAGAGTGAATATATTTTCTCATTCTTCCATATTGAATCTCTCTTTATTTCTTGATAAGATTTGTTTGTACTTTCTTTAGCTATATCTCTTATTAAGGTTTCGATGAAACATTGACATATTATTAGAGCTACACTTCTTGGAGCAAGCCAGACAAGCCAGAGAATAAGAAAATTAGAGTTTCGACGAGTGAATCTGTGTAACAGACACAATCACACCCTCTCCCTTTTGAAAGGAGTTGTTGTCACACCCAAAGTTACAAATTTTTCAAAATTTTGGTTGATCACACCCTATACACTTGAAAAGGGAAACCAAGGTCACTCCTAATACACTGGAAAAGGGAGACCAGAACCCAACAAAGGGAGACCAACCATAATTGGTCCCTCTGTTTCTTAAGGGAAGGTGTGACCGCCTCTAAAAACACCTTTCTTGTTGTAGTTATATCTCTAAAAAAAAATAATCTTTTGAGGAAACAGATCAGCCAAGAAGTAAATCGACCCATTCTGCAAGTGGGTTTTCGGCTGTTTGGCAAGATTCCTCACTTTTTTCTCAGAAAGGAAGATGGAAGATTGCATCATGAAACTAATACAAATTTTCCACTTAAAGTGCCCTTTCTGCAGTGATTTCTCATTGTTTTTTAGGGTTCTTAGAAATAATGGGGGAGATGGATACAAAAACTATTCTACAGTCAAAATTGGTGGTAACACTCACACCATACAATTATTTTGATTGGAATCCGAAGGAAAATTTTCAACTTAGAAGGAAAGGATTGTACAACTTGAATATGGGGACAGAAACATAACCTACATCAACAATTGATAATATGAGATGGGAGAACCGAAAGGCTGAAGCCCTCATAAGGAAAGACTCCAAACAAGATCTGGACTACCTTAGAAAGCTTGTTTGGAAAGATGGATGATATGAGAGTTCATATGCTTGAGGTAGAGTTGAATACTTTGTATCCTAAATTTTTTGATAATATACATGATTTCTTTACTAAGTTTAAATATTTGATATTGATATTAATAACTTGTGGTATTGATAATTCTAAACAAGTGGACTAACTTAAATTCTAACAATCTTGGTCAAGCTAGGACCAAAACATGCTATCTATGTTTCTACTTTCTATTCAGGTAGGTATCTCATGGGAAAAAATATGAAGATGCCTACCATAGATCAATTCATTGATTCTCTCACACATGAGTAGGAAAAAATCATTCATATGGGCCTAATCAAGGATCCCAAAGCACATGCACTCATCATGCATTATGGAAAAGGATCATCCAAACAGTACGATAAGGAGAAACATAATGAGAAGGAGGGATATTCCAAACCCTTCAACGATTCTTGAGGTTACAAAGACTCTTTAGATTACAAGAAGAAGAAGAAGGGAAAGTAGTGCACTTACTGCAATAAACTAAATCGGGAATAATCCACATGCACGAAGAAACATATCAATCTTATGGCACATGCACTTCAACAGAAAAACCTTGGAAACTTCATTCGAGAGGGAGTCAATAAGCGAAAGGAAGAAGATCTTGATCCTAAGAAAGGTAATCATCATTCTCTTGTTGTAATTAATTCCTCATCTGATTCATGGATTATATATTCTGGTGCATCCCATCATATGGCAACAAATGATGAAGTTTTCTTTTCTTTGATTCCATTCTCAAGACCCCTTATTCTCATGGGGGATGATACTCCAGTAGAAATAGAAAGAGAGGGGAGAGTGGAACTCCATAATTGCATTTTTGAGAATGTTTTACATGTTCCAAAACTTTCTATGAATCTTCTCTCAGTTTATCAGATCACTTAGAAAGGTAAAAATGTTTAATTTACATCAGATTTGATTTCAGTAATTGACATGCATGATAATTCCATGATTGGAATTGGTGAGGTGGATCACAAGTCAAGGTTTTAAAAATTCAATAAGTTTTATAATGATGACTCATATTTTATATTTACACATAAGGAGAGTACTTTTCATGCACCTCTAGTGCAACATGCATATAATTTTGTGCTTCCATTAGTTTTAGACATCAGAGATGATTCCATACACTCAGATTTTGTACACATAAATAAGGAGGTAGTACATAGAGATAAGAAGCTAGCATTGAAGCTTCAACAGATGTCCATGAATGAACAATTCACACTTCAAACAATAGGTATCCTTGCATGGAATCCAATGGATTCAAGGAGGACTCTATCTCAGGATGAAGATCCTTCTCATGTACATTCAGCTTTAGAACCTGTGATGCCCATGCATTTTTAAGTGGTTCAATCTACTAATCCACAGACCTACAATAAGGTTGTGGGAAATCCATTATGGAAAGAATCCATTCAAAATGAGTATGACTCACTCCTAAAGAATCAAACTTGGAATCTAGTTCCACTTCCACCAGAAAGGAATATTTTCAGGTGCAGATGGGTCCACAGGATCAAGAGGTACAAGGCTAGATAGGTTTCCATAGGACTTCATCAGATTCATAAAGGATTTCTACATCTTCACTAATAATTTTAGTGAGAAAAAGTTTCAGGATTTGAGGGATCATCTTGGAGTTAAGAACAAAGTTTCCTAGCAACTACCTTTTCTTCTTTTGATGCATTGTCTTTTGAGGGGGGGTTTTGTTCCCACGTGGTTTTCCCTCTTTTCTCATTTTTTTTCAGTGTTCATTAGTTGCATT
Source organism: Picea engelmannii (assembly GCA_009831015.1). Lineage (NCBI taxonomy): Eukaryota > Viridiplantae > Streptophyta > Pinopsida > Pinales > Pinaceae > Picea > Picea engelmannii. The sequence goes on along the minus strand of ML777284.1, from coordinate 565,026 downwards.
GTACATGAGTACCTAATATTTCCTAGTAGTCGAGACTCATTTTGTACTCCATAGCGATGTTCAGGGGGGGTGTTGGATAAATCACTATTTTCAACACACTACTTCAGTGGGAGTTAACTGACTAGTTCTATTTTAGACTTTCTATTTTTACCATCACTATTATGCATGCATGCATTCCTAAGGAAAGCTAACCACTCGATTTATTTTCTTAATTATGGAATGTTATACCCCATATATGAGTGTATTCCACTCATTCATTGTATCTTATTGATCAACATCTAAGTATCAATCATCAACTCATTGGAGTAGTGTGAATATATTTTCTCATTCTTCCATATTGAATCTCTCTTCCTTTCTTGATAAGGATTTTTTGTACTTTCTTTAGTTAGATCTCCTATGCAGGTTTCGATGAAACATTGACATTAGTCAATCAATTTAATGAAATAATTTGTAATGTGACATATTTTTTTATGTATTGAACTCACCATAGAACTAATTTATGGCATAAATTTAATAATTTCTCTGAATTTGATATTTCTATGTATGACATTTTTGAAGTTTTCTCATCATATTCTTTTATTTTTAAATGCAATACTCATTTAAATTTCTCTGAAGTGATCAACCCCATTTCACTCTTTTTATTGTGAGAACATATGGTTACATATTCTACTTTCATTTGTTTTAGAGGGATGTTATAATGAACCTAAGCATATATTTGTTTTGACATTCGATCCATTCTTTATCTTTTTATTGTTGAGAATATGCTTCGTCCATTTCCAAGAAAATGTCACACTCAAGGAGAGATTTGGTTATCAAGAACCATTTTATATAAAAACTAAAGTTTTTTTTTTTTTTTTTTAGCATTATCCCATTTGAATGACTAGTCCAAGAACATCAACTACATCTTTCAAACAAATAGAGGAGTACCACCTCTTTAAAAACACAGGCAGATTTTATCCTTGTGAGGTTGACTCAAAGATTGTAAAATGGTATTTAATATCAACATGGAGTGAATTTAATAACATTATGAATCCGGGTATATCACCAGGACTACATTTTCAAATGAAAAATGACTTCTACATAGAACCCAAATTCTAGACCTTTTGTAAAATGGAGGGTAAAACTAGATTACTATAAAATGCATTCCTAGGACACATATGACCTATAAATTGAGAGATAAAATTTGTGGAGTTTGTATTTTATCATTTTACATATGTTCAAACCATTACTTGTGCATTTTCAGACCAAAAAACCTCTACTGTGCATAAAGGCTAAATACTCTGTAAAGGAAAAAAATGCATAAATGGAAAAATGCTTAAAAATGCATAAAAGCATGGCATGATGGAAATGCACACCTAGGTCTTAACACACCTGAAATTTCAGTTATTTAAGTTTATGAGGGTGTATTAGATAATTTTACAACTTTATGCATATTTGTGTTTGTGTTTGTAAACATAAAAGTGGTTTCTTTGTGAAAGAGGAAAAATATATCTTGTAAGTTGGGACACCAAAACAATAGAAAGTGCCCTAATGGAAATGCACACCCATATTTCTATTTATCTCAAAATTTAGTGATCTTTAAGTTTTATTGAGAATTTAATAAGATTCTAAATGTGTGTGTGTGTGTGTGTGTGTGTGTGTGTGTGTGTGTGTGTGATCTGGAGTACATTTTTAAATGACTAAGGACTTCTACCTTGAATTTAGATTGAAGACATTTTGTAAAATGGAGGGTAAAATCATCTTACTGTAAAAAACATACCTAAGACTCATATGACCTCCAAATTGAGTGGTTCATATCATGGAGTTTTTATTTTACCATTTTACATCTATTCATGCTTTAGTTCATTTTGAAACCTAAAACCCTTTGTTGTGCATAAAGGCTAAAAGATTCCTTGTAAGGGAAAAATAATGCATAAATGTAAAAATGCATGAAAACAAGGCATAATGAAAAATGCAAGCCCTAGGAATAAAAACACATGCATGGTATTGGTAATTTACAAGTTACAAGTTATAGGACTATGGATTTGTTGTAAACCCTAAAGAATGTATACTAGGGTGATTTGTGCCTATAATTTGGTAAGGGGTTGAAATATACATGAATCCTTGGCAACTATGCAGGCACACTAACTAAAATGTCAAAATGAGTACTAACTACATGCATCCATGAGCTCAATGAGGCATGATTTTGTACAACCACGTCACACATAGGCTAGTTGTTAGTTTCATTTCCATTATGAAGACTTATCGAAATAATTAGAGAATAAAAGTTTACATGATTGAATAATAATTAAATAAATAAACAACCATATTGACATGTATGAGACTCTCGAAAGACTAAAGTTGAATACTTGAATGCGATTCTATTGTTTTCAATAATAATTTATTATCTATTGAACAAGGCCAACCACATGAAGGTTGAAGCTCATTTGGACCCTCCCCCCCACATTAGTCTCAACTCCCCATACCCAATCTATCTACTGGAAAAAATTGAAAGTGGTGTAGTATGATTAATGCATAGAAAGTAGAAAAAAAAAAATTATAGGTAAATGAAAGAAATAATGTGTATCAAGTTATGTGGTTTTGTACATACAAAACAAATAACATACATCCATTAGAAGGTAGAAACAAATAATATATATTAATATATTTTATCATCAAAATATATTTCCATTATACATGTTTATCATAATAGATACAATCAATTCTTTTTCTATTTTTAGTTTTCAGAAAATATTTGTTGATTGTCTCATCCATGTCTAGATCTGCTTCAGATTTTGGGCCATCTCTTGGTGTTTATTCAATATGCATGATCTGACGCATTGTACGTCTAGTTGGGTACTCTCCACAATGTGTAGGATGATGTTGAAGAACCTCAACTATAATAAAAAAAAGGGTTAAATTGATATGGTTAGTGATTATTCGTAGAAGTAATTCATTAATGAAAATATCATTATAATGTTCTTCACCAGTTGACTAGTCGACCACACTAGTTCGACTATCATGTGTTCCTACTCTTTCCAAGCATTCTCATCTACATTCTCCACCATCGAAATAATCAAAGTTATAAGTAGACCATCTGCAAGTAAATATTAATAAGTGTATTAATCCATACTTCTGATATTATAGCGATAATACAATCATGGCCAAGATACATACCACCATTGTCGGGTTTCACTCCACCGTCATTGCCTAGATGCACACCACCATCATTAGATTTCACTCCACCTTCATGGGTTTGTTGTCCACTTTTGGACTCATTATTGTTGTTTCTATCTTGCTTTAAACGAAAAGACACATTCATTTATGGGTGAAATCAGTCATGAATAGATTTTACAATTAATCAACAATTAAAGTCCATCGATTTTACTTACAATGAAATCCAATGGGACATATTATGTTTTCCCCATGCTTTGTCGGCTTTCAACCATGGCTTGAAAGTCGCACCTGGAATCGAGTTGAAGGTATTCCTCTATGATTGAAATTTTGAATTGAACCCCCTGCATTACAAAAGATCTCTAATTTGGCTTATTAGATGTGTTCGTCCTAAAGTCAGCACTTTCCTGTTGAAGGGAAAATCTAGGCCACCTCAGGTTTTGGAATGGTTGGTTTTTTGGTTATTTGATTTTGTTGGTCAGTTGGAGGGCTGGTTTACCAAGATAGTAACATGCTTGGGTTGGAAAAATTATATGGATGGCAGGCCTCCTTGGCTGGTGGCAGACAAATGATAGACAAGTGAGATAATAGAGGATAGAACATAGAGAAACAAAAAACCATTCAATGAATACTCTGCTACAAGAATTTTAATACTTAAAATATCATTTCAATACACTAAACATGTATCAAAAACACAATTACTCCCACAAGTTGCAATGGAAAAATATTCACCAAAGCATTCATTGTTTCACAGGTTGCATATTAGTAAAGAAAATTTATACAATAGCTTAAGGAAATGAAATGTACTTTGCATAAATCAAAAGCTACATTCAAGATAAAATAAAAACACATGTATATTTGGACAAAAACACTATCATCAAGAGTATATTCAGCAGGTAGAGATCTTTAATCCATGTGTAGAACAAGTTCAACCAGTTGATGTATTCATCTTCTTTTCCCGAAAATTGAATCCTCAAAACAAACAAAAACTGCATATTTATCAAAGTTGTAGAGGATCTTGTCCATATTGAACTAAGGCTTAACTCTACACTATCAGTTGGATAAAAAATTATTGACTTAAGTCAACACTGATGGAGTATAATACTATATATTTTAAACTGACATAACAAAAATAAGTGGTTCATATCAAACAAAAATGACCACTTATTATGCCTTAATCTAAAAAATCTTGAACTTAAATAACTAAAAATGTTGCTAATGATAAAACCAAATTGATGCATATGCTGAAGTAAACTGAAATATGTATCGAACACTGGTGTCCATGTGTGTTTTTGGAGGCTAACTGGGAGATAAATGGATAAACATATCCACATTATATCCTTGAGGAAGGGGCAAGTCTTCTGGTACTTCATCTGGAGTCTTGGATACTTTTTCCTAAATTTAGAGTACATATTCCCTAATTCCTGGTTGTGGTGTTCCAGGGTTTGGATCTGAAGCTTCAGTTCTTGTACCTATTGACTGCCATCAAGATTCTTTGTCTCGACCATAGCCATTCTTTTATTCTTGTTTTTCTCTATGATGGCCAGGTTGTGGTCTGCTAGTGTTCTTCTTCTCCTCGTCCTCATGCCATACCCATGAACTACCTCATGTTCCTTTGAATCAGAGCTACTCTGTGATGAGTAATCTTATGTTGTAGACTGACTGGATTTACAAAGTCATTTTTGACTTGAAAATATATAACTTCACTTGTAAAATGGAATTTTTCTTCGTTTGGTCCAGTTCAAAGAATACTTTAATGTAGACAATTAATGAGGACAAGCCACTTTGATAATTCGACATTCGAGAGATTTTGAATGAAGAGTATAAATATATCCCGAACGACTGAACTCGGGAAGTCATTAACCAATGCTTATCTCCAAGAAAATTCACCAGAGATTAAGATACTTTAATCATTTAATATTTTGGGACTTCGGGGGCTCTGACACTTTGGGGGCTCCGACACTTCGAGGCTTCGAGCTTCAGGAAACTACGTTTTCTCTGGATTAAAATATCCTGGAGTGACAGTCTCCTAGAGTGATGTGACAACATGTTGTCGCAATCAATGATGTGGCATAAATATGAGAGTGACATGTGTCACCTGAAATAGTGTAGATGACGTAATCAAAGTACCTGAAATGAGTGCCATGTGTCATCTGAAATCAATTGAAAAGTGGCATATGACACGTTAGCTAAAAATAGTTTATGAGAAAGGGGCTTTGGAACTTCGACACTTCGGGGCTCCGACACTTCTGCACTTTGTGGAACAATGTTTTCTCTGGATTAAAATCTCTCTGAGTGACAATCTCCCAGAGTGACGCAGCAACCACTTCGACAATTCGACACTTCAAAGCTCCGACACTTCAAGGAACTATGTTTTCTCTGGAACAAAATATCCTAGAGTGACAACATCTCAGAGTGATGTGGCAGCCACTTCAACAATTTGGCACTTCGGAGCTCTGACAATTCGGGGAACTATGTTTTCTCTAGATTCAAATCTCCTAGAGTGACATGGCAACCACTTCGACAATTCGACATTCGAGGATCCAACACTTCGAGGAACTGTGTTTTCTATGGATTAAAATATCCCAGAGCGACGTGGAAGCCACTTTGGGGAGCTTTGTTTGGTAGGGATTAAAATCTACCAGACGGAAAATCTCCCAGAGTGACGTGGTAACCACTTTGACAAGTCGACATTCGAGGATTTTTAGGATTTAAAAAAAAAAAAATTGGACACCCAAGCACTGAAGTCCCGGAGTAAAATCCATATTTCTTTTTTTTTTATAACCTCTCACGTTTTTGAAACTTTGAAAAGAGTTGTTGATCCTAATTGATTGTCGGGTCTCGACTACCAAAATATTTAATCTGTTTGTTGCTCACAACCTAATCTTGAAATCCACTGCTTTGGATTTGTACGTCTTTCTCTTTGGATGTTTCCCATGCATATAAAGGAATCGGTCGACCTGTTGCATGCTCAATTAATGGTAAACATGATGACATATGTTTCAAACTCAAACCTAAACATGTAATCAACTTTCAATAAAGCCTCAATATGGTGCAAAAAACAAAACGATAAAGAGAGTTAATGATAAAAATGAGTTATTCAACAATGAGGGACCAATATTAACCAAAAAAAAATGATTGATTTTTTATGGAGGTATAGGGAAATCATAAAGGAGGGGCAAGGATATGGACTTATTTCTTAACATTGGCTCCAACTTGTGATAGCACCCTTCTATGGGGTGGTGAGAAAAGTAGATCATGTGCCTTGGAATTCAATAAATTGTTCCCACTTCCCTTAACTTACCTCTTCTTTTGTTTGTCAACCATGTATATCTTTCACTATCTCTCAGCCATGCATCTCTGAAATTCAAAACTGTAGCTACACCCCAGTGCCTTTGTTGGGATATGGAGTCTTATTGCTGATCTACTGTATAAAAAAATGAAAAATGAAATGCTCAAGTGATGATCTTATTCAACACACCCATACTCTAACCAATTGAAATTGAATACTCAAGTATAAACAAATTTCCAAAATAACCAATTAAGAAATAAGATTCTTGGAATGTCTTCATGTACGCTAGTAAAAACATGAAAAAATAAAAAATTACACAACACAAATTCTAATGGAAGCTCATACTTACTGCCACACATTGTGTGGATCATACCAATATCTATAGTATTAGAGACCGTTATTGAAACTGAATCCATCCAATCAGATATGGGATCATCAAGAACATGAGGAGAATCTAGCTGATCTAGAAGACCGAGTTGTTGTTGTTTGAAATCTACTATATGGACAAGGTTGGGTTTATCCTGTCCTTGTTGAAACAACTCATGAAATTCATGTGATTCATGACCATTAAGGGAAGAAAAACACTCTTGATACTTCTCATCTAGTTTTTTGAAATTAAGGAGCATGTCTTCTGCAGGGCTGGTTATTTCTTGCTCTTGCTTCAGAATGTCATTTTTAGACTTATATATTTCTTGTTTCTAAGAAATTTCATAAGGAAGGAGAAAAACTTGTTCATGACCTTAAACATTAATTTCCTCATGATCATCAAACAATGGAGGATCATTAAAGTCAAAGTCATGCTCAAGTTCCTTTCGAATAAATTTTTTTGTATGAGACTTTGTAATAGAAAATGGCTGAGAAGAAAAATGATCTTGCAGAGTAAGCATATCTTCATCATAAATAGGCTGATTAGAATTTTTAGAAGAGGAAAATACTACTTGTTGCTTTTGTAAATCATTGTCAAAATCATAATACTCATCATAAATAGGTGCATCAGAAAGTTGTGCATCCTATAAAAAATGATTTAAAACAGTCTCTTCATTTTCCTTCAAAGGTTTATCATTACAACGACTAACTGAGACATCTAAAATAATGGAAAATGTATCCAAAGCCTTGTTATCATTAGTTTCGACATTAATGTAATTCCCAACGTCATCTTTCTGGATAAAATAATCATAAGAAGACTCATATGTAACTGAACCTTCCTCCACTTCCTCAACATAAATATCCCTTTCATTTTCACTACCAGAAGAACTAATAATTGACTATTGAATATAAGATCCAAATTCTTCACAACAATTTTCAAAAAGTAAATTAGCTGGAAAAAAACCTTTTACAATGATAACTAAATGTTGCATGGAACTGTTTCAGGGAAGATATGCGAGAAGGAGGAGAGGATCCATACCATTCACGAGCATCTCCCTCTAATGAGTACATTAACATATTCATTAATACATCCTCATGATGTATACAAAACCAATGAATGACTTCATGAAATTCAAGCAAATGATCTACGGGGTTATCATCTTTATCTTCTCTAAATATGGGCAAGTAATCACCCCACTCATCTATAGTAGGAACAACATTTGGAAAACCAGGAAAAAAAGAGGAATTAAAAGGAGAAAACCTCCAAGCCAAGATGACATCCATTTGAAATTATGACTTCTTGAAACTGTGGAGTCTCCACTAGATCCTTTCACCATGGAGTCACCAGGTGAATGATATGCAATCTGAATGTTTCTGGTCTTTCTTCACCATCAAATATAAGGTATGATTTTTTTTGTTCTCCCAAGGAAAGATATTTCTTTACTCTGTTCCCCAGAAATGGTGCCAGAAGATGTTGGTCCTAAAGTTTGCACCTCACTGCTGAAGGGAAAATCTAGGCCACCTTAATTTTTGGAATGGTTGGTTTTTTGGTTATCTGATTTTGTTGGTTAGTTGGAGGGTTGGTTTACCAAGAAAACAACATGGTTGGGTTGGAAAAATGATATGGATGCGGGTCCTCCTTGGTTGGTGGCACAAAAATGACAAACAAGTGAGATAATAGAGGATAGAACATAGGGAAACAATAAACCATTCAATGAATAGTCTGCTGCAAGAAGTTTAATACTTAAAATATCATTTCAACACATTAAACATGTATCAAAAACACAATTACTCCCAAAGGTTGAAATGGAAACAAATATTTACCAAAGCATTTGTTTTTTCACAGGTTTCATATTAGTAAAGACAAGTTATACAATAGCTGAAGGAAATGAAATGTACTTCTCACAAATAAAAAACTGCACTCAAGATAAGATAAAAACACATGTAGATTTGGAAAAAAACAATGTCATCAAGAGTATATTCACCGGGTAGAGATATTTAATCCATGCATAGAACATATTCAACTAGTTGATGTGTTGATCTTACTTTCCCAAAAACTAAACCCTCAAAACATACAAAAACTGCATATTTATCAAAGTTGTAGAGGCTCTCGTCCATCTGGAGCTGAGGCTTGAATCTACACTATCATTTAGAGAAAAACTTATTGAATTAAGTTATCATTGCTGGAGTATAGTAATGTATACTTTAAACTGACTTAACAAAAATAATTGGTTCATATCAAACACAAATGACCACTTATTATTCCTTAATCTTAAAAGTCTTGAACTTAGATAACTAAAACTACTGCTAATGATAAAACCAAATTGATTCATATGTTGAAGTAAATTGAACTCTGTATCAAGCACTGGTGTCCATGTGCACTCTTGGAGGCTAACTGGGAAATAAGTGGATACACTTCTTCACATTATCTCCTGGAGGAAGGGGCAAGTCTTCTGGTACTTCTTCTGGAGTCTTGGATACTTTTTTTCACAGTTTAGAGTATGACTTCCCTAATTCCTGGTTGTGGTGTTGCAAGCTCCAGATATGAAGCTTCAGTTCTTGTACCTATTGGCTATCATTAGGATTCTCTGTCTCAATTGTAACCGACCTTTTCTTCTTTTCTTTCTCTGTGATGGGTGGGTTGTGGTATTCTAGTGTTCTACTTCTCCTCATCCTCATGTCATACCTGCGAACTACCTCATATTCCTTTGAATCTAAGTTGCTTCCTGATGAGTAATCTGATGTTGTATACTGGATAGATTTACAAAGTCATTTGAGACATGCAAATCTATAACCTCACCTGTAAAATGGAAATTTTCTTTGTTTGGCCCTGTTCAAAGAATACTTTAATGCATGAAATTAACGAGGATAAGCCACTTCGACAATCCGATGTTCGGGAGATTTTGAATGAAGAGTATAAATATCTCGCAAATGACCAAACTCGTGAATTCATTAACCAGTGATTATCGCTAAGAGAAATCACCAGAGATTAAGACACTTTAATCATTTAATATTTCAGGACATTGGGGGCTCCAACACTTTGGGGATCTGGGCTTCAAGAAACTGTGTTTTCTTTGGATTAAAATCTCTCAAAGTGACATGGAAACATGTTGTCAGAATCGATGATGTGTCATAAAGATGAGAGTGACATGTGTCACCTGAAGTAGTGTAGATTATGTAACCAAATTACTTGAAATGAGTGCCACGTGTCATTTGAAATCAATTTCCAGGTGGAATATGACACGTCAGCTGAAAAAGTGTTTATGGGAAAGAGCCTCTGACACTTCGGCACTTTGGGGCTCCAACACTTATGCACTTCAGGGAAAGGTGTTTTATCTAGATTAAAATCTCCCAGAGTGACGTGGAAACCACTTCATCAATTCGGAATTTCGAAGCTCTGACACTTCTGGGAACTGTGTTTTCTCTAGATTAAAATCTACTGGAATCACGTGGAATCCACTTCGGAAGTTTGACACTTGGGAGCTCCAAAAATTCATGGAACTGTGTTTTATCTAGATTAAAATATCTCAGAGTGATGTGGAATCCACTTCAACAATTCGACGTTTAGGGATCTAACACTTCAAGGAATTTTGTCTTCTCTATATTAAAATATCCTGTAGTGATGTGGTAGCCACTTCAAAAATTCCACACTTTAGAGATCCAACACTTTAGGGAACTGTGTTTGGTGTGGATTAAAATATCCTAGAGTGACAATCTTCTGGAGTGACATGGAAACCACTTTGGTAATTCGACGTTCGGGGATTTTTAGGATTGAAAAAATAACAAGCTTGGACACTCAAACTATGAAGTCCCAGAGTAAAATCCCATATTGATTTGTGGTTAAAACCTCTCACGATTTTGAAACTTTGAATTCACAAGAGTCGTTGATCTTAATTGACTATCGAGTCTCGATCGTAAAAAAATTTAATCTTTCTGTTTCTCACAACCTAAGCCCGAAATTCACTACTTTGGATTGTTGTGTCTTTCTCTTTGGATTTTTCCTATGCATATAAAGGAATTCATCGATTTTGGCACAGGGGTAGACCCAGGTTTCAACACTTCAACAATGCACCAACAAAACCCTAACTATTGGCCCTTTCGGAAACACCTGCAAAGAAGATGAAGTCTCACCTAAGGTAGAGGTAGGGGGGGTTGTAGGACTCAAATGTCTACAATCTAGATGGGACACAGATCTGTGATTACAATACCTTAACATAGCACTTAGAAGTTAACATTCATCAACATTTAACCCTTATTCACATCACAAATTGAAATCCTAGTTACAGAAAAGCACAATATTCAACAAGATCTAATACATCCAACACTTAACACATAGAAATAAATCATATATAGCATTCATTCACATTACTAAGCACTAAGATATTATATTATATGCATTTAACATATATCATTTCACTAATCATACATCACATCAATAACATAATAACTATAATGCACAAGGAAACCACAACATAGGATATATGTGGTTCACCCCAATGTGGGGCTACGTCCACTAGATCTTCTCTTATTTATTGTCTTCTTTCAATCTTCTATAATCACAGAGCCACAAGAACCCACTCCACATAGGAAAAGATATCTATGTGCACCTCACCAAATCCTCCTTCCCCAAGCTAGGTTTAAGCACAAATCCTTCTTATAAATAAGCTTCTTACAATCACTTGCACTTAGCTCCGCAAGTTCTTAACACACAGTATGCACAAAGCCTCTAGCTTTGCACTAAGTTGATTCTATTAGATCTCTCCTACTTAGATCACCTAGCTTTATATTTATACATTACAAAAGGTCCTAAACATGGGTAAACCCATGGTCCGACATCCCATACTTGTTACATAAACCGTAAACCCAAAAAATTCCCTAAGAAGGGGTCGAGATCCTATGATCTCTGCTTCACCTTGTGGTCCACCTTTGACCAGCCTGTCGAAGTCCCAAAATTGGTCAAATGTGACCAAGGTTATCCAAAACTTGGTCAAGGTCCAACATGCCCCCAACACTCAACTGTGAATCATTCCAAGTCACTCTAATCTGGGTAACTCTACCTCAAATGCCTCAAGCTTGGCTTGAGCTGCTTCGACCTGTTGCTTCTCCAGAGCCTCCTGCTCGATGAAGTCTTTAATAAACTTCTCCATCACAGGTCCTTCCAAGTGATGTTCCACTATGGTGACCACTTGTTCCAGTTCTACACCTCATCCTTCAATCTCCTCAAAAAGTATGCAATATGCATCCTGCACTAGCTGGAGTCGTTGGGTTACTTCCATGACCTTACTCTGTATGGCATGGACTTGTTGCTGAACTGTGCATTGTTCCTGAGATCATTTCATCCTCTTGAACACTGGTAGTGGATTTAGTTGTGATTGCACCATTGTTGCTTGGCCTCCTGAAGATGTGAATCTAATTTCCATAGTTCAGGGTCCTCTGCAAGGCTCTCGTAAGTCTATGCATTTCGACTGCTGATTTTTTATGTTATAAGGCCAATGCCTTGATTCTCTAGACTGTGCTTCGAGCAGTTTCTTCTCTCTTGTATTGCACTTCCTGTGGAGTGCTTGGCACTTCTTGTAACTCCAGTTCGACTATCCTCTGTTGAAGCTGTTGAATGGATTTAGAAAGATTCCCTACTTCTCTTTCTATTGGGTCTTATTTGATCTATTCTAAGCTCGTCATAGAGTGAAGTGCTCTAATCACTACTTCTTTAACTCCAATATTCTCTGCGAGCAATTTTTCCTTCTCCTTATAGATCTACACTCTATCCTCTGCAAACTTGGCTTGGATTTCATCCTTTTCTTGTTTCACAACTCGACATTGTTCTTTGGCTTCCTCTTTTGCTTGCTTTAAGGCCTCTGTGGCCTGCTCTTTTTCTTCCTGAACACAACGAAGGCAAGCTTCGATTGCATATGCTATTCAGCAGAGCTGGGCAGGTTCGTCTCCCAACTCTGTTCCTTCTAACGATGGGGGTGCAGTAGAAACTGCGCGGTTGGAGTAGAGGGCTTGTTGTACCCCTTTCATCTCTACTTCAATTCTTTCATACATGGTCTCTTGTTTGGCTTCATTACGCTGTAAGATATCTTCTCATGAATATGAGATATCAGGGATGATGAAATCTATGTCATCCATCGTGAGCACAGTCTGGATTTGTGGTTTAGTAGCTTTGGACTTCTTTTGTGATGTCGGTTTCATGGGGGGAAACCTTTCTTTTATTGGAGGTATCAGCTTCATCAATAGGGTCCCTAAGCGGTGTTACTTCGCCTTGTTTTTGCTTGTCTTATTCTCCTTTATCTACTTCATCATTACCTCCCCCTCCAGGTGAGTCTGAAGCAGTCTCTTATGATGCATTATTTAGCTTTTGTACCTCTTCCTTTTTCTTCCTTCTACTAGTGTTGGGTGCATCATACTCTTCACGAGTGACCATAGGACTTTTGATTAGGTCGGGGTCGGACAGTTCTGCCTAGTCGATTGGTACAAGGATCCTTGCAGGATGATCTTTAGTTATTTCTTCCATGTCCTCCTTAGTGAGCTTGTAGTAAGATTGGAGCTCTTCTTTATGTTCATCTCCTCGTGTAGTGATATAAATAAAATTTCTATCTACGTGAAACTTCACAAATGGTCTAAACCTATGTAGGGTATTCGGTGTCATGCGAGGGGAAGAATCAATAGCCCTCTTCAACTATAGGTAATAGGTGTGGAACACCATGTTTGACTTCCATTGTTTAGCCATGTCGCTAAAATACCAGAGCGTGGTGAACTTTTCAACTAAGGGTTCTGATGGCTCAATCTCAGGGAAGGTCGCACCTTCTGGCATCTCCCAAGAAATGAAGGCAATGAGGATTAGTATCCAATTGAAGTGGAACTCGTAGCCCTGATCCTAAGCTTCGTGGCAGTATTTCTCTAACTAGTTGACAAGGTAGCTCGCCCATTTCATTTATATCCCTTCCATGCATTTTCCTGTGATTTCGATGACAAACCTCATGACTTGCATGGGTCTGTTCTTCCTTACTAGTTTACCAACAATCAATTCGAAGGATAGGTGCACTAAACCATTTTGGATGGAGGCTACCTTGTAACCTCACTTCCCCTTTTCCAAATCACCATAGGTGTCTTTGATTGTCCGCGCCAGGGTGCGATCTGTAGTCTTTCCTAGGTAAAAGTATTGTGGGTTTGGTCCTTTCATGCTTAATCTGGTGATCCTATGGATCAACACCGGATCGACGATGATGTGTCTATCCAACCACAGATAACCACCATGGAAGCACGACAATAGGAGCTTAACGCACACGTTAACTTCCTGATGTCTTTTGAAGTGTGGTATCTTCATTACGTTCAAGATAATGGACCTCACGATGTCCATGGTCCATGTCTGGGGGATGATATTCACCTTCTTCCCCTTTGTCTTCATAAAATACTTGTATGGTGTGAGAATTCCATAGTTCTTGCGGTCTCCTAAGTTATAGTCGTTGATCTTCAACGTCAAAATCCTCTCCAACTGTGGTCTGACTGCGTGTATGCCGTTTGGGAGGTATGTAGTGATGACTATGTAGTTGAAGTCCCTTGGGACGCTTTCACGACTCACCATGCGAGCCAAAGGTGGGATATCATCGGGCATGATATATGGGATCAGATTCGCATTCGCTAAGTCATCACGATGCTTCATTCATTTCTCTTTCGTAACTCGAGATGGTCCAGATCCATGAGCAGTTGACGTGGATGCTTGCACTCCTCTTGTTGACGAGGCTTGGATGCCTATAGACATCACCTTCTTAGCCATGAGGCCTATTAGGATCTCTTCGATGGTTTTTTCTACTGCTCTAATTTCGTCCGGCATGCACACTCAATATTTGATATCTCAGGTCGGTGAACAACACTTAATGTAAAAGAATGGATTGCGAGGTCTCAATAATCACTGTGCAAAAGCAACTAGTTCTCCGTGGGCTCAGATAATCACAATTGGAAAAATTATTCTCGGTGCAACGCTCGATGGGATAAATAGACAACGTCATAACAGACTCTTCCAAAGGGAAGGAACAACTCAATCAATGCAATTCCATTTGTTATGGCATGGTCCCAACAGTCCAGTGGTGAATGTTCCAGCAATAACTGCGTTTCCAACCATTCTAGAGTGTCATTCTAACAGTCGGGATGCCTCCAACGGTCATATTTCTTCTTCATGGTGAAGTGCCAATTTATGTTTTTCTGATATGCTGACGAAGTTGCAGTTCTACAAACCTTCCTTCTGCAAAGTTTGCTCTGGAACTTCCCACAACTTCTCTAACTTTTCTTTCTTCTTACTGAGCTTTCTGACCTTCTTTCTTGAAATTTGAGTCACTAGTTTCCTCTTTCCATTATCGTTTTTATCTCCTCTTGGCATGGTAACTTCGCAATGTGTAGGGTCTTTCATAAGGTTTGAGGGTAATACTTCTTCTCTTTTTGAGGTAGGTTCTCTACTCTCTTGTACAAACAGGTGTTTCAAGTCTTCCCGTGTTCTTTCAATTTGGATGTCCAAATATTTGGTCCTTAGTAGCTTTGACTGGTCCTCTTGTTCTTTCAGTAAGTGTGCTATTCTCCTAGCCATGAAATCTCTTAGTTATTTCTTTTTCTATTCTATATCCTCCTCTTCTTGTTTCCTTCGTATCTGATCTTTCTCAATCCAGGTTTTTCCTAGCAAAATAACAAATGGGGTGATGTTCTCAACAAACTTAATGATCTCAAATTCTTCTTTTGTCGAAGTTCCATGAGCACTCATAGATGTCTGGGTAAGTCTTTCACATAGGTTTATCAACTTTCCTCTAAATAATCCTATTCCTCCTAATGAAGGAACCATAACAGGCTTTCCCAAAATTTCCCAAGTTCTTTCTGTCACGATATTCATCTGGATTTCCTCATCCAGAACACAGTCTATGTCGAAGTCTACTATTCTTGTTTCTATGAACTCTTTCCCTTTTAAGATCTCTGATAAGTTGATATCTCTGTGATCATTCAGGGTTTCTTTCATCTGTAATAATACAGTCTCTGATTCTTTCTAGGGTTCTTTCATATCCTTAGTTTCTTGGCCTATCTCATGGTTTTCTTGTCTCATATTCATCTTTTCAAATTTAACAATCATCTTAGGGAAATCCAAAACTTCATGGTCCATGGATTTACAACAAAGACAACTAGGACCTCTACGAGGGAATTCCTTCACAACATGTCATGGTATTATGCAACTATAACAAAGAGTTAATCCTCTCTTTCTTTTAAATGATCCCCAACCTTTCTTGTACTGCGCATTGGGATCATAGTAAATAACCTGCAAAAAAATATTTCTAGGATCTTGCATCCATTTGTTAGTCCAAACATTATTTCTATGCATATGAATAACATATCTTTCACTATTTCTATTAGATCTATTCATATCAAATCTTCTTTCTTCTAGCTATACCCTAGCCTTTATACTAGGACCAAATCTATTAAACATACCTAGATCCATTCTTTTAAAACAAAACTTTTCACTTATCTTACCTTTACCATAGCACAAAGCTTCAAGATCTTACCTTTTTTCTTCATATCGGACTTCTCTTCTTAGCATAGAGCTTCGAAATTCAAGTAGAATACTGTGCACTAAAGCAACAGATCTACACACATAGATTTATTTTCTTCAGTTCCCAGCAATCATAGTTTCAGGTCCTGACAACAGAACCATTTGTTGGCATAGGGGTAGACCCAGGGTTCAATGCTTCAAAAATGAAACAAACAAACCCTAACTACTAGCCCTTTTGGCAACACCTGCGAAGCAGATGAAGTCTCACCCGAGGTAGAGGCAGGGGGGGTTGCTAGACTTAGATGTATGCAACCTATTTGGGACACAGATTTGTGATTAAAATACCTTAACAGAGCACTTAGCAACTAACATTCATCAACATTTAACCCTTATTCACATCATAGATTGAAATCCTAGTTATAGAGCAGCGCAGTATTCAACAAGATCTAATACATCCAGCACTTAGCACATAGAAATAGATCAGATCTAGCATTCATTCACATTACTAAGAACTAAGCTATTATATCATATGCATTTAACATATATCATTTCACTAAGCATACATCACATCAATAACATAACAACTATAATGCACAAAGAAACCACAACACAAGATATACGTGGTTCACCCCCATGTGGGGATACGCCCACTGACTCTTCTCTTCTTTATTATCTTCTTTCAATCTTCTACAAACACAGAGACAGAGGAACCCACTCCACATAAGACAGGAGATCTGCATGCACCTCACCAGATCCTCCTTCCCCGAGCTAGGTTTAAGTACAAAGCCTTCTTATAAACAATATTCTTACAATCACTTTCAGTTAGCTCTGCAAGTTCTTAACACACAATATGCACAACTCCTCTAGCTCTGCACTAAGTTGATTCTACTAGATCTCTCCTACTTACATCGCCTAGATTTCTATTTATACATTACAAAAGGGCCTAAACATGGGTAAATCCATGGGCCGACATCCCATACCTGTTACATAAACCCAAAACCCAAAATATTCCCTAAGTAGGGGATGAGATCCCGTGATCTCTGCTTCTCCTTGCGCTCTACCTTTGACCAACCTGTCGAAGTCCCAAAATTGGTCAAACGTGACCAAGGTTCTCCAAAACTTGGTCAAGGGCCAACAATCGACCTGATGCACACTCAATTAATGGTAAACATGATGACAGATGTTTCAAACTCTAACCAGAACATGCAATCACCTTTCAAGAAATCCACAAGATGGTGCAAAAAACAAAATGATAAAGAGAGGTAATGATAAAAATGATTTATTCAACAATGAGGGACCAACATTAACCAACAAAAAATGAATTATTTTTGATAGAGGTATAGGGAAATGAGAAAGGAGGGGAAGGGATGCAAACTTAGGTCTTAACAAGATGCAATTAAATACAAGTTGGATGGTAATAGGAATGATATGGTTTAATTATTTTGTACTTTTAATTCATGCTTTTAATTTCATGTAAGCACCCTGAACAAGTTTGTGTTTCCCATTTTTTTCTAGTCTTTCCTTTGTTGCTTTTGACGTGTCTGGGAGCCTAGAAAAAGTTTGCAATAAGTTTTATATCAGAAATTTTATATAGAAATAACAAAAATTCATCATATTAAATTTAAATTTTAATATACCTTCTTGTTCTAGCTGGCCTATTTCCTTATTTTCTCATTTTCTTCTCCTTTGCATCCTCCAATAGATTCTTCTACTCAATCTCAGAAATCATCAAAGGAATCTCATACTAAGGTTTTTTTTGCAAATAAACCTTATATTTGTCCCTCATATATTTCAAATATGTATCGACCAATGAGGTGACTCCAATTTTATTGAAGGAAACACTAAACAGGTTGACCAAGTGGTCAATAAGATCCTTTTTAAAATTGGTATTTTGAGCATTCCACGATGTGTGTATGGTGGGCCAAAAAGCATCTAAGGCCTTGTCATTCATATGCTTAAAAAACATGTTGTTTCTTGTGGAACGATATGATCATTAAATTAAAATAATCGTAGAGATGTATGTTTCAATCAGATAATAGGAAATAATTAATACATTCATTAATACCTATAATTTTTTGTATCTTGATTGAAACAATGTTCTCATCCAACAACTTTGTAGAATCACCAATTGCTTCATCTCCACCATAAAGTGATTAGTCTGGTGTGCACTACATCAAGGGGTGTCATGGGCCCCATAACTTTCAATCATATTAGTCACAAGTATATTAGCCACATGAGGAGAGACAAATATCCTCACGGGTATTGGCTCATTGGAAGACGTTGTCATGTTTGAGCATCGATGCTAGCAACACCATCCTTAGGAGAAATCTGTTGAATTTTTTTGAATAAATCATATAAAAAATAAAACATATTTTATTCAGATCATATAAAAGTAGCAAATAAAAATTCATAAATGAACATATGCGATAAATAACCCTTTAAAAAGATGGCACTTACAATAGTTCATTTTATTTCATCCGTCAAAACTCTACATCTTTATCTTTTCTCCTCTATTGTTTGATTTATTAAGTTCACTATTTTTTTTATCATGGTCCTTTTAATTGTCTCAATTAGGTTCATTTCAAACATATCATGACCATTTCCCACATTGTCAATTACACAAGGTGTTGACAACTACACATATCAACAAAAAAACAAGTTAATTCAATTATAAAATCACTAATAAAATTCATTTTAAATGGATACGGATATTCTTAGTTTTTTACCTTCTCCAAGGATGGTTCCTTTCCATGATCACTCTCCCACAATATAAGAACCACGGAATATTAAAATTTTACCTTATAATATGAGAAACATGATATTTTAAAATGAATATTAAAGATAAAAAATAAGAATCAATTAAATAGAGGTTGGTTGAAGTTATGGTGTCAACATCCATATTATACAATGGATCGACAAAAAAATTCATTCAACTTCCTACGAACACCATTCATATGCGCATAATTTTTCTAAATCCACAACTCTACTATAAATGCGAAAAAAAAGAATAAAGGGAAAAATGCTTGAAAATGCATGAAACCGGGGCATGATGAAAAATGCACACCCAGGTCTTAACAAACCTACAATTTGAGTGATTCAATTTTCTAAGTGTGTCTTGGATTATTTTATACTTTTATACATATTTAGTGTTGAGTTTGCAAATAGAAAACTGGCTATTGTGTAAAAGAGAAAAACTCTACCTTGTAAATCGAGAGACCAAATCAGTAGAAAGTGCCCTAATGGAAATGCATGCCCATGATTTTACATAGTTTCCAATTTAGTGATCTAAGTTTTGGGGTGAAATTAATAACTTTTTTGATATAAATATATCATCCAAAGTGCATTTTGAAATGAAAATTGACTTTTACATAGAACCCAAATTCAAGACCTTTTGTTAAATGCAAGGTAAAACTAGATTACTATAAAATGCCTAGGAATCATATGACCTCCAAATTGAGTGATAAAATTTGCAGAGTTTTTATTTTATCATGTTACACATATTCATACTCTAGTTATTCATTTTGAAACCAAAAACCATCTACTATTCATAAAGTTTAAAAACGGCTTTGTAATTGAAAAACAATGCATAAAGGGAAAAATGCTTAAAAATGAATGAAACCAGGGCATGATGAAAATGCATGCCCAGGTGTTAACACACCTTTGATTCCCATATGTATCAGACATATGGAATTTAAAGGGGATGGATGGGTGGATTCATAAGAAGAATACAATAAAAAATACAAGGTATTCCTATTATAGCTTCATAAAATACTTAGGACAACTTCATGCTTAATAAATTCAATAATTTCATAATATTTATGCATTCATTCAGTCATATCAAACGTACAAGGGAAATAATTAGTCATTTATTATGAATCAAATTCCAATCACATGAAAACCACCATACATTAACAATGGATATGATTTCAAATTATGCATAAGGATTATATAAATGAGCAAAGCATATCTACAATGTCTGAAGAATAGGTATGAATTTACATGGAGAATACAATCAAGTACAATAAAAAAATATAGATTGATACAACCATGGTGAACAGATATCTATAGGCCCTCTGTCCTCTTATCATAATCTATCTCTTCTTTTTTGAGATCTATTGATCTGGAAAACCTGAGAACAAGCTACACTCTGAATCCCAAAATTGTTTGCCCATCAATAATGCACAATGTTTATCCTTTGTAGATATAATTGTATGCAAAACAATTTTTTCAAAGGTATGACTACTTATTTAATATTTAAATTTTTTGTCTTGGTAAAAATTATTGTACATGAAAAATTACTCAGTACAATCTTCCCTTAGGGATATGGGCAGGTGCGACTCGATTCACCTTATCTTCTCAATGGTAATTTAGAAAATTGACACATTATTTTTCAATCTTTACCCGTCAGATACTTATGATCATTCAAGTTTCTTACCACCTCATAAAAATTAGTGTATTTATCATAAACTAGGGGAGGTAATTTTATGAAAATCATTTTTAGATTGTGCAACAACTAAAAATCCTCTACCAACAATTCTACTACATATTTCCCCTTCAAGGTATCATCAAGATTTTTGAACTTCTTGTCTCTATTCCTCTTGTCTTCTCATAGTTTCTGATAATTGTCCGTTGGATACAAATCCCCATTTGAATTCCAGAATGATGGTAATTCTTTCTTGATGACATCACTAAAAATCTTCTTAAAAGTAGATATTTTCCTCATAAGCTCATGGCACTTAGTTTTCTCACTTTTCAACAATATCATTTTTGTAATGACTCTTTTAGAATCGATTACAATAATATTTCTTTCATTGACATGTAAATCCTTCAACTTTTTTGTTCCTCGAGATGTTCCAGGTTGTCAATGGAACAATGTCGAGGCACCCCGATGGCTAAGACTTAGGGTGAGACTTAAAGCGATGCTTGTAGTAATTGAAATTATGAAAAAATGTAGGTACTTTTTTCTCTCTCTCTTATAAAACTCTCATTACTCAAATAATATAAGTCCAGATACTCAAAACATTCAACTCCATAAGGCATTTGTCCATGAATGTTTCAGATAATTTGATTTTAAGAGTGGGGAAAATGGTGAGTTGGAAGAAATACAAGATAAGAATAGTAGGCATTGCAGAGAATGAATATTATATCTTATGGATATAGAATAATGTGCTGAGAAAGTAATAATTTAGAAATTCTAACACATATAACAGATCATTAAATAAAACATCAAATAGTTACATCTTCTAATATCTAAATCCATGGAGGTACCCTCTGCACATCATTAAACATATGAAGAAATCACAAGAAGTGGTCATTTGTTAAGAGGAAATCACTTCAGTATCATAATAATTCAACACACAGTAACACCAAACATGTCATATAACTTGTTGCTTGATATTTTATTAATGGGGATCTGATACAAGAAGCAAAAAATGAGAAGGGTGGATTTTACAAGAACACATTCAAAAAAAGATAAGAGACTAACTGAAACATAACACATGGGATGAGTCTCATGAATATTGAATCCTTAACTATCTATCTATGCTTGAGGATGGTGATCAAATAGCTCTGGTTGTAAGAAAATATTAAATTCACCAAAGTTCCAACCCTTACAAAATGAGCAATCTCTTCATTTTTTCCTCACATTATCTTCAAATCTGCTTCTCGATATCGCTTACTGCTTCTTGATTTAATATATCCATTAATATTACTTCTTATAAAAATTTTACAAGTGGAAATATTTATGACACAAAAATATTCTTCAATAACTGATTCTTATTGGGCCTACCTAACACTACTTGACCCCCCTTGTCTTCCCAGGGAAATATTGAGAAACTGACACATATAATGCCATGAATTTCCTATGGGATAGTCAATCTTTTTCACATTTCTTACCATTTCATCAATGTTAGTGTACCTTTCATATGATGCTTTGCGAAAATTCTTGAAAATCCCATTGAATTGATGAAAAATCTTGAATTCCCCTATGAGCATGTCCATGATATCATGTCCTACCAGGGATCTCGTCATCTTGTCAAAAGTTTTATCATTATTTCGATTATACTCCAAAATATCTACATACCATTTCTTAGAAATAAAATCTCCATCCCTTTCCCAAGGAGGGGGTAACCCAAGAACGATGAGATTCTTGAAAATTGTCTTAAAATAAGACACCTCCCCTGATATATCCTACAACCTATTCTCATCATTTTTTAGATGCCTCCTTTTGTTGAGGACCTTCTTGGAATAAATGATGATATTGGTCCTATATTTAACATTTATGTCTCTAAGATGCTCTTTAGTTCTGTTATTTAAGAATTTTATGATTTTGTTGGAAAGGTTAGGTTTATCTTCTAGCCTAGATTTTACTTGAGTTATTCATGTCTTAGTTTATTTCACTAGTTCCAATTCATCTCCCATGAGAGAAAAATGTTCCCAATGATCATTTATTAGGGAAGATATTTCATCACAACTTACATGTTTTGTTTCTCTCAACATTGTTTTCCTTGTGGATATGATCTGTAGTCTTTCTATTTCATTCAGGGCTTCATCTTTGTCTAGGATCAACTTAGACAAGAGTATTTCCCTAATTATTTCTTGTTCTTCCAACTCGACAATATTGTAAATTTCGTTTTTCATATATGTACTCATATTTCCTACTTCCCTTTCCTTCACGCCGAGATCGTTCATTAGGTTAGCCAAGCCTTTTGTGGGATCAATAACATGGACTGATTCCTTTGCTTGCATTGACATTATGTTTGGGTGATTTTTTTGAATCTTTAGTAATTCATTTTCTATTTTAAGTACTTCGATCTCTCTTTGTAACTGCATATTTTATGCATCGTTCTCCTTTAATTGGAGGAACGACTACTCCTTTTCGTCAAAGCTAGCCTGTAATTATAGTGTTTGAACATGATGGGATTAATGCATATTCAACGTCTTATTCAATGATTTGATGTATGTATCCTTCTTATTTATTATATCCCCTACTACAGTGGGATATTTAGGATCTATTCCCAAGGATATTATCTTTTTTTATAGCTCTGCAATCCTAGTTTGATTAAACTTGGTTGCTATTTTTTCCTTCCTCAACTGCTTGTGAATTTTTAAAGAAATTTATCTCATTTCCCTCTCACTGGAAAGGAATTCCAAACTCCCTGATACAACATCTCACTTACTTTTTGATGAAAATCAATCAGGTTAGGAGATCAAATACCTTTTGTTTTAAAATTGATCTGATTTACTTTGTAGTTTGTTCGAGAAAACATTTTTTTCACCTTTTATTCTAAAAGTACCAGATTAAACATGCCTCCCTGATGATCAACAATGTTCAATAGCTTGGTCAGTGGGGAATATCCTCTTCCCACTAAAGGATACAAATCCATTTGTGATTCCTTGTTTTGTACTTTTATATCCCTGTAATGAGAGAATATAGTGGGTGGATTATCTCTTAATTCACTATTGGTTTTGGATTCCTTGAATGATCCAACTAAGAGAAAAGCTGATGATAAATGTTTTATAGTGATAGGTGGCCCTTTAGGTTCTATCTCTCCCTATATTATTTTCAACACACCTTTCTCTTGAACTAAAAACTTCATGAATCTATATTCTTCTTGTTCTTCCTCTTCTTGATCAATCTATTTGATATTCTTGCTATGATGTTCATCTTCCTCTAAATCTGATTGAGGGTATGGAAATGGAAACTTGATGGCTTTACCAGCTGAAACCAAGCTATCTTGAGATGATAAAACCATCAAGAAAGGAGTCTCATCTCCAAAATATCTCTGACTTCTCCTCAATAAAACATGTTAGTTGTCTTCTTTAGTATTCCTCTTGGCTCATTCTTATATATATAACTCATAGATGAAACCACTCCATGAGGTTCATATTCCTAGTTTCTCTCTTTTCCAAGGTCCAACTAGTTTATAATTTCTTCATCTTTGACATGGGATAGTCTTTTTTATACCAGGAAGGGGCCAACTTCTTAGGGAGATGCAAAAGTAACTTTTTTTTTGTGCTGGCCAAAAAGGAAATGGTCCACTACTAATATTTTTCTGATATTTTCCAGGTCCATCATCTTGGGCATGAGGAAGGATGGAAGTTTGAATGGTTCATGTGAAAAACCATTCACTTTGATAATAGTATGATACTACATGAGGTATCAGTCTCTAGTTCTGGTATCTTTACTCAATTGTATGAAGTGCCTCATCTATGGGAGTACTCTTAGGAAAGGGGAACCATATATGAGTGTATACATGGATTTCATGCAGTGATCAACATAATGGATAAAACCCCTATTTTTTTTTTTTTTTAACACTATGAGGTCATTGCACCATCGATTTGAGTTTTCCTCCTTTTTCAACAATTTCTATTCCCCAACTCCTAAAGTAGGAGTGATTCTAAGAAAGAGTGAGGTATAACATATATGATTGCTATCTAAAAAAATGAGTACTTGGGATATTTTCTAATTGGACTTGGATGGAATCTTTTAAGAATTTGAAAAATTCAAATTTCAGTGGAGACATGGAATCTGATGACAAAAGGAGAGAAAAAAAAATGCAAGAGTGGTATTGTCCATTATTCTATCATGATCCTAACCTAATACTTGATACAATACTTCTAGAGCATGTTGAATGTTTTATGGGAAAATGTTGAATGGGAAATTAGTTGAGAGAGTTAGTAATAGAGAAATTGGGGATAAAATACTTTGGATCAAATTTTCTTTGTCAACTTGGGGGAGCTTCTGGTATGCAATTTCTAGGGTGTGTTGTTCCAGGCTCTTTGTGGGTTCTTTTGGGAAGAAGAGCGGTTTGGAAAGGGTTTGTGGTGATAGATTGAAAATAACATATTATGTTTCATAGGATAGCATCTTTCACTCAGGGGATAAGTAATTCATGGCACACCAATGGACAATTTCAAGAAAATTGAAGGTTTTTGGGATGCTCGAACGAATTATGTTTGATTCTCATAGGTGCATATAATATTGGCCACATATAGAATTTTATTATGAAAGACTGATGATTTTACTTAACTCAGAGAGATACAGGGTTGGTTAATAAATCTCACTATCCCAATCAATTAAGGGGTTATTATTCTCAGGAATTTTCTTGGAAGGTTGGAACTTTTTAGGGTTCGAAAAATCGTCATTAGGGAAATTAAAAAATACAAAGGAAAAGTGAACTGAAAGGGACCAAGGGGGTCATAGGTTACCTTGAAATTGGTTTGCAGGAGACAATGAGAGTAGCTTCTTGAAATTATCATTTAGTTGAAAATGGAGAGTGGGTACTTTGGCACTTTGGAACAAATAATATTCTTTGGGCCTGATCAGATTTTATATTTGTATTATCCTTTTAGATTTCTATGCATCAACCTTTAATTTGGAAGAATACTTTTAATAAAATCTTGAACTTTTGAGTGACATCATGCTGATATCATTATGGTCCCATAGACATGTGGCAACTTTGGGTTGGCTCTAATGAGTGACCTGTTAGCATACAAGGTTATTCCTAAATTTTTGAAGAGTACCAGGTGGACTATTGAAGTGACTTCAGGTGTTGTTGAATGGTTGGAAAAACATGTAGTGATAGTGATCGGATAAGTTGTTAGGAAAAACTAGAATACCTCTATTACGACCCAATGATAATGGTTTAACTCTCCATATTATTTCCATAGGACACCATTCACTTCTCAACATGTGGCTCTTGAAACCACCATCATACCTGATATGTGTGTTAACCCTCATGCACTTTCTCCATGTGAGATTGAATTTTCACCATAGACCGGGCTCGCTTGCAACCGTTGGATTATTGGTCCTCACATCTTTACTAGCACTCATCTCTTAATCCTTTGTTGCATTATATAACCCATATTTGAAAGGGGATTAAGCCTATTTGAATAGAAATTATCCCTTTTTAAGTTACCAATAACTACCCATTGTTACACACCCAACCACCCATAGGTCGGGTATGCTAACCAGAAATACCTCCCCTGGACTAATTCAGCCCCTACTCTAATTTTAAATAACAGGGAAATGCATGAAATACTCACCTGCATTGATCCAGATTCATGTTAAACATAAAATATATGAAGCATATGACATGAAAAACAGTACACAACAAACATGCATACTCTAAACATATCTAATTCAACGATAAATAAATACACGGAGGAAATAATTCATACATAGGTTAATAATACCATGAAAGAGAGAACTTATCTTTTATAGAAGAGAACCATTGACTGGTTGCATACCAAGGACATTCCACCCAACCGTAGACATTGTTGTTCCATGTATCAACATCAATGTCACCCCCAAGCCAGGGATATTAATCCATAGGGATGGTTCTAAAGTGTTACTTGGCTTCCCAAACTAGTCAATACTCAGCTCTCACAGGATTCCCAGCACCCATAAAAATCCAAGTACCCATCTCTCTTCTACCTAGCTTGAAAAACCCAAGAAAATGGACCCCCACCTTTCTTTGCCATGGAGTCCCTCAAGAATTCCTTCTCCTTCTAGAGCTCTCGTGCAGTTGGTCCATAATCTCCATGATGGGATGCTTAGGACTCATAGTTGTGAGAAAAGTTATGCACTAGCCAAAACATCTAAGATATGAAGGACTCGTTCACAATTGGATTTCACTAGCAATCTCTACATCCAACAAAACCGTGTTTGTTCTTCAATAGTCTAATTTTCTTTCCCAAGCCAAACACGAATGACGAAAGCGAGTGTGGTGAACAATGAATGGAGTGAAGTCTCCATGAGGGGTGTGAAACAATGAAAAATTAGGTGAATGAATTGGTGAGGGAAGAGTGAAGCGACCAATGGAAAAATGAGGACAGGAATGGGAGTGAGAGTGAATGAAAATGACAAAACAAATGAGAGAATCAATGAATGAGAGAATCCCCCCAATAGACCAGTGACAAGTTTATGTAATTCGTGGGGATCAAGACCCTGTTGTCCTTCCCCCAGAAAGCTCACGTAAGTGTCATTCTCTATTAAGAAAAAATGGAGAATAAAATATAAAGTAAAATTCTTAGCCCCTCAAGCCCCCTCTCTTGTGGAATCATAGCCCCCTGTAAATCTTGTCCTTGTCCATCTAGCAGCCAGTGAGGTTTTTATTATTAATAATGATCAAAACATTACATTTCTTGAGCACACTGGCCTTTTAATAATTGTTTGGGCACTCTTCCCTCTCAGCAGTGTAAAAATACATTATTTAATAGGGGTCTCAAAACTCAGGGTGTTACATCCCCTCCCCCTTATTTTGGCACTGTCCTCAGTGCATATACAAACATGAATAAAAATTCCAAAATTTATTCAAAAAGTTGTGGCTACTTTTCCCGCATGGAATCCTCATGCTCCTAGGTAGCTTCTTCAGGACCATAATGGGTCCACCGGACTTTTACCAGGTCTATAACTTGATTCTGGAGCATTTTGACTTTTTTTGTCCAATACTCGCACTAGCTGGACTTGAAATTATCCCTCTTTCTCTACCTGAATCATATGCCAATCAATAACATGGTTAGGATCATGTACATATTTCTTTAGAAAAGAGACATGAAATACATTATGCACATTCATGGAAGCAGACAATGAAAGCATGTATGCAATTGGCCCTATTCTATCAAATATCTCAAATGGACCATAGAATCTGGCTGCCAACTTTGTATAGCTACCCATCTTCAAAGAGATCTTCTTGGGATTCACTTTCAAAATCACATGCTCCCCCACATTAAATTCTCTTATTGTCCTATTCTTATTGGCATAAAATTTCTGTCTATCTTGAGTTGCCTTTAAATTTTTCTTAATCTTAACCATCTGGTCTTCCATATCCTTGAGCAACTCTGGCCCAAGTACCACTCTATCTGTTGGGTTTTCGTAGCTTACTGGAGTACTACATTTTCTACCATACAAAGCTTCAAATGGGCTCATCCTCAATTAAGCTTGATACCCATTATTTTAGGCAAACTCAACCAAGTGTAAGTAATCTTCCCACTTAGATGGCTTATCCATCACATACATTCTCAACATGTATTCAATTACTCAGGTGAACCTCTCTGTCTTCCCATATGATTGTGGATGGTATGTTGTGATAAAGTTCATATTTGTACCAAATCCTTTAAATAATCCCTTCCATAAATTTGAAGTAAACTTCGTGTCTCTGTCGGAGAAAATTGTCCTAGGTATTCCATGCAACCTAGCAATTTACTTCATTTAAATTTCTGCAATATTAGCTATTGTATGAGTTGTTTTCACATGAAAAAAATGAGCAGCATTTGTCAATTTATCAACCACTACCATGATTGAATCGTGTTTCCTAGCTTTGTTCGACAACTTTGTTATAAAATCAATGGTTATCACTTCCCATTTATTCTCTGGGATTGGTAATGGTTGTAGCAAATCCGATGGGTGTCTATGATCAAACTTCAGTCTTTGACATTCCATACATCTGACGATGTAATAAGCAATATCGTTTTCATCCCTAACCAAAAGAATTGGCTTCTTACTATTGTAATTGTTTTTTGGTAACCAGGATGTCCAACATATGGAACATTATGCATTTCCTTTAATACCAAATTCCTAAGTTCTCCAGAACTAGGAACATAATTCTACTTTTTTGCATAATTAATCCATCTCCCTTCATCTCATACTCTTTCATTTTTTTTGTACATCCTCTTGCTATAAGATTTCCTTTACCTGTAGGTAATGCTGATTTGTAACAACAACATCTAAAAATTTTCTCTTCAATTCCGACGGATGCATACTAATAGTTGTAGCATGCATGATATGTAGTCTTCTACTAAGTGCATCGACAAATTTATTTTATTTTCCTTTGATATGCTTGATATCAAAGTCGTATTCACTTAAAAATTCCATCCATATTGTTTTCCTAGCATTCAAGGTTGGTTGTTCAAAAAGATACTTCATACCACTTTGATTTGTTCTCAATTCAAATCTATTTCCCATGAGGTAATGACTCCACATATTCAATGCGTGAACAATGGAAACAATCTCCAAGTCATGTGTGGCGTAGTTCCTCTCATGTTCCTTAATCTTTCTAGACTCATAACCGATGAAATTTTCATTTTGAGTGAGGACTCCACCAATTCCTTCCTTACATGCATTTGTACATACCACAAAACTTTCATCTGGGTCAACAATATTTAACACAGGTGCACTAGTGAGTAACACTTTCGAAAAATTAAAGTTCTCTTCAAATTCATATGTCCAATCAAATTTAATTCCCTTCTTTTGCAAATAAGTGATGGGATAAGAAATCTTAGATAACCATGCTATAAACCTTATGTAGTAACAACTAACCCCATAAAATATATGACTTCTGAAACATTCCTAGGTGTTGTCCATCCTCTAATGGATTCAATGTTCTATGGATCCACTACCATACCTTCTTTTGAAGTAATTTTCCCTAAGTATGAAGG
Source organism: Picea engelmannii (assembly GCA_009831015.1). NCBI lineage: Eukaryota > Viridiplantae > Streptophyta > Pinopsida > Pinales > Pinaceae > Picea > Picea engelmannii. Next base: position 535,249 of record ML777284.1, on the reverse strand, counting down.
GATGGATTTCGTATGACAATCGACACTGATGGCTGACACAAAGATCTCATCCCTAGCAAAGCCACCCAATGTTGTATGGATGTAGGTGTGGTGTTGTCAACAATCCCAACTATTTGACGACCTCTGTTGAAATGAGGTTCGTTTGGCTTCCACTATCAACGATAAAATGCAACAGGTTCCCCTTCACCCACATCTGTGAATGAAAAAGGCACTCCCCCTCTTCAGGATCTATTGGTTCTTCTGGTTGAATTGTTGCGGTCATGGTAATAGTAGTGGGGTATGCGTCAATGATATGTCTTTTACCAATATTTTTCATAATCATATTTTTAATTAAGGTTCGGCTCCTTGTCTTTGATCTTGACCACCAATGACTATTTTGAGTGAAATTCATCGGTGTTGTGCCAGGGGATTTTTTGGAAATCGCACCATTTTTTGGTGTCCTTCTTTGTCTTCCCATGACCCTTTTTTTCTTGTGGATTGGACTGGTTTTTGGGAGACTGTTTGTTAGGGCCTTCTTTATCATACTTTGGTTGTTGCATATTTGCATACCCAAACTCCCATTTGTTCTGGTGATTAAATTTCTACTCGATTTTAACAACATATTAATAAGCAACACAAAGTGATGAGATGTCTAGAAAATCCATTTCAGTTTCGATGTATCTGTGTAGAGCCCCATGGTATTTTAGAACCAAATGTCATCCAGAGTCTTTGATACCAAAATTGGTGTGCAAGTTATGGAAGGTATTGGTGAACTCTGAAAATTCTTGGCCCCTCTCTTTTCACAGTGTGGTCCATCTCATGTACTGGTCCTCATAGTTGCCAACAGGATAATATTGTTCCTTCCAAAAAAAAATCCCAAGTGGGCTCGACCCCATATATTCCAGACTGCTATGTGTAACTTTTATCCCGGTTATTTTCCCACCAATGTTTGACATGGGGGAGATCCTTAAGGAATGCAAAGATGATTTTTTCCCTGTCGGAAAAATTATGAACATAGAAATAACCTTCTAGAAGATTTAACCATTTTTCTAAGGCATCTGCATCTATCTGTCCTTCAAATATGGGAATATCAAAATTAACTTGTACCTTGAAAGGAGAGGTACTTCCAAAGTGGCCTTTTGATGAAGAAGCTCCTGTTGTTATCGAAAGGCGTTGAAGGATGTGGGAAAAATTCTCCATCATTTCATCCCTCTGTCACGTGAGAACTTGCTCAAGCAACAAATTAATAGAATCGTCTGCACTGCCATTTTTATTTTCTTCTGCCATGGAGGGTTTCTTGGACGTACAAGAGATATTGTATTCAAGAGATAAAATATTGAGACCCAACTTGCTATACTCGGACCTCTTCGGGGACATGCACTGAAAAACGATCAAGAGAAGCTTGCTCTGATACCACTGATATAGATTATTTTCGACACGAAATGAGAGCGGAGATATAATAAATAAATGTATAGAGATATCTCGTATATCCAATAATATAACATAAATGTATCATATATGCAACCATAAACACAGAGATACAATAATACACAATTTTCTATTAATGAGCGAAAATGTACAAAGACTGTAAAAATACAGAGTGAAAGACTCGCTAGAATGGTGGCAGCTTATCTCTTAGAAAAGATGTGTTCGCTACTCACATTCACAAGAAGATGATTTTAAAATGAGGCTCCAAAGAACTTTTTATCATAAATATAATCCAAAACCATAACCCCGGAAGATGAAAAGCCAACAGTTTTGTGGACCCCGTTCTGGGTAGTTTGGTGGATCAACTTCCCAAGGGCATAACTTTGGCATACGATCTCTGTTTGGGGCACACAATAGCTAGTTGGAAAGGTATCATCAAGGAGATTCATTTAGTGGGCTAAATCAAAGCCTTCAACCATCATTGAGAATATCCATACCAAAAAAAGCCTTCATTTAGGCCCTCAAAATGGCCCCAAAAGTTAAAAACTGCTAAAAATAGTAAATTACCAAAATTTTCAAAAAATTGTTTTGAGCAAGTTGGAAAAGGTGCATGGCCACCGATATCCACCTAGATCACTCTAAATTAGAATATAAAAGTATGTCATCCATGAATACTATGAAAAACTTATCAAAATAATCTTTGAATATTCTATTCATTAAGCACATAAAGACAACTGGTGCATTGGACAATCCAAAAGGCACCACTACAAATTCATAATTCCCATACCTGGTTCTTCTTTGATTCCTACCTAATGGTATCCTAATCTCAAGTATATTTTTGAAAATATGTTTTCTCCTCTTAGCTAATCAAAGAGGTCGTCAATTCTGGGTAAAGTATTCTTGTTCTTTATAGTAGACTTATTCAGCTGTCAAAAATAAATACAAAACCTCAAGGTTCCATCTTTATTTTTGACAAAGAGTATTGGTTCTCCCCAAGGTGAAACACTTCAGCGTATGTACCCTTTCTTCAAAAATTCCTCCATCTATATTTGTAATTCTTTTAACTCTGGTGTGCTCATTATGTAAGGTGTTTTTGACACCGGGGAAGTTCTTGGCACTAAATCAATAGAGAAATATATTTCCCTTTTTGGGGGAAACCCTAGTATTTCCTGGAATACATCTTCAAATTATTGTAGTATTGTAAAATATTCAAGTCTTGGCCCCTTTGAATTTTTTGTCTCCTCCACATGGGCTTCATACAACTAACACCCTTTTCTGAAACATCTCTTTAGTTGTAAGGCTAAAATATTCCTGATAGAGATGGGTCATGGTACACCTTTCACAATGCTTTGTTTTCCATCTACATCAAGACATGTAAATGCCTTTCCATAAAAATATAGGACAACATGGTTCTTTTCCAACCGATGAATTCCAATTAGAATATCATAATACCCCAATGGTATGATATTTATATCAACACTAGTATTCAAACCATTAAGAGTTATGGAACAACCTCTGACCACATCATGGATTCTCCTTTTGGTTCTAGTGGCTAGATGAACCAAACATGATTTCCAAATCTTACTTTTCTCCAAATGTAAACTATCCACTATATTAGGGTCAATGTAACAATTACTTACTCCTAAATCAATTAAAATATAAACAGACTGATTTATGATCTTTCCTTCCACCTCGATAATGATGGATTGGTTTTCTTCTTGTCAATCATCTAAGGCTGCATAAATTCTTCCCATGTACTCTACTATTGTATCCTCTTAGATGTTGTGCATGGTATTCACTTTATCCTTTCTATGAGGGAAATCCTTGTACAAGTGATCTTCCTTGCATCCCCAACATTGGATTGGTGGTCTTCCCCTTTTTCCCAAGGAGTCTTCTTTCTTGGATTCATCCTTGACATACTGATCTTGATGAATTTTATTTGGCTCATTTATATTGAAAGGAGGTTTGAATCCCTTTTTCCTCTTATCATGCTTATCCCTCTTCTTATCTTTCCAAGATTTTTTCATGGATCCTCTGCCCTGGCCTTTCTCATATGGGTACTTAGTTTTTCTAATAGCCTTAGTCAAGGTCTTAGGTTCATCATACTAAATATTTTCTTTATAAAGGAAAGGAAAACCACTCAAAAACCTCTATATTTTCACCTTCACATATTTTATTAACCTTACATACTTTAACAACCCCAAGAACTTCTTCTCATATTCTTCCATAGTCATGCTTCCCAACCTGATTTCAAATAACTCCTACATTTTCTTTTCATAGAAATGCTCTGAGAGGTACTCCTAGAAATACTTTTTGAACTGCTTCCAAGTGATTCTATTCTCATTAATATGCTCAACTTGCTCCAATTGGTCCCACCACATGGTGACCTTCCCATGCAACTGGTAGGTGGAAATTATGGCTTCTAGGTTTGATGAATAGTTATTCAATTGGAAATATCTCCTAAGTCCAAGCAACCAAGCTTTGGCATCATCTTCCCTTTCTGTTTCACCACCAAAGGATGGTGGCTTAAGCTTCCTCAACTCTCCTTGCAAATTGTCCACTTCATGCCTTTTTCTTTGGTTCCTAATAGGAGATACCTCTGGTATACTCATGGATTCTTCAGATGTATAAAACCTTTTTGTTGAGTAAGGAGGTGAGTGATGTCTATGAGTTATTCTAGCACTCTTGGAATAACCAACTCCTCCACGATCATCTCCTCTTTCATGATACCTTCCTTCTTCCTCTTTCTTTGAGCCATTCTTTGTTTTTCTATACAACTGATTTAATCTCTGCAACACTCGGGAATTTATCTGAATTTTCTCTCTCATCAACCTCTCATTGTCTACCTTGTCTCTTTACACTTTTGTTTTCAGGCTTCTCACAGTTTCTATCAATTTTTGTTTCTCTGCTTGGCCCTTGTGTCCATTGTATTTCGTCTCTTCTTTACCAACTCTGGTATTCTGGCCTTCAACCTATTTATCATGGCTGGAGGCTCCCTCAATTTCTTCCATTTATCGAATACAAATTTTGAGCTGGTATGTTTAAACCCCTTAATTATGAAAAATGTGCAAGTGACCATTTTTTCATATTTAAGCAAATGACGAACAAAAATTTTCCAAAGAAAGTTAGAGGTCCTTTCAATTCATCATCATATAGCACTTCCATTTTATCCTCAGGTTGATACATGATTCAATCCTACACAGACACTTTCTTCAAACCCCTTCCTCAGGTGACCAAAGCTCAAAACTGTGGGCCTAGCACTTCTTAATGCTTTTCTTCCGTTGAAAACAACACTTCTACCACTATATCCCTTTTTACTCTAGTAGAGGTCTCATAGGAACAAGGGTCATGACCAAGTGCTTAATGAGAGATGCTTATCCGGGTTGAGATCAATGGTCATAATCCATTGTGGAGATTTTATATGCACACGGGTTAACGTCGGGACCTGTACTCGTAATTTAAATTCAATAAAATTTTGTTTTGAGTTTGAAATCTGATCGTAGATCAGATGAACCGTATTTATTGCAGAGATTATAAAGCACAGTGGTGGATCCTACCTTTGGTGTACCTGCAATTTTTATGAAATACACTGTTATACATTTGAAATATGATTATTGTTTGGAAATTTACTATTAGGTTGGGATATTAAACCAAATATCCATCGTAGATGTGTATATCTAACGGTCAATAGGATCTCTGGGACTCTGGGCTTTGGGATTTTTGGATTTTCCACATTCTCCATCGTTCTGGAGTGCCAAGTCTCCAGATTTCAGGATCTTCTACCACGTATCCTATCCCTATCAATGGCTAGTATTTTCTTTGCATCTCTGGGCTTTAGGGATTTCCAAAGCACCTCTCCAAATATATTCCAGAGTGTAAAATTACCAAGGATCCTCTCCTTCCTCCATGTATCATCTCCTGATAAATGTTCGAGATTAACTCTGACCTTCAAGAGTTCTCGACTCAAGCAACCTGCAACTAAATTCCTCTAGAGTAACAAGTCTCCGAACCTTGGGATCTGGAGCCACGTGTCCACTGTAATCAATGGTTGATATGGAATTTGGCCTTCGGGAGTCCTCGACCCCAACTGCTTATTATTTGATTCCTTTGGAGTTCCAAGTCTCCAGACTACATGATCTACTGCCATGTGTCCTCCCCTGATCAACAGTGAGGATTCACTCTTCTCTTCAGAGCTTTGGGAGGTTTCTGTAAATGTGTTGAACCAACAAAAATAGATCTAGATAAACAATAATACACACATTTTCATAAAGAATTTTAGAAAAAATAAGAAGGAGAGAAAGAATGAAAGAATTCTCATTAACCGTTGTGAATAATGAATAATTTACACATGATGTACTATGTATAACTCAATGAGTGCACACTGGAGGAGAACCAATGCACCATAGTGGTGGTATAGAGTGATCTGGACACACACCAATAGTTACGGGAGTGAACTACCACCTAGTCTAGTCTCTCAGGCAGTTACGAGAGTGATCTACCACCTAGTTGAGTTAACTAGTCAACTAGTCTTCAGTTAACTGTCTGAACAAAGAGTAGTGAGGAGTTAAATAAGGAAATAAAGGGTAATGTGCCATTATGGTGATGATCCCAAGGAATGTGCACATTATTTGGTGATGATCCCAATGTTGCATGGTGACAAAACCAATGTAGAATCTAAACTCAACTCAACTAGTCAAACTGAAGTGTCAACTGAAAGAGAATATTCTCCCCTAAAATATAGGAGACTAGGTAATGACTAATTATGAATAATAAACAAGGAAAAACCTTAGGAAAATGAAATCCTAGGTGTGTGTGAAGTAACTCTAACATCCCCCCTGAACATCACAATGGTGAAAATAAATAATGGGTCCCGATAACGAGTCCATTTTAGGTACTTAAATACAAAAGATACACTAAAATAGAGTGAGGAAAGAGGGAAAACCTCATGGGAAAAAAACACACCTCAATGTACAATGTATGTAAAAATAAGAACTACAATTTCTAGGAAATTGTGTCCTTCACTCTAAGATGACTTCGTAAAGAATGGAATTTCTGCTCAGTGAAGGTCTTGGTGAAGATGTCTACCGTTTGTTCTGCTGAAGGATAGAACTATAAGTCAATGATCCCCTCATGTACTAAGTCCCATATGTAGTGCATGTGGATATTTATGTGCTTCGTTCGCTGCCTCTAAATTGGATCTCTGTAGAACTTCAGAGTGCTTTTGTTGTCACACCAGATGACGATCGCCTGATGAAACTGAATGCCCAACTCAATGAGAAAATGATGTTGCCACATAGTCTGAATGGTTATGTTAATTACCCCTCTGTACTCTGCCTCGACTGAATATAGAGAAATTACAACTTGCTTCTTTCTCAACCAACAGGTAAGCCTAGAACTAAGACTAAGTGAGTAACCAGATGTGCACTTACGATCGGTGCTATCACCAGCCCAGTCAGAATCAACAAACTCAATGAGATCTAATGTAGAGTCTGTTGCATAATGAACCCCAAAGGTGATGGTGCCCTGTACGTATCGAAGGGTACTCTTTGTAGCCTTCCAGTGTAGCTCATGTGGCTCTTGCATGAATCTGGAAATTACGTCAACTACATAAGAGATGTCTGGTCTAGAGTGTGTGAGATACAATAAGCTCCCCCCTATATTTATGTATAGTGTGCTATCAACCAGTGGAGTCTCCACACCATCCTCAAGTTTGAATCTCGATAAGAAAGGAGTCGGATCAGACTTGCAATTTGTCATGTGAAATCTCTCAAGGAGATATCGTGCATACTTGGCCTGAGATAGTTTGATGCCTGATGCATTTTGACTGACCTCGAGTCCAAGGAAGAAGTGTAGTGTACCCATGTACGTCATCAAAAACCTGTCATGTAGAATCCTCTTGACTACAACAATCACTGAAGTCAAGCAACCAGTGATCAACAAATGATCAACGTACATAACTAAAAGTAGAAGTGAATCAACGGTCCTGAGCAGTTAGATATTCAGGTCTAATTTACAATGTACAAATTTATGTGACAGCAGGTAGGATTTTGTCATGGCATACAATTCCCTTGGAGCATGCTTGAGGCCATAAAGGGACTTATTCAGTCGATAGACCTAAGATGAGTCCTTCATAAATCCCTAGGGATGCTCCATGTAGATCTCCTCAGAGAGATCACCATGAAGAAATGCATTCTTCACATCCATATGATGGAATTCCCATCCTTTGGCTGTCGCAATGGAAATTTCCAATCGTATGGAATCCATCTTCCTTACTGGAGCAAAGGTCTCATCATAGTCAATATCATGAACCTACTGAAATCCTTTGGTGACAAGCCTGGCTTTGTATCTACTACTTTGTTGATCTGCTGCACTCTTGGTCCTATAGACCCATCTGCATCTAAGAATTTTCCTCCTAGAAGGAAGGGGAACCATATCCCAAGTCTGGTTCTTGAGGACGGAGTTGTAATCCTCCTCCATGGAAAATTCCCAAAAGGGATTTCCAGCAGACTTGCCATAAGACTGTGGATCTAAAGACTGAACCATGAAAATATGCATGGAGGGAAATGGTTCAGTGGAAGTGATTTCAATAGGAGGCTCCTTGAAATAATATCGAGTCCTCCTAGTATCGACTGCATCACCAACGAGATCTCCTGCATCCTGAAGAGCAGTATGTGCCCACTTGGGCCTCTGCTCTAGATCTGAAACTACATATGGATGATTTAACTCTGCATCTGACTATACTAACTCTGAATACGAATCATACAAGTCATATGAATCATAAATATCATTTGAATAAGAGTCGGCATGTGCATGCTCATCATCTTGGATAGGTGGAAGAATGAAGGTGTCTGCATGCGGTTGCTAAGGTACATGAGAGACACTTTCCTCGAATTGGACACTTCGCTCAATAATGAGTTGGGTCGAGGAAATATCAATACATCTATATCCCTTCACACCGTTGTGTTAGCCAACAAAAATGCACTCGATGATCTATGGATCAAGTGCCTTCCTCTTTTCAGAGGGAATCTAGACCCATGCACATGAACAGAAAATGCGAAAGTGGGTCACTTCCGGTTTGAGGTCACTCCAAGCCTCATAGGGGATCTTATCATTGAAAGATCTATGAGGAGATATTTTTTGGATGTATGTTGCACAATTAAGTGATTCTTCCCATACTCTCTGTGGTAGAGACTTTGGAAGCAACATGCAAGATGCCATCTCCTTTAGAGATTTGTTTTTCCACTCAACAACTCCATTTTGCTGTGGAGTATAGGGAACTGTGTGCTGCAACTGAATCCCTGTCTCATGGAAAAGATTATGGATCTCATGATTTATATACTCTCCCCCATTATCAGTTCAAAGGAATTTGATCTTCTTTCTAGATTTTGTCTCAACCAAGGCTTTGAAATCTTTGAGGTGTTGAAAGACCTAGGATTTTTGCCTGAGAAAGTAGATCCATGTAAAATGTGAAAAATTATCAAAACAAATGATAACAAACCTTGCTTTGATGATGGATGGATGCAGAAACAGACCCATAAGGTCATTGTGGATTATATCTAAAGGTAATGAGACTTTCCTTTGTCGATTTTTTCTTTAGGTCTTTTTTCGAGAACACATCCGTCACATACTCCCTTGGAGAAATGGATGTCTGGTAGACCATCAACCAATATTTTCTTGATAATTTGTTGCATGTATCTGAAATTCAAATGTCCAAAACTTATGTGCCATATCCTACTACTTTCATGAGCATGAGTAAGAAATAAAGCAGAATCAGGTTCAATGAATTCGGAAAATGTATACAATCTAGACAGATGATTTACCTCACAGGAAGAAAACCTGGAGCTGGTTTTCATGTCGCAGATGTCCATGGAACTTGGTGTGAATATGAATTTCATTCCATTTCTAGAATTTTTCATCTGATACATGAAGAGAAGTTTGATGGAAAGTTTGGGATTATGTAACACATTCTCGAAGCTTCCATTGATGAGTTCAATCCTTCCTTTGCTGCTGACTTCGAAAAAAAAGTTGCCCCCCATCAGAATAGGAGGACCTTTGCATGCATCCAAAGAGGAATATAATACTTTTGAGGAATCCATGTGATGTGATGCTCCTGAATATACGATCCAAGCATCGAGAGAGGATTTGATGGAAATCAAGGCATGGCTAGAATTGTCTTTCTTGGAATTTAGATCTTCTGGCTTCTTCTTCTTGGCACCCTTGGGGATGTGATATACAAGTTTGTTTTTATGAAGTATTTGAGACATCAGATCTGATATTTTTTACATGCTGTGAATTCCAAATGGAATCCTTTGTGACAGTATGTGCATTTCTCCCCTTTTCCCCTTTGGATCTGGAGGCATCGGTGAAGTGTTTTGTGTACCCTTCTTTCTTTGGATGTGCATGAGATTTCCGTTTATGTTTATATTTATATTTATGATATTTGTGGCTACCATCATGCACAATGAGTTCATGCACCCTTGGGCCTTTGATTGTGCCCATGTTGACGAGTTTCATTTTCTCTTGTGTTAGGGATTCGATAAAGTCCTCAAGAGGAGGCATCTTTTAGGTGGCTCCGGGAGTGAATCTAACAGAATGGAATGTGGATACGGATACATATAATTTAGGAACAATCTTGGAGAGAATGGTGAGAAATATTTGTTTCTCCTTCTTCAATTTATCAACCCTACAAGCTTTGAGTTGCGACAGTAAATCCTTGAATTTTGTAAAGAAATCTTGGATATTGCCGAAGATTTTTGGATCCAATGTGAGCAGCTCCACCTCTAGCATGTTTCCCCTTATCTCATCCTATTTTCCAAATATCCCTTCCAACGTGGTCCAGGCTTCATTGGGAGTCTTATAGGAAGATATATGAAAAAGGAGATCGGGAGAAATAAGACTGCAAATTGTTCTGATTGCCTCATCCATGTGATTTATATACTTGGATTTTTCTACGGATGATGTTGGTTTTGTATCTGTATTCAAGGTTAACCTGTGCAAATCTCTGGTTCAGAGAAGTATGGATATTTTATCCTTCCATACAAAATAGTTGTAAGGTGTAAGAATGAATTCTTTTTGGAAATCCATCTTTCCGTTGTCTTCAATCTTTTGTACCTGCAAAAAAATTTGGTGTATCTTTTTCTTAGCAGTTCTTCATCTTTGATACCATGTAAATGTGTTGAACCTGAACATAATATATCTATATAAACAATAATACACACATTTTCATAGAGAATTTTAGAAAGAAGAAGAAGGAGAGAAACAATAAAAGAATTAGCATTAACTGTTATGAATAACAAATAATGTACACATGATATACTATGTATAACTCAATGAGTGTGCACTAGAGGAACCAATGCACCATAGTGGTGGTATAGAGTGACCTGGAAACACACCAAAAATTATGGGAGTGAACTTCCATTTAGTCTAGTCTCTCAGGCAGTTACGGGAGTGAACTTCCACCTAGTTGAGTTAACTAGTCAACTAGTCTTCAGTTAAGTGACTGAACAGAGAGTAGTGAGGAGTTAACTCAAGAAACAAACGGTAATGTTCCAGTTTGGTGATGATCCCAAGGCAAGTGCACATTATATGGTGATGGTCCCAATTTTGCATGGTGACAAAACCAATGCAACATCTAAACTCAACTCAACTAATCAAACTGAAGTGTCAATTGAAAGAGAATATTCTCCCCTAAAATATAGGAGACTGAATAATGACTAATAAACAAGGAGAAACATTAGGAAAATGAAATCCTAGGTGTGTGTGAAGTAAATCCAACAATTCCTTCTGAACGTTGAATTGGCAAACTCCCAGAGTATTCGTCAGTAACTAAGCACCAAGGGGTGCTACGCGGCAGAAACGTAGAGACAACACGTGGCCCAATATGATGGGTGACACATGTCAAGTTATAATTGGAATGAATGGTCTTTTAAAAAAATGAAACATGATTACATGTGGCAAGCATCAAGTGTGTCCACATCTCCCTAGGTGATGTTAGCAGTTCATGTCTGTTGGAAGATTGGTTGTTGTCATTGATGTCAAATCTAGTCATTAGTTTTGGACCACAAGATTGATGAAGGTATTTAGACATGAAGGACAATGCACATGAATATACAACACCCATGGATGGATAGTATACATCATGTTGTTTCCTATGGTATGTGGAATGTCACATGGATCCTCATGGTTGATGAGAAATGAATTTTTGAAGATGACAAAGTGAATTGAATAAGGAAGTACATGTAGGCCCTGAAGATAATTAAAGAAAAAAATTACAAAACAAGAAAGTGTCAGGTCGGCCCTAATATTAAAAGGAAGTGACATAAATGGTATAAATAAATATCATTATACATTCATTTGAAAAACAAGTCGAATTTCAGAGGAAATCAGAAGTAAAGAAGGTCGGATTTCAAGGGAGGATGAAGTCTTTTGGTGTAAATCTTATACTATTGTTCATTTCTCATTGGATATAATTGAATGTTTTAAGTATAAGTTGAAAAAGGTTTTAAATTGTACTTGATACCGATTCACCCCCCTCTCAGTATCAATAATTGGTATCATAGAAGGTTACCTTCAGTACAGTTTAACCATTGGACAGAAGATCGTAAGCAGAAATGGAAGACACCATTCCAAATGGGATTCCACCATTCGATGGAAGAAAATTTGAATACTAGAGTAATAGAATGGAAACTTACTTGAAATCTATTGGGGCAGATGTTTGGTTCTCAGTTGCTTTAGGATACAATCCTTTAAAGAAACCAAAGACTGCAACTCAGAAGGAAGCAAAAAGGAATAACAAATTGGCAATAGATACCATCCTGGATGGATTGAAAGATTCAATGAAATCCAAGGTGGGATCATGTGCATCAACAAAAGAGATTTGGGACAATCTACAAGACCTTTATGCAAGGGAAGAAGCAGAAGAAGAAAAAGAAAAAGAAGTTGAATCAAATTTGAACATCTCAGATTTCAATGAAGCAAATAGAGGTCAACTCTTTTTCTTTAATTGTGAAGTAGTAGGACATGTTGAATTTGAATGTCCTCATCCAAGGATTGAAAGAGATTACAATGAAGAAGAAGAAAATCATGAAGTAGAAATGATTCAACAAGAAGATGATAATCTTAAAAAATTGAAGCATGTTGAGATTGAAAATAGCAAGCTCAAAGACACGCATAGAAAACTAAGAAGTGAATTGGGTAGTTACAAAAAGATAGTTATAATCTTAAATAAACAATTAGAAGACTTTCAGAAACTAAGAGAAGAAACCATTTCCTTGAAAACTCTACTCAAAGAAGCAAGAAGAATAGCAGAAGTAAAGAAGGTCCAAATGATGAAGAAAGAAGAAGATTGTGAGAAACTTGAACAAGAAGTTGTGTCATTGAGGAAGAGATTAAGAAACTCTCAAGTGCCAAAAGAATTAACACATCTTGGATGCATGGGTGAAACTTCATACAAAGAAGATGAAAATACCAACAAGAAGGTTGAAGAGAGAGCTACACAGACAGTTGATTAGAAGTTGACCGAGATACCAAAAAGAAGGAATGATTACAAAAGAGATGAATATCCTAGAATACCTCCTACCTTCAGGAATCAAAGAAGCTTCAATCAATATGAAGGAAACTACAGAAGAGTAGATCATGAACCCAGATGTACTACATCACAAAGAAGGTCACTTACTCCCAGGTATCAAAATTTCTTTCTTGGTCATTGTTATACTTGCAAAAATTTTGGACATAAGGCAATTAATTTCAGAATCAATGAAAGGAACAAATACACAAGAAACATGAAATAATCGTGGACTTGTCAACATAAGTTATAATTCATTTTACCCATTGATGGACAAAAATATTGTATGCTACAAATGCAATTATATTGGTCACAAAGCATGAGATTGCAGATATATGAATGAATATGTCCCTATGCCAACCACAGTATGGAGAAGGAAAGAGATTCCAAACAATGAATATTGTCGAATAGCATTAACCACTGAAGAATGTAAAGAAGAAGATGAATGGTACATAGACAGTGGATGCTCTTCACGCATGACCAGGGATCAAGACAAATTCATCAGCTTGAAGAGAAAGGGTGGCAATGTTGCATTTGGAGATGACTCAACTACCAAAATACTTGGAGAAGGTGTAGTAGAGATTGGAAGAAAAAATGTAAAAGGAAAGAATGTTCTATTAGTTGAAGACTTGAATCATAATCTACTTAGTGTTAGTAAAATGTGTGATCAAGGATACACTCCTACGTTTGACTCCAAAAAATGTAAAATCAAAGAAAATAACTTAGGAAGATTGGTTGCAACTGAAACAAGAAGACTGATTCTAAGGAAGAAAAAGTCCCAAAGACCAAAAATAAGGATGAAGTATTATTGAGTGCAACATGTTCAGGGGGAGCAGCCCCAAAGAAGAGAGTTACATTTTTCCATTAAACTCAAGGAGAGCAGCTCTACCCTTTTCCATTGATGTCAAAGGGGGAGAGAAATTGGGATCATGATGATAAGGGGAGCATGAGTGTTGCCATCAATAACAAAGGGGGATATTGTTGGAAGATTGGTTGTTGTCATTGATGTCAACCTTAGTCATTGGTTTTGGACCGCAATATTGATGAAGGTATTTAGACATGAAGGAAAAATCACATGAAGATACAACACCCATGGATGGATATTATACATCATGTTGTTTCCTGTGGTATGTGGAACGTCACGTGGATCCTCATGGTTAAGGAGAAATGAATCTTTGATATGACAAAGTGAATTGAAGAAGGAAGTACATGTAGGCCCTGAAGATAGTTAAAGAAAAAAATTACAAAATAAGAAAGTGTCAGGTTGACCCTAATATTAAAAGGAAGTGACATAAATGGTATAAATAAATATTATTATACATTCATTTGTAATAACAAGTCGAATTTCAGAGGAAATCAGAAGTAAAGAAGGACGAATTTCAAGGGAGGATGAAGTCTTTTGGTGTAACTCTTATACTATTGTTCATTTCTCATTGGATATAATTGAATGGTTTAAGTATAAGTTGAAAAAGGTTTTAAATTGTACTTTATACTGATTCACCCTCCTCTCAGTATCAACAACGTCACTCCAGTGCTTCATGACTTCAGAACTTCGGGACTTTGGGAGAATTCTCCTCCACACTACACCACAATTCCCCTGAACACTGAATCCCCAAATAGGTTGATCTACAGACATGTCTCCTCAAACATGAACGGTCCATATTAACTCCAGAGTTTGGGACTTCAGGAGAATTTCTTCCTTGCAGCTTAAGGGCTCGCTTCTCCCAGAGTGACAAATGTTTGAACTGTTGCGAGATCTACGACTCACACTTGTACGTAGATCAGACGACTAGATTCTAATATTCTCCAATTTACTCAAAACCTATTTTGTTCTTGATCCAATGACCCAGACCTATCCTTGGACAAATCCAATGGTCAAGTACTCATCCCTATGATGTACAACGTAGATTCATTCCGGGACTTCGGAGTTTTGGGGCTTCGGGTTTATTTTATGACAAGGAACTTAAAATTGTCAAAGCAACGAAGTCTGAAGGACTTGAGGTTTTAACCTCTATGCTCTTTTCCTAGATCTGACGATTGTGAAGGATTCATACGCTTCCTGAATAGATCCTATGGATATTGTAGTTTCTTGAACCGCTACAACTCCTGAGCTTTCAAACACTGTTAAGGTGTGCTCTCAACACCTTTTGGAACTCTGCAGCTCAATTTCTCTCTGAAATGTTTTCTTCAATATCAGTTTACACGGCCCATCTAGGATTATTATTGGAACCATGAGCTTTGATACTAAACTGTAACAAACCCAACCACCCCTAAGCCAAGCATGCTAACCATAAGTGCCTCCCCTAGACTAATTCAACCCCTACTCTAATTTTAAATAACAGGGAAATGCATGAAAGATTCACATGCATTGATCCATATTCATGCCAAACATAAAATATATGAAGCATACAACATGCACAACAATACACAACAAGCATGCATATTCTAAACATATCGAATTCAACAATAAATAAATACATAGCAGAAATAATTCATACACAGGTAAATAATACCATAAAAAAGAGCACTTATCTTTTATATAAGAGAACCATCATCTGGATGTATACCAAGGATGTTCCACCCAACTATAGACACTATTGTTCCAATTATCAACATCAATGCCACCCCCTATCTAGGGCTATGAATGCACAAGGACAGTTCCATAGTGTTACTTGGATTCCCAAACCAGTCATCATTCAAGCTATCACAGGCTTCCCAACACCCACAACAATCCAAGTACCTAGCTCTCTTCTACCTAGCCTGCACAACCCAAGAGAATGGACCCCCACCTTTCTCTGCCACATAGTCCCTCAAGAATTCCTTCTCCTTCTAGGGCTCCCTTGCAGCTGGTCCAAAATATCCATGCCAGGACTCTTAGGACTCGCAACTATGAGAAAATTTGGGCACAAGACAAAACATCTCAGATATGTAGGACTCCTCACAACTAGATTTCACCAACAATATCTACAACCAACAAATTCATGGTTGTTATTCAATAGTTTGATTTCCCAATCCAAATGTGAATGAGGAAGACAAGTGCAGTGAACAATGATTGGAGTGAAGTCTCCACGAGAGGTGTGAAACATTGAACAATCAAGTAAATGAATTCCTAAGGGAACAGTGAAGTGACCAACGATAGAACTGGGACGATAATGGGAGTGAGAATGAATTAAAATGATAAAACGAATGAGAGAATCAACAAATGGGAGAACCCCCCCCCAACAGACCAGGGATGGGTTTATGTAATTCGTGGGGATGAAGAACCTCTTGGCCTTCCCCCAAGAAGCTCACATAACTTCTATTCTATATTAATAAAAAATGGAGAATACAATATAAAGTAAAATACTTAGCCCCTCAATCCCCCTCTCTTATGGAATCATAGCCCCCTATAACTCTTGTCCTTGTCCTTATATCAACCAATGAGGTATTTATTATTAATAATGATTAGAACATTACATTTATTAGGAACACTGGCCTTTTAATAATTGTTTGGAAACTCTTCCATCTAAGCAGTGTAACAATACATTATTTAATAGGGGGCTCAAAACCTGGGGTGTTACACCCATGCATTGGAAACTTATCCTTGGGCCCTTAAGGGATGATTTTTATTTTTATTTCTTTAGGGTGCTTAAGGATATGCTATTCCTTTTGATCTAGGGTTTTTTAAATCTTTCCTTCATCCTCTATCTTGTCAAATCAGGCCTCATAACCACGATCAATATGTGCACTGGTGGCCAGATCAAATATGGTACTAACAAACTCCTCTTTAGTTCTAATTTTTAAGAACTTGATTATATCAATTGGAAAATATAGTTTATTCTCCAACTCATTCGATGTTCCTTTTATGACTTTCAATACTACGATCATTAGATCAATCATGCACCAGGGTAAAATAAGGCCAGTTCTTAAAAATTGCATTAGCTATATCATTCCAAATTATATGCTTAGCTCCTTTAATGGATGGTCTCCCTGAAACCCTTGCCTTCATTTTATTTTCTTCCTCCTAATATTCCTCTTTAGAAGTATTGATTTGTGTCAAACACGATTCTCTATTGTTCACCTGATCTTCTAGTTATGATACCTTGGCATATCTTTGTTTGAGTTGGTTTTTCATTGTTTCCAACTCATTCTCCTTCACACTCAAATCAACCATCACTTTTGATAATCCCTCTGCTGGGTCTAATGGATCAGTTTGCATTGTAGTTTACTTGTCTTCTTTCAATCACTTGGTTTTATTGTATTTCAAAGTTTCAATTTCATCTTGTAGGCGTTCAATGATCTTTCTACTTTCCAATAATTACTGGTAAAGTTTCTCATTTTCCTCATGAATAGCCTGCAGCTTTGGGGTCTGAACATGTTTTACATCATGAACATTTATCTTTTTCTTAAGGATCTTAATCTCATTATCCTTATCTTTGATTAGGTCTCCTACAAAAGTTGTATTTTTAAGATCTTCCCCTAAGGAAATAATATTCATCTCCAACTGATTAATATGAATTCTACTGTCTTTAGTGGCCACCCTCTCATGCTTCAACTGCTTCACTATTTTGATTACCATATTTTTCATCTTCCTCTCATTCACAGAGGATTGAAAGACCATGTTATACAACATATGAATTTTTTTTGGTGAAATTCAATCATATCCATAGCTTGGTGGATATCCCAAGTATTTACTCTCATTTGAGAGGCTTTGTAATCTATAGGAAAAACAATATTAATTACCTTTGACTCTAGTACATCCATATTGAAGATATCTTGTTGGTAATCCATAGTAGATAGTAATTTTGTTTGAGATATTTTTTCTCCCTAAGCTCAAGGATACATTTCCTTTTTCACCCCTTGATTTTTTCACTTTATATCCAAATACCATGGAAAGAGTGAGGGTTTCTTATCAGAGGTTCCTTCAGCTATAGAGGTTTTTGAAACTTCTGGTGTTGACAATAGAGATGAAGTGAGATGCTATATACTAATAGTAGGTCCCTTTGAGACTGAAGTAGCTTAACTTGATCCTTTTAGGATTTAGTATACTCTTCCCTTCTCTTGTAAACTCAACTAAGAAACCTTCTAAGTCTAATTCTTCATCACATTTAGTATTTTTTCTTATCTTATCAATTAGTTGATTCTCAATATCCATTTCATAATGCATGTATGAAAATGAACTCTTTCCAATTTGTAATTCTTGTTTATGAGGAGTTTGAATTAGATTGGATTGGTCCATTGAATAAGTGGTATTTTGATTTTGGGTCTCTACCTCTAGAATCTTCTTAACGTTGTCCCATGAATCTAGGTTAACCATTCTTTCCACTATAGGATTTGGCATATGCTTGTACATAAGCCTTCTAGATGAAATCACACCATGTGGGTCATACACCAATTTACTTACTTTTTCAAAATCCAATTGTTGTAACATTTATTCTCTAACAACTACATTAGTTCTAATATTGACCAAGAAAGCGCCAACCTCTTGAGGTAGCTTGAAATTGATGGCCTTCTTATGGTAGAAGAAATGAATTTGATCTAAAATGAGGCTTTTTTTTATGTATTCCAAAGAAAATATTCTCGGAGTTACGAAAATTTGCAGCTTGTAGGGATCCTGTTCAAAACCATATACTCTATTGATGGCATGATCCTTATTCAGGTACCAATATCCTAATTTTGTATATTTTCTTATCTTCATTATCTTTTTAAACTCATGAAACATCCTAGGAGGTTGAGTGCCATGGAGAAGTATGTAACATGCACTCATGAACTTGTTTACATAAAGGTTGAAACCTTTATTTTGGTCTCGTTTCCTCACCTCCTCAGTCTACTCAATTACTCACTTGGTATTACCTGAATCATATATTATTTTGATCCCAAGGATCTCAAAAAAGGAATAATTATTGAATAATATGAGGTGCACCAAGTAGGCCTGGTACCTAGAAGACTTAGTGATGTGGAAATTTGACAATTGGAAGTTTATAGCTTCCTATAGGAATTGACGATAATAAATTTTTGTGAGGGTGATTAACTCCGGTGGACATAAGATAGAAAACAACCCTAAAATTGTCTCGTACACTACTCTATCATGTTCATTGCCTAAAACCTGACAAATCATGAAAATATATTTCCTGGTTAGTTTAAGGAAGATGATGGATTTGAAAGGAAGTGGAACAACTGGTAATGCAACATCTAGGGCTAATATATTACTAAAAAACTTCTCTCTTTAATATCGTGATAATCCTTGGTACTTAGAGTCAAGCTCATCATCATCCATGGTTCCATATAAAAAATGATCTAAAATTTGGAGCATTTGGGAAATGGATTATTTTCTTATTTCATAGACTATACTATAATCATGTACATAAATTATTTGTTTTCTATATACCTATTAATTGACAACACACTAATTGACTAGTTCTAGAAAATGGTATTTTTTTGGAACAATTGATCTACATAGGTTTGATTCCCATAAGTTCAAGTAGTTTCAACCATTGTTAGCATTAGCCAAGACTCTCTAAATTAATTGGTGAAGGTCATGGAAAGATAGTGAAGGGTCGAAAACATCCCTTTCCCTGTCCTCCAAGTGGTCAATAGATACATTCATTTTCTTGGATGGTTATATTTGTTTAGGTTTTGATTGAGTGGCCATTTCATTACTTTTAGGAGAAAAAGACCGACTACATTTCTCCACATATCCTTATTTTAAACAATACAAACACATTCAAAATAAGGAAATGAGAACACTACCTGAAATTATTTTTTAAAGGAGAATTTGACTGCTTTTATTGGAGTCTACTATACTTGTAATACTCTTATTGTGTGTGTTTACCTCAATTGATACATAAGTAATTGTTTTCAATTTTATTTTAAATTCTTTGGATTACATCAACGTGGCACATTATTTATTTGGCTTACATCACCATGACACATGTCATCAAGTCATGCGTTTTAGGGGTGAGCTAAAGTGGTTTCATAATACCACCTCTACATAGAGAAATGAATAAGTTTATGGCATGTTATCACCCATTGATACAATGATTCTGAATTTAGGTCTTTGACCCCTTATTATCCAATGTTCACTTTCACTAGTCTAAATAAGATGAGGTCGAAAATCTTGGATATATATGAGTGGTCCAATCATGTCTACTAAATTTTCATTTCAAACCATGTTTTATTTGTGTTGTGCATACAAAAATATGGGAAAGTAATGTGGTATACATGGTATCAAACCTAAACTAACAAGTGAATGACATGGAAAAATTGAAGTGAATGGAACTCAAATATAACCATTGTGAACCATTTAATATGGAACAAACAACTACAATATCTAAATTCTCTATTTACATTAGAAATGAGGCTACATATCGATGACATCATAGGGTTGATCCCTCTGACATATAGGTGGGGTTTTTCTCTCCTTGTCTTGGTAGGATCCTATGCATATTGTCATTATTGATAAGTGTCAATCTAATTCAAATGTTAGTAGGTTTATCCTCTCAACAAACTTTGTACTAGAAGGTGAGGTCAATCCAATGCAAATTTTAGTGGGTTTCCTCTATGGACACTCTACTTCATGGCAAGTGGAGTCAAACAATGCATTCGTCAACTAGTTCATGAGAGGGTATTTGGTGTGGGTTTGGTGCCATAGTGTTTTTTAAGTTTGAAATGTATATTTTTTATTTTTTATTTGTTTTTAATATAATTTAAACATATATTTTTATTTAACATGTTTTTTATAGTTATATATAAGGGTATAGGGCCAAAGTGGAGGTAGGTTCTTATGCATGGAGGGGCAGAGGGATAGAACTGGAAGGAGGGAGATATCCAATAAGAGTCATCTATTTCATTTTTAATGGCATTATTAGAATGTGCGTCGTTTTTCCATGACACCAAAAATATGTATACTTGATTCATTCCATTGATGAATTTTCTCATAAGTTAGGGGGACAAGGGGGATAAGTTAGGTATACAATATTGGTAGGTATTTCTTCTTATTCATCATCTAACAGATCTAACTATAGACATGATCAAGGTTGTATTCATGGATGGTCTCTCAATATTTGTCCTGGTTAAGATTATTCAGGCCCCATGGTGAACAACTAGGACCTAGAGGCTTAGAATTAAAATTTCTTTGACCCATAGAGAAATGGTTATATAATTAGGTTTAAGTTGTAGGGGTTGTGGTTGGGACCTTAAGAAGAGGTAGGACCATAAGGATATTATTTGGGATGGGATGTGGGTGGCCGTCGGGGCTCTTGGGTTAAGATGGTTTATGTATAGGCGGGGGCCTATAATTATAAGGCTCTAGGGATGAAGTGGAGCTATGTTATTATTGATGGAAGGGGAGAATGAGATAATGAGATCAGGTAGGGAGAGAGCCAAAAAGAGCCATATTTTTCATTTAAAAAAAAACTTTTAGCATGTTCCTTTGTCTTCCAATCCGCCTCTCTCTACATCCCTCTATCTCTACCCCCTCCCTCCCTCCCTCCCTCTCTATATGTCTCACTCATGATCTCTCTCTCTCTCTCTCTCTCTCTCTCTCTCTCTCTCCATATCACATTATAACACACACTCTCTCTCTACCCTCCCTCTCTATCTTCCTATCTCTCTACCCCCCCTCTTTGTATTCCTCTCTCTCCACCACCCATAGAGCTATGTCTTCCTCTCTCTCCCTCTCACACTCTCACACATTCTCTAATATATAAATTGTGAGTATTTTAACTTACTTCATTTGTATGAATAATGTTCACGAAATATTCTCATCAAAAAAATCAAAGTGCCCAAAATAATAGAAAACAAGTCAAAAAATAATAATAT
>ML777284.1:434447-496946 GCA_009831015.1 Picea engelmannii | reverse complement strand
ATAAACTATATAAACAATAACTTATATAGATTTTCTTGGGGAAAACCCTCTATTTAATATGGAAGTTCTTATAGCATTAGGTTGAAGGTGTAAGGATTTTTGGGACCCTAGGAAGAGGTATGAAAATAAAGAGCTTAGCTGCGATCGGGTATGGGGAGGGTTTAAGTTGGGTAAAGTATAGGCAAGGGCCTATGTTTAGATGTGTCTAGGGTATAACTAGTGGAGGTAGCTACCTATGCATGGATGGGGAGAGTGAGACAATGGGGGGAGATGGATGGATCTAACATGATATGTTTTTTCATTTTTAACGACACTAGTAGCACATCCCTGTCCCTCCATCCCTCTCTCTCCATCTGAGTCTCGACCTCTATTATGATCTCTCATATATCAATTGTGAATATTAATCTAAATTGATTAATTTTTATGAATAATGTTCATAAAATATTCTCATCAAAGAAATTACGGTGCCCAAAATAAGGGGACTCACCATGACTTGTTGCTTCTCCTCTAGTAGATTTCATCATCTTTAACATACACATAGATATTGATTAATAAAATCACATATATAATATTAATTTATAGACTACATGAAATCAAAACTTATACCTTCTCTTCTATGATTTTTTTTCCTAAAGGAAAATTATATGAAAAAAGACAACAAATAGAAAAGATGTCGTTAAATCTAACCGATACCCAAGCCATGACTTAGACCTACAACTAGACCATGACCTAGAAAATGGCAAGACTATTTCTTTGTCTCTCATTAACTCTCTCCCCTTATCTCCCTTTCTTCCCTTACTCCTAAGTCTCCCACCACTCTCTCTCTCTCTCTCTCTCTCTCTCTCTCTCTCTCTCTCTCTGATCCGTCGCATGCTCACTCACTCTCTCCCCTTTTCTCCCTCTTCCTCTATCTTTATCCCCCACTTTCCCCCACAACAACAATAGAGATAAGTTCAAATTAGAAAATAATAATAAGTATACTTTGTAATATGAAATATAACTTTTTGATGGGTTGTATATATATATATATATATAAATTCACAAACATTGATCCATATTTTCTTTGGAGGAATTTAAAAGTCTTAAATATGATAATATAAAACTTTAGACACAATCAAAAAATCATATTTATTAATGATTAAAAATCGTAATGTTTTTTGAAGTACAACCAATTTATTACAAATCATAATGTTTTTACAAGTACTGCATCCTTAGTCAATATCATAATTATTAAGCGCATACAACAAGGAATGAACAACCCACAATGGACTTTCATCTCATGGTTGAGAACAAACTGAAAAAAATTATGAATGGTTTAATTAGGATTAAACATGGTATTCATATTCTAAATTTTCCCAGATTCTGAGATGAGGAGAATAATGGAGTTGGTGGCATTATTTCATCTTCCTCTTGTCATAATGTCCACATTAGCGAAGATGAGGAAATGGGTGATGCATAAGTAGACTTAGATCATTATATGTTAGTCATATTAAGTTTAAGTACTATGTGTGAGGATGCGATTGAGAGATATTTGTAATTTTTATAATTCTAGTGTTTTATCCTAATACTTTGTATATCTCATTTTCAGTATAAATAACTTATTATGTTCCTTTAATGAACCATCTCTTATTTGACCAATGTGTGTTTTGTTTATCTAAAGGACATTTACAAGAAATATTCATCTGAATGATATGTTAGAAAGATATTTTATTGATAATTTCTTGGTTTCAATGTACTTAATCCAATGTGGAATTTCATATTTCGACTCATATATAGTTTATACTATGTTTAATTTTTGTAAGGAATTTTAAATTCCATTGAAAAAGAAGAATTTTTAATAAGAATAAATACTTGTTCTTTAAAGAAAATGAGAAACAAATTGTTATCCGTTGTTCACATAAGGTAGGTTTCCATTTGAAAATTCCAATAAATGGTTATAGATAGGTGTGAAATCCGAAATGACACCTTTTGCAAGTTGAACCACTCAATTTGGATCAAAATTGACACTAGGGTGTGTAGTTTACTTTGAGGAAATTTTGCATTAAAATGTATATGAAATCCGAAATATAGCTACATGAAAGAAACCTCTCATGTTCTTCAATTGTTCTTTAAATGACATATCAAAATTTACAATATATCTAAATCCATATTACAACCTTTAAAAAAAACATTTAGCTACATGGAAGCTTGGGCATGCATTTTAATGTTGTCACTTAGTATAGGTTCAACATTGAAAATTACAAAGTCTTTTTGCATAATATAGTCTTTTGTCACTGAAAATGAAAAACTGATCTTGGTTTCCCTCATAACCCACCATCCTATGTGATGTAGGAGAATTTTTCCTCCTAAGCTAACCTTGTTGATTAGTCCTAAGCGATCTTTTGATTTTCTATGGGATTAGGTTCCCTAAGTTTGAAATATTGTAATTTCGTATATTTTATTGAGTTCTATAAGGATTGCATAGGATAGAGTTTGTTGAATTGAGATTAATGTGTAATTGAATATTCCTTGGTTTAGCAGGTCCTAAGAGTTTCTAGAGATCTAGAGAGAATTAGGAGTGAGTGAGGATTTCTTGCATCTAAAGGATCCTAGAGATTATTGAGTAAGGTATTTTAGGAATTAAACCTAATTTTGGTGTCATAACCCTCATGTATAATTTGTAAGCCTACATAAATGAGAGAGGGTGGCCAAATGAATGTAGAATTAGGCCAGGAAGTGAAAAAATGAGTGAGGGATGAGGCCAGACAGAGGCCAAACAAATGTAATCATACCGATAACGTTGAAGGAATTATGTAAAATTATGTATGAAACACATTAATATAATTCTGTGTATTTATATGGAGTCTCTATGTATCATTGGAAAAAGTGTTAAGTATTGAAACCTATATCAAATCCTTTGTTTGTAGATTGTTTCCCCAATCCTTGTGTGTAATTCTCGAGGGTTCAACTATGTAAAGAAACCCTTAAGTTGGAGAACATGTTGTTGTTGAAAGGATTAGATTTAAAAGGAAGATCAATGAACTAGAGCTGATGGAAGACTGAATTAAATCCACAATCAAAAGGTGAGTTGAATGAATGTAAAAATGAAGACGAACAGAGGAAGGAACCCTTTGTAGAAGAGAAGGAACAATGATCATCCAGTCAAGGACAATAGTTAATCGTGGTCCTTGATTGAGTGCCATTTTACTCATTTATGTGTTTGAGTTTGAAAGACTATGATTAGATATGAGGAGAATATATATTACATCTACGGTACTCAACAATTGTTTATTGGAACCTGAAAACAAGTGAAGTGTGTGCTTCAGAGTATTCTAACATAGATCCGCATAACTTGAAATTTGGCACCAAGACCGTGAGAGTGAAGATATACCATCTATTGGCATAGGCCTTTGTGGGAAATATGTCCATCTATTATAATATCATTCAATAACTAAGATCTAAAGTGGCGTGAATACTTATGGATAGAGAATATTCCAACAAAAGATTGGGACCATTCATCGGAATAGATATCCTAGAGATATGATCGCTCACTGAAGGTCGGTTATAGACCTTAAATTTGAATATACCATTGTGACATTGAATCTAGATGATACATCGACATTAAATCAATGAATGTGATTGATCATGGACTAAGTCTAATTGCAGCTAGTTTTTCTTTGAGGAGAAATATGGATCGTCCATCTTGTGATGATCATGATCTAAGATTGGAAGTATAGGAGGTCCGAAAATCAATTAGATCCATTCATCAAGATAAAAAAATCAACGACTAAGATCTATTCAGATTTGAATATTTCAATGGGTCTGAAGATGACACATGGAGGCTAGAATTTGACCTGTAGAATACCAAGATACTGGTGGAGTGAAGGATATTAGGTCATGACCATTGATCATGAGATATTAATGGCTTCCAATCAAATTTCACATTGAATGAGCCTGAGGGTTAGTGAAAATATACTCCACACTAGTGGTAATGTAAAATCCACCAAGGGATATGTGGAGAGAAGGGAAAGTATAGCACACCCCCACAAATGATTTTGAAACCACTATTCATCCATGCACTCAATGAAGGGGATAAAATATTGTTTTTCAAGTGGTAAACCTCCTAAAGAGAAAGTTCTTGGTCCTAATATCTGATCATATGGAGAATAAGAGCCAAGGATCTACTGCTTAAATAGATAAGCTCGTAGTCATGGATATTGGTCATGTGGACTAAAATTAAGGATTAACACCTGGTTTTTAGTGCTAATTGTCTGGTGAAAAACAAACATTTTAGAACTTTGTATAAGAATATTTTTGGGCCGAATTGAGATTTTAAGAGAAACTTGAGTATGTAGATGAAACATAATTTAAATTATAATTATGTACCCATGGGACAATAGGCCAGAAGGTCATCGTTTTTGGCATCACAATAGGAAAGTTATTTTTTCCTATGTATTTGATTTTAGGTGGAATACCTTAAATGAAAGTAGTTCATTTTTGGTATCAAAGGGAGTAAATTCTCTTTGGAACTCTATAAGGGATACAAAGAAAAGGATAATGTCAACAAAGGAACTTGTTGATTGTAATTTTTCACAGATAGGAAGAAAAAGAAATTGAATATATAATTTCTTTAAGGATTACTGTAGATTGAGACTATTCCAACCAAGAAGTAGAATCAGGAGAAGATGTTGAGGAGACAATATATTAGGACATATAATATAGGTAATGGATTTGGTTATTGAGATAACTCTAGTTAATATCAAATTATGATTGTAGGTAGCAACATAAGGAGAATAAATGGTAGAAACCATTTGCATCCAGTAGAGTTGTGACAGAGTAAGAGGGAGAAATTAGAGCTCTCAAGTGAAGGAGAAGCTTGTGGTATAAGAACCTTACAGTAAGGGATGTTGTAAAGCCTTCAAATGAATATTGAAATTCAGGAGAATGATATAAGTTCTCATAGAGTGTGAGCCATTGCAGATCTACAAAAGAGAAGAGGAGTGCTCAGAAGGTTCCAATGGAGAGAACCAATAATACTAAAAGACCATAGCTCAGGAGGAAAGATTGGTGAGATATTGAGTAGAAGGTAGAGGATACCAGCTACAGAGGCTTGATGAAACTCACAATGGACTAGGAGAAGTTCACCAAAGGAGGATATGGATATGAATATTGATGGTCATGACAAAGGTTTAGAGAGAAACCACAATAGGTGGAAATAGGATGCCAAAGCAATTTGGAGAAAGATGAGTCAAGAGGAGTTTGATAGATAATTTATTGAGGTCAAGGACAAACTCAATATAATTATGGATCTACAGGAAATAAATGAATACCAAATATGGGGTTGTAATGTGAAGAAGAATGTCAAGAGGCCTATAACACAATTATTTGCAAGGAAGACAAGACAAAGATTGAAGCACATGTTGAGTGTTTGTATGAAGGAAGAGAAGCTTAGAGTAGTTGAGTTTAGAGAGGGGTCAATGACAGAAGGGGAAGTTCACTTTTGTGAACTAGAGCAAGGAATATTCCCTGGAGAGGATGATGATGGAGATGTTGATGGGAGAACTATTGAGAGTCTCATGAAATGTCACGAAAATTTAGAACAACATGTGGAAATGATGCCAGAGGAATCAAATGAGAGCATGGGGTATTACTTTTTTAAAACTCATGATTTTTGTGTGTTTATAGGTTGTGAAAAGGACAAAGTCAGACACTCATCTAAAATTTTCATAAAGATTGTTGGAAGTGAAGATATTCTTCTTGAAGTCATGGAGGAAGAAGAGAATCAAAATTATGTTGTAAAGAAAGATGAGATAACATCATCTCATAAAGATAGTTCTGATGAAGACTATACACAACTTGTAAATGAGGAAGAAGATGTTGAAATTATTATGAAGTGTTCATACCAACAGAAGGATATGATTCTAGATGAGACCCAGGAGTCTCATAGATTTAAAATTGATCATTAGTGTGTGTATATAAGTTATGGATACAACCACAAAGAAAATGAACGAAGTGAAGATCATCATTCAGATACAATGCTGATAGATTATGATGAATAATTACAATTGCTAGAAGAGGGGTTGACTAATCCAAAGATTGAAGGAGACCGTATAGTTTTTGTAGACAAAATGTCTTTAATAATACATGATATGGGGGAATAATTTGATACATAAAGAGGAGAAGAGTTGAAGTTAATATTTTTCCAAACTAATTATTTGTTTGAGTATATGAGTTATGGGAATCCAAAAGATACAAAGTTGTCTAAAGAAGGTGGATTTTTACTACAACATAACAATCCATACTTTGAAGAGTATTACCATGGACTTGAGAACATCAAAGGAATAGAAGACAAGGGAGGTGGAAGCATATATATGGAGTCTGTATGAAGGACATAACCAACAAAAGGTAGATATGGACATTGAGATTGATAAATTGTTGAAGCTAATGATGAATAATTCCATATGGGAATACCATGGGATGAAACTATAGTCATTCACAAGTTGTAGTTGGCTAAGAGAGATTATACCAACAAAGTAATTGGTAGAAACTAAAGAAAATTTTGGGATCTTGGAAAGTTGCAGAAAACAACAATGAAAGAGACAAGTGGAGCAAGAGAACAATAGAAACATAAGGTTTTGGATCTAAGAGGAATTCAACAAATCAAGACTCATGATCAAGAGATCATGAAGCATTTTAACCCTAGGAGTATGGTGCAAGAGAAATTTTCATCCTAAGATACCATTATTGATTATGTCTAAGGGGTATTTTTATTTTCCATGGGAGTGGGTTCCCCAAGCTTGAAATATTCTAATTTCCTATGTCTTATTTAGTTCTATAAGGATTTCATAGGATAGATGTTGTTGACTTGAGATTATTGTTGAATTAATTCTGCCTTGGTTTAGCAGATCTCGAGAGTTTTTGGACATCTAGAGAGATTGAGTGGTGAGTGAGGATTTTGTGGATTCGAAGGATCCTATATATTATTGAGTGAGAGATTTTAGGATATGAACCTAATTTGGGTGTCATAATCCTCATGTATAATTTTTAATCCTACGAGAATGAGAGAGGGTGGCCAAATGAATGTAGAATCAGACTAGGTAATGACCAAATGAGTGAGGGATTAGGATAGGTAGAGGAAAAACAAATGTAATCAAATGGAGAATGCAGAAGGCCTTATGTAAAGTTTTTTACAAAACACATTGATATAATTCTAAGTATTTATATGGAATCTCTTTGTATCATTGGAAAAAATGTTGAGTATTGAAACCCTATCGGATCCTCTGTGTGTAGATTGTTTCCCCAATTCATGTGTGAAGTTCTTGGGGGTTCAATTGTGTAATGAAACCATGAAATTGGAGAATGTAGGGTTGTTGAAAGGATCATACTTAAAAGGAGGATCGATAAACCATATATGATGGTAGAATAAATTAAATCGAAAGTCGAAAGGTGAGCCGAATCAAAGTAAAAACAAAGAAGAACACATGAAGGAACCATTTCTAGGAGAGAAGAAATAAGAACCATCTGATAAAGGATGATATTTAATCGTGATCATTGATTGAGTTCCAGTTTAATCATTTATGTGTTTGAGTTTCAATGGATATGAGTATATCTTCGGAGAATCTTGTTTAGATCAACGTTCCTCAACAAGCGTTTATCAAAACCCGAAAAAAAGTGAAGTGTGTGCTCCAGAGTATTCTACCGGAGTTCCACCTAACTTGAAATCTAAAAACAAGACTATGAGATGGAATATCTACCATGCATTGGTGTATGTCTTCGTGGTGAATTTGTCCATCCATCAAGAGGGAATTAGATGACTAAGATCTAAAGTGGTGCAAAGACTTATGGATAGAGAATATTTCGATGGAATATTGGGATTGTTCATCAGAAAAGATCTCCTAGAGATATGACCATTCATCAAAGGTTGGTTCTAGACATTCACTCCAAATATAACATTCAGAGGGTGAATCTAGAGCGTCTGTCAGAAGGAAATCAATGAATGATATTGATCATGGATTAAGTCTGATCACAACTAAATTTACTCTTAGGATAAATCTAGATCCTCCATCCCGTGATGATCAATGACAAATATTCAATGTATAGGAAGTCTGAAAATCAATTGGAGCCATTCATCATGATAGAAAAATCAATGGCTGATATCTATTCATAGTTGAATAGATCAATGGGTCTGAATACAACATGCGGCGGCTAACAATGGACCTATAGAAGACCAAGATAGTCACAGAGTGAAGGAGATTAGGTTTTGACCATTGACTGTGACATATCAACGACTTTCGTTGAAATCACATTTTGAAATAGCTCGAGGGTTAGTGTAAAGTTACCTCATACTGGTGCTAATGTAAAATCCACCAAGGGACATGTGGAGAGAAGGAAAATTATGTTGAACCCTTGCAAGTAGTTTTGAAACGACTATTCATCCATGCGCTCAATGAAGGGGATAAACCATTATCTTGCAAGTGGTAAAATTACTAAAGAGAAGGTTCTTGGTCACAGTATCTAATCATGGTCATGGTGCTTATATGTTAGCTCATGGTCATGGATATTGGATGACATGTGGACTGAAATAAAGGATCAGTGCCTAGTTTTGGGTATTAATGGTCTGGTGCGAAAGAAAGATTCCATAACTCTATATAAAGGGGATTTTTTGGTTGAATTGATATTTTAAAACAAGATCGAGTTGGATGCTGCAGTAGAATTTAAATTATAATTTTGTAGCTATGGGAAAATAGGTCGGGAGGTCATCATTATGATTCGTAAAAATGTTGTGAAACTTTGTGCATAGAAATCATCATTTTTGGAGAGTAAATGCACTATTAATTGTACAAACATGTTATAAATATTAGAATGATGATTTGTTTAGGGTTGTTGAGAAATCAAAATGTTATGGGAGAATTCTTACAACTATCAATGTTACTTTCATTGCTTTGATTGATTTGTTTAAAGCGAAATTTCATGAATTTGACTAAATTTTAATTTTTT
Source organism: Picea engelmannii (assembly GCA_009831015.1). Lineage (NCBI taxonomy): Eukaryota > Viridiplantae > Streptophyta > Pinopsida > Pinales > Pinaceae > Picea > Picea engelmannii. The sequence continues at coordinate 487,970 of ML777284.1, read as the reverse complement.
TAAGAAATTTAGGCTACAAATTTTCATATTTTCATTGAAAATAAAAAGATTATAGCATAATTTATTATTATAGTTATGGATACACTTATATATTTTACTTAAATATAAACATTTTCCATGAACATATAATAGGTTTTCTTAAAGAAATTTCCAATTCGTTTGGGAATATTAACTACATATGGATGAATAGTTAATAACAACTACTCTTGGGAGAACCATGAATTTTCAATTAAAGTCATGCAAATTTATTTAGGATTTTTTTTTTAATACTTTACTTGTATTATTATTTTTACTTCTTTCAACATGTGGGTGGTATACCATGTTGTATACTAGTGTGTAGAATTTTTTCCATGTATTTCTAAATATATTTTTCATTGCTATTTCCTTTTGTTGTAAGTTGTTGTTAATTATTGTCAATGATTTACATGTGACACTAATGGAATGGTGTTGTTGTGAAATTTTAAAGGTAGTAACAAGAAATCAATTGGTTATCGCCTTAAGATAAATGATATATATACTTTTTACAAATATTATTTGATCAACAAATAGTTGGATAACTTATGAATTATGTGTTTTGAAAGAAGAAACATTTCTTTGATCCCTAAGTATGATAACCCTACTTTTATTTAAGGAGCATACTCCTATTATCCTATACAATCACATATCTAAAATTATTGCAAAAATGATTTCTAGAAGGGTTAAAGGACTACTCTCCAAGTCTATTTCTAGTAAGCATTTTATTTTTATTTTTGTTTTTTTAACGGTAGGCATATTCATGAGGCTATCAGGGATTGTGAAAGAGGTTCTACATTCCATTGACACTAGAAATATCAGGGTATTGGTGTTTAAAGTTGATTGATCGAATCCATATGTTAGGGTTAGATGGTTTTATTTGAGATTGATGCTAATTCACTTTGGGTTTTTTGTTCCTTTTGTGAACTAGGTTATGAACTATGTATCCTCAATTTCTTTCTCTATCTTAATAAATGGGTCTACTTTAGATTTTTTAAGGCTTCAGAGGGTTTAATACAAGGGTTTCCCCTCTCTCCCCTTCTATTTTTAGTGGTGACTAATGGTATTAGTAGATCCTTATTGGATGGAAAATAAACTGGTTCAAAATTGGCACTAGGGCATGAATTTTACTCTGAGGTCGATTTGCATTCAAATTTACATAAAATCCCAAATCTACCTTCCTAAAAGCAATATCTCATGTTCTTAAATTGCATTTTGAATGAAATATGTAAATTTACAATATATCGAACTCCATAATACAACATTTACAACATTGTTTGAGCTATAGGGAAGCTTGGGTGTGCATTTTAATGTTCTAACTTAGTACATGTTAGACCTTACAAATTACAAATTCTTTTTCACAAAAGAGTCTTTTATGTCTAAAAATGAAAAACTGACCTTGGTTTCCCTTACAACCCACTATCCTATGATTCATCAAAATTTCGTAAATATTTGTGAATATAAATTATTCTTTTTGGAGTGTAAATGTGCTACTAATTGTACAAACATGTTACAAATATTGGAATGATTGATTTACAACTTAAATCCTAAATTATGAAGTCTTATCCAACTTTGGGCATGCAAATTAATATAGATAAATTTAACTTTTGGGCCTTTTTGTTTTACAATGCAATTTTTAGTCTTTATGCACACAAGGTAGGTTTATGTGTGAAACTACCAATATAATTTTATAGACAGATGTAAAATAACAAGCTACAACTTATGGAAGTTGTGTTAGGATATTTAGACACTTAGGAGTTAGTTAAGATCTACTTGGTCTAATGTGTGATTTGTGTGTTTCTTAAACAGGGATGATTTTAGGGGCTAAATTTCACGCATGGGCTAATTTTCCATGGTTTTTCCCAAAACAAGATTCATTATTCTAAAAATGATTTGCCCAAATTTTATAGGATAAAATTATTTTACCTTAAAAATTGCCAAAAGTTTATACAAACTATATAAAATCCTTGGAAGTCTGAATATTTAAAAAACAATATCGCCAAACATTTATAGTTGGTATATGAAGAATTAGTAAGATTTGCCAAGGTTTCTACATTTTAAAATAGATTTCCATTCTTAAAATCATCCCTTTTCTTAGTGTGTTTCTTTAGTATGCATTAGTATGAATTTGTAGTTAAGAAATCCGAGAGTCACGATATGTTCCTAACATGGAGTGATCTGACGGTTCATATTCTCCTCGATCTTAAAAACCATTGTTTCGTGGCTTAACACTTGATTGGTCCATGATCTATATTTAAAGAGCATGAAGGGTCATTTTTCGATGATCGATTGTGGAAACTTTCTTGTAAAATCTCTCTGTAATATTTTTCTTTTGCATTAATAAACTGCTCCAAGTGGCTGCATTAGCTGGGGTCGTGGATGTTTCCCCGTAGGGGTTTTACCATGTCAAAAAATCAGTGTGTTGATATTTGATCTCATTGTGTGATTGGTTATTGAAGGTTTTTTCCCTCTGTTGGAATACCTATTTTGTCGAACATGGTATCAGAGCATGTTTGAAGACCTGCTCCTGTTGTAGATCGAGATCGTGAAGCCAAGTTTCCTCATCTCCATTTTCTGTCATTTTTGTACATTTATGGGATAATAGGAACATTCCATTGTGTCCAGAGCAGTCATTTTAGTTAGGAACATTTTTCATTTCACTCGAAAAGGTTTTCGTTTTCCCAAGATACGACCATTTCAGTCAGATCCGGAGGTATAAAGCTTGAATATGCATTTTTTAAATTTTTACAGAGTATTATTTTGGTTTATTATTTATTTCCGAGTTGATACTCTTTTGAATATGCATATTATCTTTTCCCTGCACCCCGTTGGATCTTGGAAAATTAGAAACATATAGGGAAATGTGCATATTCCTGGTAAGCTAACCGAGATATAACCCTTGTCATCGAGAAGCATAAATGTTTTCTTGTGTGAAAATAGTTTTTTTTAGCACGCTCTCCAAGGCCATTTTCAACAACAACACCCCGAATCCTCTTGCTAAACAATACACCATGTTTTTCTAGACCATTTGGTTAAAAGTTTCCTTATTAAGTAAGAGGTCTTGAGTTCAAGTCTCTCTTTTTTTTACTTTTGTTTGAAAAAGTTCATGCTCAAATTGTAAAGTGTATTTCACTTCAAGTATAAAAGTGAATCACTATAAGTAGCTTTAATATTTTAGAGTTATTTCTTTTGCATACGACCTTTCTTTTATAAAGTAACTTCGTTGTAAAAATGATCCCCACTTCACTTTATAATGCAACTTACACTACCACGTGGTCCTTTGGTTATCATTTATGCATTTTTTAAAGGGAATAACTCTCACATCCGAAGTCCGTTTTCAATGTCTTTTTTTTTAAACCGCCTATTGTTTTGAGATTTTTCCATCAAAATCATTAGTTTCAGTTTTTAAATCCATATTATCTGCATATTTAATATGGCTTATACGATTAATCTTTTTCTTACCAGCACCAACTACTTTCAATGGAAATCTCATATGGAGGATTTATTAAGAAGTAAAGCCTTGTACCAGATTACCTTGGGAAAGGAAACAACACCCACTGATGCTGATAAGAAAGTCAAATGGGATAATAGGAATGACGAAGCACGTGGATTAATCATAATGTCCATATCTCTTGATTTAAGGTTCCACCTTCAATCAATTGATAAACCCAAAGAAGCTTGGGAAAATATTGAATCTGTGTTTGGTAAGCACAATATTATTCGAGCACAACAGTTAGAAAATCAAGTACTGAATTTAAGTCCAAATGATTTTTTTTGCAGTAAATACTATCTATCTAAGTTTAAAACACTCAGAACTTTATGTGAAGAATGTAATATAAATATAGAATAAGATCGTTGCATATATATTATTATTTCTAAGCTAGGTAGTGCATATTCTGTGTTTGTATATATCTTTTATGTCATGCAAAAGGCTCTAGGCACAACTTATAAAATATCCAGTCTTGAGAAATTTTGTGATGCTTTGATTAGAGAGAAAGATAATCTTGTACAACTTGGAGTGATCAACACTGTAGGTACCTCCAACAAAGCCTTAGTCGTCCATTAGAAATATAAACCCAAGAATCCCAAGAAGCAACATCATCCCCACAACAACAAGAAATATAAGGGTCCCAAACCCACTCAGACAAATTCTGCTCCTAATGGTGACAAAAGAGAAAAATATAAAAGTAAGAAGATTGAAAGACATTGAAAATTTTGTGATAAATATGGTCATGATGAGTCCAAATATTTCAATAAGATGCCAACTTTAAAAGAAGCGATGAAGAATCACAACATTAGTATCGATTCTACTTCTTCTTCTTCTTCTCATGGACATGCACTTCCTGCTTCTGGTTTCTCCTTCAATACAACTTCTACTTCTTCTTATGATACGTGTCTTATTGATTCTAGAGCATCTTATCATATGGCTAAGGATAGAGACATATGTTCTTCTCTAAATGAATGTAACACCAAGAAAATATTTGTTGGTGATGATAGATCTCTTAGTGTTGAAGGATCTAGAACAATTCAAGTAGAAAAAGGTCATTTCAATGATGTATTATGTGTTCCAAGTATTTGTTGTAACCTTCTATCAATATATCAAATCACTCATTTAGGTGAAGGTAAACCCATAGAGTTTTCACCTCACCAAATTGTAATCAAGGATCTAAAATATCCTAAGCATGTTCTTGCAACTGGAATTGTTGATGATATTACCAGGTTGTACAAGTTTGACAAATTTGGGTCATCATCTTTTTCATCATTTTTTGTTGCTCATAGAGATGACTTGAGGAAACTTTGACATGATTGGTTTTGTTATCTAAACTATCGCTCATTACAACAACTATGTAATCAACAGATGGAGACTGGTCTTCCTCTTGTTTCATGCAGAGATGGTATTTTTTCCAGTTGTGTTCTTGAGAAACATCACTGGGATAGTTTTGACAAATGTGCCTGTTGGCACGCATCGGGCCCTTTGCAGCTTGTTCACAGTGATTTGTGTGGTACACTTTCTTATCCTTTTTCTAGGTGCAAGTATTTCTTAACTTTCATTGATGAGTTTTACAGACGTACTTGAGTTTACTTATTAAAACTTAAGAGAAACGTTTTTGACAAGTTTTTGGCCTACAAGGCCCTTGTAGAAAACCAATCTGGACATCAAATTCAAAAGTTAATAATAGATAATGGAGGTGAATATGTGAACAATAATTTTACAAGTTATTGCACTACATAGCGCATAAAAATGCAACATATTGTTCCATATACACCACAACAAAATGGTGTTTCTAAGAGAAAGAACCACACATTATAAGAAATGGATAATTGTATGATCCAATCTAAGGGATTAAGTCTAAAGTACTGGAAGGAAGAAACCAACTGTGAAAATTACATAGTAAATCACACTCCCACAAAGGCTCTTAAAAATATAACACCAGAATAAGATTGGACTAAAATTAAGCTAGATGTAAGTCACTTCCATGTATTTGGCAGTATAACATGGGCTCACATTCCTGATGAGAAAAGGAAAACATTGCAGCCTAAAAGTGAGAAGTGTATATTTGTTGGTTATTCTGAAGATAGAAAAGGTTATATACTTCTTCAACCACATTGTAATGAAATTATTATTAGAAGAGATGTTAAATTTGATGAAAATATCTTGTCTTGCGAGCCTAATTTAGAGATTGTGCCTTCTTGGGCCTGTGATCCATCTTCGACATTTATGCTTTCTTCTATTCCTATTCTAGTTTCTTCTTCAGATGATGATAGTGAGGATGAAAATCCACCTCTGCCTGCTCACCTTCCTCCAGATGAGTCCTTTGAACTTGGACCAACACCAACTCCACCGCTTCCTAGATGGGTATGTTCAACACAAGAAGCAGCTAGTGATATTTTCGGTGATCCTTCATATTAGTGTCAGAAAATTTCATAGTTCCAGCAAGTCTCTTCTCTTTTGGCTCAATTTTTAGAGACTCATGATCCATAGACAATTGTAGAAGCTTCAGGTCATCCAGATTGGGATACAACAATGAATGAAGAGTATCGTTCTTTAATGGATAATGATACTTTGGATCTTGTACCTCTTCCAAAAGGAAGAAAACATGTTAGATGTGAGTGGGTCTACAAAACTAAGTTCTCATTAGATGGAAGTGTTGAAAGACACAAATCTCAGTTAGTTTCCAAAGGATTTTCCCAAGTTGAAGGAATTGACTATAATGAAACCTTTTCCCCTGTAGCCAAAATGAATTACATACACCTTGTTCTTTCCCTTGCTACCTCACATAAATGGTAGGTCCATCAGATGGATGTTAAATCCGCCTTCTTGCATGGATATTTGCAAGAAAAAATCTACATGGAACAACCTCTTGACTATGTGCAAAATGACTCTAGCCTTGTTTGTCACCTTAAGAAATCTATTAATGGTCTTAAGCAAGCTCCCCGATCTTGGTATGCCGAAATGGAAAAATTTCTTATTGACACTAGATTCTCTGGATTCCATTATGATCCTAATGTCTATACCAAGAAAGTAGGAATCCATATTATAATCCTTGTCCTTTATGTTGATGACCTTATCCTTACTGGTAATGAATTAAAAATTTTAAACCATGTGAAAACCAATCTTAAGAACAAATTTTAAATGACAGACTTAGGTTTTTTGCACTATTTCCTTGGCCTCCAAGTTTTGCAAAGCAATGAAGGAATTTTTCCTTCCCAGTCTAAGTATGCTTGTGACATTCTTCATTTCTTTCACATGGATGACTGTAAACTAACCCCTTCTCCCTTCCGGTATGGATTAAAGCTTACTTCCACTTGTACTTCTCTCGAAGTTGATGCCACCCTGTAAAATCTATTAGTTGGTAGCGTATTATACTTGAATCGTACCCATTTTGATCTTTCCTTTGTTGTTGGTCTTGTTTCCTGGTATATAAAAATAGCCCACGAAAGCCATTGAGAAGCAACTAAAAGGATACTTCACTATTTCCATGGTTGATCCGGATTATTTTCGGCACGAAAATGAGATCGGAGATATAATAAAGAAATGCATAGAGATATCTCAGATATTTAATAATATAACAGAAATATATCAGAGATGCAACCATAAACACAGATATACAATAATACATGATTTCTATTAATGAAATAAATGTACAGAGACTGTAAAATACAGAGTGAAAGACTCGATAGAATGGTGGCAACTTATCTCTGAGAAGAGATGTGACGGCTACTCACATTCGCAAGAAGATGATAAAAATGAGGCTCTGAATACCTTTTTACAATAAACAGGAATGCCAAAAACCCTAGACATCCAAAAACCTAAACCTAGGAGATGAAGCACCCAAATTCATGTGGGCCCCGTTTGGGTAACTCAGTACATCAACTTCCCGGGGTCGTAACTTTTGCATACAATCTCTGTTTTAGGTGTATGATAGCTCGTTGGAAAGGTTTCATTGCGGAGATTAATTTTGTTGGATCAATCATTCCTTTCACTATAATTGAGAACCTCTATCTCAAAAAACCTTCATTTGGGCCCTCAAAATGGCCTTGGAAGTTAAAAACTGCTAAAAATAGTAAATTTCCAAAATTTTCAGAAAACTGTTTTGAGCCAGTCGGAAAAGGTGGGTGGCCACCGATATCCACCTATATCAATAATACCTCCTTAGGAAGAAATGGTATCCATTGCATTGAGTTCTCGGGGAAGAGGGAAAAGTGTTTGTTGAATCTGCATCTCGGTGAGCTACTTGTATTGTTGGAGATGTGTGATGCTTAGTTTGTGGAAGTTTGTCATGAACTTGTTGAAGTTGAGATTGTTCAACAAGTTGAGGTACATGAGAGGATGGTGTGCAGAAGGAATATTTTCGCTTTACTGCAACCTTGTCGACCTGCTTCTATTGGATAGAAGGTGCAGGGGGCGAGGCTATAGTGGTTGCAGTGTCCTTCGATTCCCCTTTTGAACAGATTGTGAAGAAGCTAAATTTTGCAATATGAGATACTACCTTGCGACACATTTTAGGTGGAACAATAGTTGGAACTACCTCTGGTATTTTGTAGAGATGACCCCTCAAAGTAACAATGAAACTATGGGGTCGAGACTCATAAACAACATGGTGTCTCCACATATATGGTTGGCCCAAGAGAACATCACAGACATCCAGTGGTGCAACATTACATAATACCTCATCCTTGAAGGGTTGGATGCCATATGATAATCAACATTGTTGGCTGACACGAAGATCTCATCCTTGTCGAAGCCACCCGATGTTTTATGGCTGTGAGTGTGGTGTTGTCGAAAATTTCAACTATTTGATGACCTCTACAGAGATGAGGTTCTTCTGAATTCCTCTATCAACAATAAAATGCAACAGGGTCCCCTTAACCCACATCTGTGAATTAAAAAGGCACTCCCCCTCTTTAGGATCTGTTGGTTCTTTTGGATGAATTGATTTGGTCGCAACAATAGCAGTGGGGTCTGTGTCAATGATATGTCCTTTACCAGCATTTTCATAATCAGATACTGAATCAAGGTTCGAATCCTTGTCTTTGATCTTTACCACCAATGATTTCTTTGAGCGACATTCATCAGTGTTGTGCCAGGAGATTTTGTGGAAATCACACCATTTTCCACTGTCCTTCTTTGTCTTCTCATGGCCCTTCTTTTCCTGTGGCTTGGACTGGTTTTCAGGAGACTATTTGTTAGGGCTATCTTTGTCATACTTTGGTTGTTGTGTATTTGTAGACCTAAACTCCCATTTTTTCTGGTGCTTAAATTTCTGCTCGATTTTAACAACATATTGATAGGCATCACCTAGTGATGAGATGTCCAGAAATTCCATTTCAATTTGGATGTATCTGTGTAGAGCCCCACGATATTTCAGAACCAAATGTCGTTCAGAGTCTTTGACACTGAGCTTGGTGCGCAAGGTATGGACGGTATTGGTGAACTTTGGAACTGCTTGGCCCCTCTCTTGCCTCAGTGTGGTCCATGTCGTACTGGTCCTCATAGTTGCCAATAGGGTAATATTTTTCCTTTACCACATCCACAAAAAAATCTCAAGTGGGCTTGGCCTCATATATTCTAGATTACTCTGTGGAACTCTTGTCCCAATAAGTTTCCCACCAATGTTTCACATGGGGGAGAGCCTTAAGGAGCATGAAGATGATCGTTTATCTGTCGGAAAGACTGTGAATAGAGAAATAACCATCTAACAGATTTAACCATTTATCTAGGGCATCCACATCTATTAGTCAATCTTGATGGTGTATTGATGATGGTGTACTCAGGCTCCTCATAAGAACTTTCTCCTGAGAAAAGTGACATTCATCTCTTCCCAGAAAACTTACTTTTGAAGAGATTTTGCAGGTTGCTAGTATCCTAGGGTGTGAGAATGACCCATTCTCGCAAGCTGCCTTATGCTAGGGTGCGAACTTCTCGCACTATGCTACATAGCTAGGGTGCGAACTTGTTCTAAAGCTTGGAAAAAGATGAAGTCTCGATGGTTCTAGAAGGGAATCTTCTCAAAGAATGGGTTGGCATTCGAATGGTTATCCTTTTACTGGTTTCCCTGATATTGTGGGATCATTCTTATCCAAGTAACCATCTCATTCTCTCCTATATATTCAGGGAATTCTCATGGAAAAGGTTAAGCAAGATTCATTGGAGAATTGGTGAAAGAATTGTGTGAAGGACCTAGCTTGAACAGGAGCTTGGAGACTCTAGCAAGTCTATCAAGAGGATTTGATATTCTTCATACAAGGATTGAGCAAGTGTGTGTGTTGGAGCCAAGAGCCACCGAAAGGAAGCTTGCGACATCAAGGTGATCAGGTTGTATATTCTACTTTCGATTAATATGATACAGTGGCATGTCCTTTTCCCATAAAGCTATTCTCACTTTATTGTGTAACTCCTTGATCATACACATAAGTTGACAGTTGAATACATTTTTCTATATTCACTTTGGTTGGTTTGTGTTGTCTTTATCTTGACCTCACGAGAGCACCGGAGCAAAGCGGGAGCAATGGAGACCCTGGGAAGTGATACAAAGGTATGTTGTTCCTCCCTACTAGCTAATTCAATGGTAAAAAATTAGGGAAAGAGTCATGTCCTGTCCTATTTTGTTCTATATCCAGGTGGATCTAGGGAGATTTGTTAGTGTACGCACCTACCGATTGGTCAAACACGAGGTCACATTGATATTGACAGAGTTACTCACCTTGCTTTCTTGATATCGGTGTAGAGATTACACGTATTATGGGGGTCACTCGGAGGTATACCCACAATGATGAGTGGAAGCCTTTTGAGTTGATTTTGGGCTAGATACCCTACCCTTTCATGTGGATCGGACTATCGATTGTCCCCCCAGGCTTTATTGTTGTCGGTGGTAACCTTAGCGGCCTATCTTTCTAGGGTATTACACAAGGTGACTGTGAAGGGGAAAGTCTTCACGGTACCTAGAATCGACGTTGGCCAAACTCACTCGGGCTCCTTGGAGGGTATACCCACGATTATGTGTGGGATCTTGCACCAGGGTGTAAGTCCGTTAAGCAGGTCGTCAACGTAACTTTTCCACCCTATCCTAGCCCCTTCTTTTCTCGTTATTGCAACGTTGGATTTCATCACCAACTAGTGGCTTCGAAATTAGAAGGTCTTGTTTGCTTGGTATTGTTTCCTAGATTTTGTTTACTAGCGCGTGTTGTTTGTTTACCAAAGTTGACCATACGATTTTCTTCGTGAAGTTTTTCACTCATTTACAATAGCTCCTCCACATCATTCACGTAGAATGCAGGTTTTATCTCCAGAGCATATGGAAGGTTCTCAACCCTTGCCTACAAGTTCACCTGAGGGTTCTCCTGAGCGGAGTGAAGTCCAAGTCGTTACCACGCCACAAGTGGAACGAACTGACTCTCTAGAACATTTCCAAATTACCAATACTCGAGAGGACTTTCGACTTCACCCTGATTCTGAGTGACTGTTTATGCGACTGAATTCTTCCGGAGACTTAGTTGTTACGTCTTCTGGATCACCGGTTGGACCCTTTCCAGGCATAGAAGGGCAAGATCCGTTTTGGTCTACGTGTGTTTTTTGATGGGACCTTTTTGGTCCAGGCTCACCTGTGATTTCCAAAATCACCCCACCTGTGATTTCTGAAATCTCTAGTCTAGAGACAATATCGTTTACTACCGCCTATCACTTTTTTGGTATAGACACCCCGCGATCTGACCATATCTTGACCATCCCTATCGAAATGGCCCATCATACATATACTATGAGTGTTCACACCGGGTTTACCGTGGTTAGTCTCGCTCCCATTAGCACACCGCGCACGCCCAACGTCACCCCAACAGTACCACCTGGATACCGTGCGTTGAATGCTTCCATTCCCACTCCTACGCAAACCCCATTTGGCTCTCCTAGTGGTCCTTCTTCGTTTGGGCACTCTCTTCCCGGTTTTATTCCGACACTCCCTCAATTTCCTTTTGGAGGACCTTCCTCATATTTGACTGGCAGTCTTAATCCTAGTGGCACTATTCCATCATTCACACCAAATTACCAGATTCCCGTTGGTGGACAATTTCACCAAGGTGGCATGAATCAACCCCCTCTCAGTGGGCAAATTCCTATTGGAATGCAAGTCCCAATTGGAACACAACCCCCATTTGGAACACTGCCCCCAATTGGAACACCACCTTCGATAGGAGGACCAACCCCACCTTATGGACAAAACATACCTCCGTCCTTGGCCCAATATTGGAATCATCTGATACAACATCCTCCTCAATCGACTGGAGGGCAGTAGTTTCCGACTACATGTGTGATACCCCCTAGAATAGGCCAACCATATCCAGGTATGTTCAATCCCATTTGGGGTTCGACTGCTCAAACTCATGTCCCTGTTCTGGGATACAATCCCATGAGCTACTATCCTCTCCAACCACCACTGAATTTGCTTGGGTCTTCACATTATATGCAGATTGCTTATGGTCCTGCTGGTTTGCTGACGGGGCTTCCTCCCCAAAGCCACCAGTACCCGCAGGTGAATTGACAGTTACCCTTCTTGGCCACTTTGGATCTTCTGGATTTGTCAAGGACTTTAAATGATCCAATTTGTCACTCTCCCCAATGGCCTGCTATACCTGCCAAGATACCATTGGACATCCCTAAATTCAATGGCAAAGAGGGAGAGGACCTGAACAATCACGTCATGAATTTTCACCTCTGTTGTTCATCCAACAGGTTCTGCTGTGAAGTGGTATATAGAATTACCACAAGGTTTCTTCGTTGACTTCAACACCCTAGCTATGGCTTTCCTCACACACTACCAGTTACCGATTCGTTATGAAACGGGGACCGAGATTTTGAGTTCTTTCAAACAAAACAAAGCCACTCATATATTTGATCACATTCATGAGTGGCAACGGAGACGACGTCTCATTAAACTCGAACTCCCCGATCAGTTGTTGGCAGAGTCGTTCACCAAATCATTTGTGAATGACATCGCTCATGACATTTCCATGGGTGGAGTAGTCATGGAAGAGCAGGCCATAAGTCGTGCTCAATACCTTGACCTCGTTTACTCACAAACGGGTACCCTTTAAGACTTACTACCTGACTTACCTCGTCCTTCCACTTCCGTCACTTCAACTAATCTAGCTGCTTCGCATGCAGCTGACGGTGTGATTGGCACTTTCGAGGCCCAACCACATTCTGCCTCAAGCGCAAACCCCAAACCTGCTTCTTCTAATGTTCAAAATTCTTTGTCTCCTGCCCCTCCCACTCGTAAGACTTCTGAGGTAAATGCAATTCAATCTACCCCAGCCGGTAAAAACAAATCCAAAAAGGGAAGGGGTAAGAATAAGGAGGACAAAAATACTTCTCAAGAAGAGCAAACCAAAACTACCCCTGTTGATGATCGGGACAAGCGAAAACCTTAATACCCTTGTCTTATCTGTGGTGATGATCACTACACAAAGGATTGTCCATGACATGCCGAAGTCACTAAGTTCCTTCAAGGAGCTCCAAAACCACCTGCTCCGACCGTTTTGTCCCAACCCTTCCCGTCTCAACAACGGGCTCAGTTGGTCATTCATGACCAACCCTCATCTTCTACTACATATTATGTATTGATGTGTATTGGCGATTCAAAGAAGAACGACACTGCACTCACCACTCGAGCCAAAGATTATTATCCCTCTAAAGAAAAGGTTGATGATCGACCTCCTTCCTCAGTACAATCCTCTCCCGCGACTCCACTTACCAATGGTCCTCTTCATCTCGAATGACAAATCCTTGACACAGTTCTTCGACCGCCCCCAAAGGGCGTTGTTCAGAAATCAGATTTCAATCCACATGCTCGTGCTGCCCAGAACTATAGAATTGTTGAAGATCTGGCCCAAGCACCTTCGGGGATGTCATCCCTCGAAGTCCTTCAAAGTTGTCCCACACAACGGAAGGCCCTGTTGAAAGCTATTGGTGAAATCGACCCGACGGATATGGATTTAATAATTTTTGACATGGAAGATCACATTCCAAGGTTACCCCCTCAACTCGCATTCTAGATCCAAGTGATTGTCTCTAACAAGAACATTTGTCGAACCATTATCGACAAGGGTGCCTCGACGTGTGTCATGTCTCTTACTTGCTTGAAAGCCATTGGCTCTCCCTCTTTGAATGAATCCCAGAACACTCTCAAAGCATTCAATGGCTCTGGTTTTAAGCCCTACGATGTCCTTCCTTCATTGCCCATCACGTTAGAAGGAAAAATGGTCCAAGTCGAAGTGGAAGTCTTTGACGCTCCTCTTGATTACAATCTTGAGCTTGGTCGCAGCTGGATTGATTCCATGCACGCAGTTGTGTCGACCCTTTTTCGAGTGGTATGTTTCCCACATTAAGGGAGGGTAGTCACTGTCGACTAATTAGCCTTCTTTAACTCTGACACCCGTACTGGCAACGTACTATTCATTGCTAAAACCCCACCGGGCTATGAGAATGTCAATGTAGGCCTTCTCAAAGAATCTTCGTTAATGGGTACTTTCCCCATTCCACCGCCCGATGTTCCACGCTCGTCTGTTACTTCAATCAACATGATCTCCACCTCGATTCACGAACTTCCTGCATCTCACGACCCCTGGATAGTACCTGATCCTGGAGATTATTTTCGTTACGATGACGAAATGTTGTTAAGTCTATTTGAATTCTCCTATCAGGCCATTCAATCGGCAACCCCTTCTACTCCCTCTCTTGGTGAGTTATCTCCAGATCCTTTCCGTGTCATTTTTCCCACTGACGATATGATCATGTCTGTCATGGAGGAAACCCCTTGGGACAATGGACACCATCATTCCATCCTCTTTCTGGAGCAACATACCATTGATAACTACCAACGGATATCGACTCCATCGACCGTTGTCGTTATCTCAACCGTTCCCAGGTCCACACACGATGTGTTTTCCAAAGGGAACTTAAGCAATATCTTTCCCACTATTCCCCTCGACATATCCGTCAAACCTGGGATTGTCGAAAATGTCCATATCGGAGCTTCATGTTCTTTTGACGAAGTCGTCACCAACACATCCCTTTTCAAAGAGTTTCGTGACATCTTCACCTAGAGCTACGAAGAAATGTTCGGTATCAACCCCGACATTATAATACATGAGATCAAGACATACCCCGATGCTAAACCCGTCCGAAAACACCTTCATCCCGTTCACCCACGTAAAGTGGCTACTATCAAGATCAAAGTTGAGAAAATTCTCAAAGTTGGCTTTATTTATCTGGTGGCTCTCACTGACTGGGTTTCCGATCTTGTCCCGATCGATAAGAAACAAGGAACAATTCATGTATGCATTGATTATAGGGATATCAACAAATATTGTCCCAAAGACAACTTTCCTACCCCCTTCGTCGATCAGATTGTCAATGATTGCGCCGGAAGTGAAATCTTCTCTCTCATGGATGGTTTCTCTGGGTATAATCAAATCAACATTGTTCCCAAGGATCAACATAAGATTGCTTTTATTTGTCCTTGGGGTGATTTTTCCTATCAAAAACTACCTTTCAGTCTCAAGAACACTGGTGCCACTTTTCAACGCGCTATGTCTTATGATTTCCATGATATCAAGCACATCGTTCAACCATATCTGGACGATTTTCCCTCTCACTCAATGCACTGAGTCGATCATCCAACCCACCTCTGAGCCATTTTCGTCCACTGTCGGTTCTACCGTATACGTTTGAATCCTCATAAGTGCATTTTCTACATGGAATCCGACCACCTTCTAGGTTTTATCATTTCACGTCAAGGGATCAGGGTGGATCCTTTAAAGGTTGAGGAAATCCTTAATCTCCCTCCTCCTTCTACACTTCGCCAGTTACAAAGTTTACAGGGGAAAGAAAACTTTCTTCGTCGTTTTATTCCAAATTACGCCGATATAAGTCATGGATTTACGCGCTTACTAAAAAAGGGGTCTGAGTTCGTATGGGATACCATGGCCAACAATGCTTTTGAAGCTTTGAAATTGTCCCTAATGCGTGCTCTGCTTCTCTTTCCCCCCGATTATAGTCATGATTATTTCCTCTACCTTGATGCCTCGGATTACACCATTGGTATGGTTCTCGTCCAAGAGGATGATGCTAACGACAAACATGTTATCTACTATTTGAGTCAAAGTCTCACACCTACTGAAATCAAGTATTTACATGTCGAAAAACTGGCCTTGGCTGCCGTCCAAGCCGTCCAACGCTTCCAACACTATATCCTCTCGCGCAAGACTACAGTGATTTCTAACTGCAACCCTATGCAACACTTTCTCACACGTCAATTGCTAGGGGGAAAATAATCCAAATGGATTGTGATACTCCAGGAGTTTGAGTTGGAATTCGAACACGCCAAGTCTAAGAAGTCCTTAGTGTTTGCTGAGTTGGTATGCTACTTTCCCTATTCTGCAACGGAAAATGTAGTAGCTGATTCATTACCTAATGAATCCATTTTCCTCATCAGCATTGATTATCTTTGGTATGGCGATATCATTATATATCTCCAAACCTAGACTTTTCGACCAACTTTTTCTAGTACTGACCGATGTCGAATACAATACCAAGCTTGTCAATATATTATCCTCGGGGATACTCTTTATCATCATGGGATTGACTCTATTTTTTTATGCTGCCTCACATTCGACGAGGCCGAGAGAGCTCTGAATGACTGCCATTCTAGAGCCTGTGGTGGTCATATGTCTGGGTATGCTACTACCCAGAAGATCTTACGAGCAGGGTATTTTTGGCCTTCTTTATTTAATGACTGCATAATCGCCATTCAAAAATGTCATGCTTGCCAGACCTATAATAACAGGATATGGTCACATCCCGCTCCTTTTCACCCTGTGGTCTCCGTTGGTCCCTTTGTGAAATGGGGCATCGATTTCATGACATGTCACCACCACTCAGTTGGTGGGCATGGATACATCATTGTAGCCATAGATTACTTTACGAAATGGGTCGAGGCGATGCTGACATTTGACAACACTGGAAATACCACAACATTATTCATTTTTAATCACATCATAGCTCGTTTTGGCATTCCCCAGGCTATCGTCGCTGATCACGGTAGCCACTGTAGAAACTTCATGATGTCAGAACTTAATAAAAAGTTGGGTCTTCGCCATGAAAACTCAATGCCCTATTACCCACAAGCCAACGACCAAGTCGAAGCAATTAACAAAGTTCTCATAACTATGCTCTGACGAATGATAGGGATTCACAAAACAAGTTGGCACACAATGTTGTTTTCGACATTGTGGGCTTACTGGACATCCGTCAAGTCCGCTATCGGGTTTACACCTTTATGGTTAGTCTATGGTTTGGAGGCCATTCTCCCGATTTAATACGAGATACCCTCTTTAAAACTAGTTGTTGAACTCCTACCAAACACTTCTGCTGAGGAAGAACGTCTATTATATCTTATGCAATTAGAAGAAAATTGACGCAATGCTACCCTAGTCATATAAGCTTAGAAAAAACATGTCAAGGCCCATTAAGACAAACATGTCAAGCCTCGCATTTTCTCTGAAGGAGATTTTGTTCTCCTCTATGAACAAGATCGAGATATGCTAGGAGTTGGAAAATTCAAAGCTATGTGGCGAGGTCCTTATATCGTTCGACGAGTTTTGGAAAAAGGGGCTTATGAGTTAGTATATTATGATGGTATCCCTTTGAATGAACCTAGGAATGGGTTGTACTTGAAGAAGTACTATGCTTAAAATCACCTGTGCACGAGTACTTGTATTTTTATTGTATCATACTTCTTGTGTGTTACTATAGCTTTATTTTGTCATTATCTGGTCTCTGCCCTTATTTGATGTTGTGTTTGATTTCTAGATGTCGGAGTCTTTGCTACCCTTCATTGGTTTCGCTGATGGTGCTAGCCGTAGTACTCAGAACCTTGCTTCAGCTGCATGGGCAATTTACGCCCCTACAAACGAACTTGTCTCCTTACAAGGTGTGTGTCTCGGCCATGTGACCAACAATATTGCAGAGTATAGTGCCATTATCGAATTGTTGATTGATGCTATCTCATTCGGAATCCGTCATTTGGTTGTGCGACTCGATTCGCAGCTTGTAGTACTACAGTTAAGTAATATCTATACTATTCGAACTCCTACTTTGTTACGGGTGTATTTGCGAATTCGTCTCTTGGAACATTATTTTGATTATATTGAATATCAACATATTCCTAGATGTCTAAATACATTAACTGATGCATTGGCTAACTATGTATTAGACAAACATTTGGATCATTTATAAATCAATCACATCAATTTTTACACAACACAATATAAACCGGTAGAAGTCGTCTGTATATATAACGATCAAAAGAGTATTTTTACAAAATGTTTTGTCCGAGGACCAAAATGTCAAAATATGAAGCTCATAACTTCTACAAAGTGACGTCATGGATGACGTTGACGGTAACACACGACTTCCCGGGCAACTCTACGAAGAAGTCGACCAATGGACTATGACACTCCTACTGTATGACGCTGATAACGTTGTGGAACCTCTCCAAGAGGCATGTTTGGAATATCTGCTGTCAAACCCTCTAGGTTTTGTTCCACTGCTTGATAATCCTCAACGTCCCATTGTGGCACTGGCGCTACCTCTCCCCACTGCTGAATAGGAGAAGTAACAGGAGGTCAGTAAGGTCCCACATCTGTGTCATCAAACATGAATTTTGTATTTAGTCTTTGGATGAACATATAAAAAACATTTTCATATGATAAAATTCACAAAAACATTTAAAAAAGAAAATGTGTACTTCTTACCAAGTTCCCCCCACTGAGCACCCTCGGGAAGGACCAAGTCCAGATCTCCTTGGAAATCCAACCTGATATAAGCATAATCATCGACCATCAGCATCTGTGGTCACAACCAGTTGAAGAAGGTATCATCATACTTGATAATTGGTCCAGCTATGTGTCGGGCCATGAGCTGACACCATCTCAACATTCTTGGATCTGTGGGAGCCGATAAATTCCACTCAACCTGCAGTCTCAGTAACAGAACCCTCTCGAGAAATAAGGACACCAAAAAAGATCTGTACCTGAATTGCTTCAGGTCGCCTCACCTGCATTTGGTCAACTTCTTTTTCATGCTACAAAGCACATCATCTGCCCAGTTAAAAACCCGAGGTTTAGTACACTCTATGGCATACTGAAATTAACTCTGAAGCGCCATGTGAGGAGCGAAGCTCCCAGCCATACATGCAATGGTGAACAAAATAGCTCGGAGGGTCAAATCCTTCACTCCCCAAATAGCTACTTTCCCTTTCTTCCTCTCTACCTCGGGAACACAGTGTAAGTGGCAGTACTCACTCATGGGCATCCCACCACCTCTGCTACCAGTCAGGCTCATGTGGTACCCACGCCGTGAAAGTCCTATTAAGAAGCAAATGTCCTCAATATCTAAGGACAATGTGTGGACCACTACAAGAAATACTTGCTGATCAGGATCCCACATATGCACAAGGTACTCCAATAACCTGATTTGGGCTCTCATGCCCGAGATACGAAAGTACTTCAGAAGACCACAGTTTCTCAAAGCGGCAATGGTGGGCGGATGATTTCCAACAATGGCATTATCTTCTTCGTGCTCCCTTTCGCGCCATTCCAGAACCATTGTGATGGCCAACTACCTACATAAGAAGCACAAAAAGAAGATTAATAAATCTATTCAACATTGGTATCTTTTCATTGGGAAAATTAAAAAAAAAACTTTTACACTTTGCAGTTCTCGTAGGTTCCCTTTAGGCACAGTGCGAGGTTCTCGCAGGCTACTGTGGACTCACCTGCGAGAATGGATAAATGCCATAATAAACCCCCAAAAAAACTCAAAATGAAAATTTTTTCCAATGAAAATAAAAAATGAAACCATGAAAAAGTAGAGGACAAAGTGCCTACCTCACTGCCACTGATGGTTCGTCGAATGGATGCTCGTAACTCCTGCAATCTGACGCCGAATTTCGAGGGTAAAAGAGGGGTTTTGGGGCTCGAATAGTGGTAAAGTGAAAATGATATGGTAAAAAGAGTTTTTTCTTTTTATTAACTTTTACCATATTATTGAATTTTTAAAATTATTTATTTATTAAAACCTAATCCCTAATTCCCTTTTGAGTGTAACTTTTGCAGGTGTTATGACTTCGATGTTAATATACAGGGATGCAGACATATTTTTTTTCTTCTTCATCACATGTTTTGATTGTTTTTTATGGTTTTTGTATAAAACCTTGAGATGGGTCTTTGTCCGTTCTCACGCTTGAAAATACATGAGAACGCGATCGAGCATACTTTTATCACTTTTTCGGGCTCAACAAGGTTATACCAAAAAGGAACTCCCCTAGAGTCCTCTCTAAGATCTTTTCAGACTCTCTAAACATGAAAAGATAGCTGAGCAACGTTGTTATTTTCACGCTCGATAAAGTATCTGAAGAAAGCATTTGGTGGGCGATAATTTATCTCTTTTTTGGTCTCACCAGACTTTTTTACGAAAAAGGAACTGAGAGAGTTCTCTTTTAAGCGTTTTTGCAGACTCTATAATCATGAAAAACCGTCGAGTTTTCTATCTTTGGGCTCGTTAAACAGACATTGATAGACCCATCATGGGACTGAACCACTCCTTCCTAGGGTTCGTTAAACATACTCTGAAGAAATTATCCGAAGGATAAGCTTATATCAACAATCATATGTTATCCTCCTCAAGCTCGCGTAAAAATAAAGAGGTACTTGCCAGAAATGGTGGGGGAAAATTTGGGAAAGGGATATGTTCTCATCTTCATATTGATTGGCAATAAGTGTCGCTCTTGAACATGACACCCCCTATTCATTATATTTGAAGCTCGTTTGGGAAATCCATTGTCTCTCATTCGATTTGCTACAAGGTCATACCCTGTGTCATCTTTGAGTCAATGCTACCAAATCATTGGTCGTGTCATTCATATGTTCAAGAGAAGTTCATCTGAAACCTCTATTGAGTCGGCCATCTACAGTCATCCATTCTCTCTGTGTCATCTTTCCCCGTGTCTAGTCCAACTTACATCATACTCTATTTCACCTTCAAAATCTGTTACTCATTTCATGTCATTAATGGGGGATACATCAAGGCCCTCCTGTGATGAGTTTTGTTCCGTCGACTTCAACTCATTATCTGGAAACAAGACTTAGAAATTTTTTGGTACCTTGGAACTTGCATGCCTCATTGGCAGGTTTCCTCGCTTTCAACAGTGGATTTACATCATTGACCCCTGATCGAAATATTCCATCGAATGTTTGACTTCAACTCATTCATTCACACTCGATGGATTGTACTATATTACCTTGGGAGTCATTGACATTAATGGTGATTTCCCTCGCACTTGTTAGCGGTCTCATCAATGACCGATAATCAAGTGGTTTCTACCATGCTCGACTTCAACACATGTAATCTCATGGTTAGATTCATACTTTTCGGCGACAAGATTGAAGACCATGGATATCATATCTTTGTCCATTTTGCGATGGAATATGTATAATTTGTGACACATAGATCCACTTTGTATGTCTCGTGGTTATGTCATCTTAATTTGAATTTTCTCGCATAGATCCACAGTGTATTCCTGGTGGCTATGCTATATTTTGACGGCATGGATCCACAGTGTATTATTGGTGGCCATTACCTATTTCTACAATGTCATCCATTTATGATCTGAGTACGGGAATTCCTACTTCAAAATTAATATATATGATATTCTGTATATTCTTGGTTGTTCGCAGGTTTCCGATTAGGTGCGCTCCTGGTTTCCGACACACACATACAGCTTATAAAGTCTATTGGCTGTCACTGATTCCTGCCTCATACTTTGGGGGGCATTCTGTTACCCATGATTTTAGTCAATCTTTATGGTGTATTGATGATGGTGTACTCAGGCTCCTCATAAGAACTTTCTCCTGAGAAAAGTGACATTCATCTCTTCCCAGAAAACTTACTTTTGAAGAGAGTTCGCAGGTTGCTAGTATCCTAGGGTGCGAGAATGACCCATTCTCGTAGGCTGCCTTAAGCCAGGGTGTGAACTTCTCGCACTGTGCTACATATCTAGGGTGCGAACTTGTTCTAAAGCTTGGAAAAAGATGAAGTCATGATGGTTATAGAAGGGAATCTTTTAGAAGAATGGGTTGGCATTCGAATGGTTATCCTTTTACTAGTTTCCCTGATATTGTGGGATCATTCTTATCTAAGTAACCATCTCATTCTCTCCTATATATTGAGGGAATTCTCATGGAAAAGGTTAAGCAAGATTCATTGGAGAATTGGTGAAAGAATTATGTGAAGGACCTAGCTTGAACAGGAGCTTGGAGACTCTAGCAAGTCTATCAAGAGGATTTGATCGTCTTCATACAAGGATTGAGAAAGCATGTGTTTTGGAGACAAGAGCCACCAAAAGGAAGCTTGCGACATCAAGGTGATCAGGTTGTATCTTCTACTTTCTATTAATATGATACAGTGGCATGTCCTTTTCCCATAAAGCTATTCTCACTTTATTGTGTAACTCGATCATACACATAAGTTGACAGTTGAATATATTTTGCTATCTTCACTTTGGTTGGTTTATGTTGTCTTGATCTTGACCTCACGAGAGCACTAGAGCGAAGCGGGAGAAACAAAGACCCTAGGAACCGATACAAATATATGTTACTTGTTCCTCCCTACTAGATAATTCAATGGTCAAAACTTAGGGAAATAGTCATGTCCTATCCTGCCTTGTTCTAGATCCAGGTGGATCTAGGGAGATCTGTTAGTGTCCACACCTACCGATTAGTCCGATAACAACCACATCCACAAAAAAATCCCAAGTGGGCTCGGCCCCATATATTCCAGATTCCTCTGTGGAACTCTTGTCCCAGTAAGTTTCCCACCAATGTTTGACATGGGGCAGAGCCTTAAGGAGCATGAAGATGATCGTTTATCTGTTGGAAAAAACTATGAATAGAGAAATAACCATCTAACAGATTTAACCATTTATCTAGGGCATCCACATCTATCTGAAATTCAAATATAGGAATATCAAAATTGAATTGTACCTTAAAAGGTGAGGTGCCTCCAAAGTGGTCACTTTATGAATATGCACTTGACGCTATCGGGAGGCATTGAAGGATGTGGGAAAAATTCTCCATCAATTCATCCCTCTGTCACATGAGAGCTTGCTTAAGCAACAGATTGATCGGATCGTTTGCTCCATCGTTTTTATTGTCTTCTACCATTGAGGGTTTCTTGGGTGTGCAAGAGAGATTGTCCTCAAGAGATACAAGCTCAATACCCATCTTTCTATACTCGGACCTCATCAGGAACATGCACTGAAAAAATGATCAAGAATAGCCCGCTTTGATACCACTAATCCAGATTATTTTCGGCACAGAATGAGATCGGAGATATAATAAAGAAATGCATTGAGATATCATAGATATTCAATAATATAAAATAAATATATCATATATGAAACCATAAACAAAGAGACAACAATACATGATTTCTATTAATGAAATAAATGTACAGAGACTGTAAAATATAGAGTGAAAGACTCGATAGAATGGTGGCAGCTTATCTCTGGGAAGAGATGTGACGACTACTCGCATTCACAAGAAGATGATTACAATGTGGCTATGAAGGACTTTTTACAATAAACAGGAAATCCAAAAACCCTAGACATACAAAAACCTAACCCTAGGAGATGAAGTGCCAAAAGTCATGTGGGCCCCGTTTGGGTAAGTTAGTACATCAACTTCCCGAGGTCGTAAGTTTTGCATACGATCTCCATTTTAGGCATATGATAGCTCGTTGGAAATGTATCATTGACAAGATTCATTTTGGGGGCTCAATCATGCCTTCATCTATCATTGAGAACCTCGATCTTGAAAAACCTTCATTTGGGCCCTCAAAATGGCCCCGGAAGTTAAAAACTGCTAAAAATAGTAAATTGCCAAAATTGTCAGAAAGTTGTTTTGAGACAATAGGAAAAGGTGGGTGGCCACCGATATCAACCTAGATCGATCCTCCCTCCTTAGGAAGAAATGGTCTCCATTTCGTTGAGTTCCCGGGGGAGAGGGAAAATCATTTTTTGAATCTGCATCTTGGTGAGTTGCTTGTATTGCTAGAGACATTGCGCTGCTTAGTTTGTGGATGTCTATCATGAACCTGTTGAAGCCAAGTCTGTTCAACAAGTCGAGCTACATGAGAAGATAGTGTGCAGAAGGAATCTTTTCACTTTTCTGCAACCTTGTCGACCTGCTTCTGTTGGATAGAAGGTGTAGGGGGAAAGGCTGTAGTGGTTGCAATGTCCTTCTATTCTCCTTTTGAACAGATTGTGAAGAAGATAAATTTTGTAGTATGAGATACTACCTTGCGACACTTTTTAGGTGGAACAATAGTTGGATCTACCTCTGGTATTCTATAGAGATGACCCCCCAAAGTAACAATGACACTATGGGGTCGAGACTCATAAACAACATGGCATCTCCACATATATGGTTAGCCCAAGAGAGCATCAAAGACATCCAGTGGGGCAACATCAAATAATACCTCATCCTTGAAGGGTTGGATACCATATGACAATAAAAACTATTGGTTGACACATAGATCTTGTCCTTGCTGAAGCCACCCGATGTTGTATGGTTGCAGGTGTGGTGTTGTTGAAAATACCAACTGTTTGATGACCTCTACTGAGATGAGGTTCTTATGGATTCCCCTATCAACAATAAAATTCAGCATGGTCCCCTTCACCCACATTTATGAATGAAAAGGGTGCTCCCCCTCTTTAGGATCTGTTGGTTCTTTTGGTTGAATTGTTGCGGTCAAAATAATAGTAGTGGGGTCTACGCCAATGATCTGTCCTTTACCTGTATTTTCAGAATCCGATTCTGAATAAAGGTTCATCTCCTTCTCTTTGATCTCGGCCACCTATGACTATTTTGAGCAACATTCATCGATGTTTTTCTAGGGTATTTTGTGGAAATCACACCATTTTCCTATGTCCTTCTTTGTATTCCCGTGGCCCTTCTTTTCCTGTGGCTTGGACTGGTTTTCGGGAGACTATTTGTTAGGGTTGTCTTTGTCATACTTTGGTTGTTGTGGATTTGTAGACCTGAACTCCTATTTGTTCTAGTGGTTAAATTTCTGCTCGATTTTAACAACATATCGATAGGTGGCACTGAGTGATGAGATGTCCAGAAATTCCATTTCAGTTTCGATGTATCTGTGTAGAGTCCCATGGTATTTCAGAACCAAATGTCATCCGGAGTCTTTGATATCGAGCTTGGTGCCTAAGGTATGGAAGGTATTGGTGAAATATGGAACTGCTTGGCCCCTCTCTTGTCTCAGTGTGGTCCGTCTCATGTACTGGTCCTTATAGTTTCCAACAGGGTAATATTGTTCCTTTACCGCATCCAAAAAAAATCCCAAGTGGGATCGACCCCATATATTCTGTATTCCTCTGTAGAAATCTACTCCCAGTAAGTTTCCCACCAATGTTTGACATGGGGGAGAGACTTAAAGAGCGTGAAGATGATATTTTCTCTATCGAAAAAATTGTGAACAGAGAAATAAACTTCTAACCGATTTAACCATTTATCTAGGGCATCCGCATCTATCTAACCTTCAAATATAGGAATATCAAAATTGTCCTGTACCTTAAAAGGTGAGGTGCCTCCAAAGTGGTCGCTTGATGAATATGCGTCTGACACTATCGGGAGGTGTTGAAGGATGTGGGAAAATTTCTCCATCATTTCGTCCCTCTGTCACGTGAGAGCTTGCTCAAGTAACAGATTGATCGGATCATCTGCTCCGTCATTTTTATTTTCTTCTGCCATTGAGGGTTTATTGGGTGTGCGAGAGAGACTGTCCTCAAGAGAGACAAGCTTGAGACCCAACTTTCTATACTCGGACCTCGTCGAGGACACGCATTGAAAAAACGATCAAGAACAACCTTCTCTGATACTATTGATCAAGGTTATTTTCAGCACGAAACGAGATCAGAGATATAATAAAGAAATGCATAGAGATATTGTAGATATTCAATAATATAAAAGAAATATATCAGATATGCAACCATAAACATAGATATACAGTAATACACGATTTCTATTAATGAAATAAATGTACAGAGACGGTAAAATACACATTGAAAGACTCGATAGAATGGTGGCAGCTTATCTCTGAGAAGAGATGTGATGGCTACTCGCATTCACAAGAATATGATTACAATGAGGCTCTGAAGGAATTTTTACAATAAAAAGGAATTCCAAAAACCCTAGACAGCCAAAAACCTAACCCTAGGATATGAAGTGCCAAAAGTCATGTGGGCCCCATTTGGGTAAGTTAGTACATCAACTTCACGAGGTCGTAACTTTTGCATACAATCTCAATTTTAGGTGTATTATAGCTCATTGGAAAGGTATCATCGAGGAGATAAATTTTGGGGGACCAATCATGCCTTTTCCTATCATTGAGAACCTCTATCTCAAAACACCTTCATTTGGGCCCTCAAAATTGCCCTAGAAGTTAAAAACTGCTAAAAATAATAAATTGCCAAAATTGCTAGAAAACTATTTTAAGCTGATAAGAAAAGGTGGGTGGCCACCGATATCCACCTGGATCAATCCTCCCTCCTTAGGAAGAAATGGTCTCCATTGCGTTGAGTTACGAGGGGAGACGGAAAAGCATTTGATGAATCTGCATCTTGGTGAGTTGCTTGTATTGTTGGAGATGTCGCGCTGCTTAGTTTGTGGAAGTCTTTCATGAACCTGTTGAAGATGAGGCTATTCAACAAGTCGAGCTACATGAAAGGACGGTGTGTAGAAGGAATATTTTTGCTTTTTTGCAACCTTGTCGACCTGCTTCTGTTGTATAGAAGGTGTAGGGGGTGAGGTTGTAGTGGTTGTAGTGTCCTTTTATTCCCCATTTGAATAGATTGTAAAGAAGCTGAATTTTGCAGTATGAGATACTACCTTGCGACACTTTTTAGGTGGAATAATAGTTGGAACTACCTCTGCTATTTTGTAGAGATGACCTCCCAAAGTAACAATGACACTATGGGGTCAAGACTCATAAACAACATGGCGTCTCCACATATATGGTTGGCCCAAGAGAACATCATAGACATCCAGCGGGGTAACATCACATAATACCTCGTCCTTGAAGCGTTGCATGCTGTATGACAATAGACACTATTGGCTAACACGAAGATCTCATCCTTTCCGAAGCCACCCAATGTTGTATGGTTGTGGGTGTGGTGTTGTCGACAATCCCAATTGTTTGATGACCTCTGCTGAGATGAGGTTCTTCTAGCTTCCTCTATCAACAATAAAATGCATCAGGGTCCCCTTCACCCACATCTGTGAATGAAAAAGGTGCTCCCCCTCTTCAAGATCTGTTGGTTCTTCTAGTTGAATTGTTGTAGTTACAACAATAGTAGTGGGGTCTGCGTCAATGATCTGTCCTTTACCAGTATTTTCAGAATCAAATTATGAATTAGGGTTTGGCTCCTTGTCTTTGATCTCGGCCACAAATGACTGTTTTGAGTGACATTCATTGGTGTTGTGCCAGGGGATTTTGTGGAAATCACACCATTTTCCAGTGTCCTTCTTTGTCTTCCCGTGGCCCTTCTTTTCCTGTGGCTTGGACTAGTTTTTGGGAGATTGTTTGTTAGGGTTGTCTTTTCCATACTTTGGTTGTTGCGGATTTTTAGACCCGAACTCCCGTTTGTTCTAGTGCTTAAATTTCTTCTCAATTTTAACAACATATCGATAGGCTTCACAGAGTGATGAGATGTCCAGAAATTCCATTTCAGTTTGGATGTATCTGTGTAGAGCACCATGGTATTTTAGAACCAACTGTCATTCAGAGTCTTTGATACTGAGCTTGGTGCACAAGGTATGGAAGGTATGGAAAGTGCACAAGGTATGGAATGTATTTCAGCATGAAATGAGATCAGAGATATAATAAATAAATGCACAGAGATATTGCATATATTCAATAATATAACAAAAATATATCAGAGATGCAACCGTAAACACAGATATATAGTAATACATGATTTCTATTAATGAAATAAATGTATAGAGACTGTAAAATATAGAGTGAAAGACATGATAGAATGGTGGAAACTTATCTCTGAGAAGAGATGTGACGGCTACTTGCATTCGCAAGAATATGATTACAATGAGGCTCTGAAGGCATTTTTACAATAAACAGGAATGCCAAAAACCCTAGACATCCAAAAACCTAACCCTAGGAGATGAAGTGCCAAAACCTAACCTCTGGTATTTTGTAGAGATGACCCCCCAAAGTAACAATGACACTACAGGGTCGAGACTCATAAACAACATGGTGTTTCCACATATATGGTTGGCCCAAGAGAACATCACAGACATCCAGTATGGAAACATCACATAATACCTCATCCTTAAAGGGTTGGATGTTGTATGACAATCGACACTGTTGGCTGACACGGAGATCTCATCCTTGCCAAAGCCACCCAATGTTGTATGGTTGCGGGTGAGGTGTTGTCGACAATCCCAAATGTTTGATGACCTCTGCTGAGATGAGGTTCTTATGGCTTCTGCTATCAACAATAAAATTTAATGGGGTCCCCTTCACCCACATCTGTGAATGAAAAAGGCGCTCCCCTCTTTAGGATTTGTTGGCTCTTCTGGTTGAATTGTTGCGGTCGCAACAATAGCAATGGGGTCTGCATCAATGATCTGTCCTTTAATAGTATTTTCATAATCAGATTCTAAATCAGGGTTCATCTCCTTGTCTTTGATCTCGGCCACCAATGATTATTTTGAG
Source organism: Picea engelmannii (assembly GCA_009831015.1). Lineage (NCBI taxonomy): Eukaryota > Viridiplantae > Streptophyta > Pinopsida > Pinales > Pinaceae > Picea > Picea engelmannii. The sequence continues at coordinate 459,601 of ML777284.1, read as the reverse complement.
CGACATTCATAGGTGTTGTGACGTGGGCTTTTGTGGAAATCAAACCATTTTTCGGTGTCCTTCTTTGTCTTCCCGTGGCCCTTCTTTTCCTGTGGCTTGGACTGGTTTTCGAGAGACTTCTTGTTAGGGATGTCTTTGATATACTTTGGTTGTTGCGGATTTGCATACCCAAACTCCCGTTTGTTCTCGTGGTTAAATTTATGCTCGATTTTAACAATATATCTATAGGCAACACCGAGTGATGAGATGTCTAGAAATTCCATTTCAGTTTGTTGTATCTGTGTAGAGCCCCACGGTATTTCAGAACCAAATTTTGTTCGAAGTCTTTGATACCAATCTTGGTGTGAAAGGTATGGAAGGTATCTTTGAACTTTGGAACTGCTTATCCCCTCTCTTGCCTCAGTGTAGTCCATCTCATGTACTGGTCTACATAGTTGACAACAGGGTAATATTGTTCCCTTACCGCATCCACAAAAAATTCCCAAGTGGGCTTGGCCCCATATGTTCTGGATTCATTTGTGTAACTATGCTCCCAGTGAATTTCCCACCAATGTTTGATATGGGGGAGATCCTTAAGGAGTGCGAAGATGATCTTTTCTCTATCGAAAAAATTGTGAACAGAGAAATAACCTTCAAATAGATTTAACCATTTATCTAGGGCATCTGCATCTATCTGACTTCAAATATAGGAATATCAAAATTGACCTGTACCTTAAAACGCGATGTGTCTCCAAAGTGGCTTATTGATGAAGATGCGCCTGACACTATCGGGAGGCGTTGAAGGATGTGGGAAAACATCTCCATCATTTCATCCCTCTGTCGTGTGAGAGCTTGCTCAAGCATTAGATTGATCGGATTGTTTTCTCCATCGTTTTTCTTTTCTTCTGCCATTGAGGGTTTCTTTGGTGTGCGAGAGAGTTTTTCCTCAAGAGAGACAAGCTCAAGACCCAAATTTCTATACTCGGACCTCATCGGGGACATGCACTAAAAAAATGATCAAGAACAACCTGCTCTGATACCACTGATCTGGATTATTTTCGGCACGAAATGAGATCATAGATATAATAAAGAAATTCACAGAGATATCACAGATATTTAATAATATAACATAAATATATCAGAGATGCAACCATAAACACATATATACAGTAATACATGATTTCTATTAATGAAATAAATGTATAGAGACTGTAAAATATAGAGTGAAAGACTCGATAGAATGGTGGCAGCTTATCTCTGAGAAGAGAAGTGACAGCTACTTGCATTCGCAAGAAGATGATTAAAATGAGGATCTAAAGGCATTTTTAGAATAAATAGGAAATCCAAAAACCCTAGACATCCAAAAACCTCACCTTGGGAGATGAAGCGCCAAAAGTCATGTGGGCCCTGTTTGGGTAAATTAGTACATCAACTTCTCGGGGTCGTAACATTTGCATACGATCTCCATTTTAGGCATATGATAGCTCGTTGGAAAGGTATCATAGAGAAGATTCATTTTGGAGGCTCAATCATGGATTCTTATATAATTAATAATCTCTATCTCTAAAAACCTTCATTTGGGCCCTCAAAATGGCCTCGGAAGTTAAAAACTGCTAAAAATAGTAAACTACCAAAATTGCCAGAAAACTGTTTTGAGCCAATCGGAAAAGGTGGGTGGCCACCGATATCTACGTGGATCAATACTCCCTACTTATGAAGAAATTGCCTCCATTTCATTGAGTTCCTGGGGGAGAGGTAAAAGCGTTTGTTGAATCTGCATCTTGGTGAGCTTCTTGTATTGTTGGAGACGTCGCGCTGCTTAGTTTGTGGACGTCTATCATGAACCTATTGAAGTTGAGGATATTCAACAAGTTGATATGCAACCTTGTCAACTTGCTTCTGTTGGATAGAAGGTGCAAGGGGCGAGGCTGTAGTGGTTGCAGTGTCCTTCTATTCCCCTTTTGAACAAATTGTGAAGAAGCTGAATTTTGCAGTATGAGATACTACCTTGCGACACTTTTTAGCTGGAACAACAGTTGGAACTACCTCTGGTATTCTGTAGAGATGATTCCCCAAAGTAACAATGACACTACGGGGTTGAGACTCATAAACAACATGGCATCTCCACATATATGGTTGGCCCAAGAGAACATCACAGACATCCAGTAGGGAAACATCACATAATACTTCATCCTTGAAGGGGTTGATGCCGTATGACAATCGACATTGTTGGCTGACATGAATATCTCGTCCTTGCCGAAGCCACTTGATGTTGTATGGCTGCAGGTGTGGTGTTGTCGAAAATCCCAACTGTTTGATGACCTCTGTTGAGATGAGGTTCTTCTGTCTTCCTCTATCAACAATAAAATGCAGCGGGGTTCCCTTCACCCACATCTGTGAATGAAAAAGGTGCTCCCCCTCTTCAGGATCTATTGGTTCTTCTGGTTGAATTGCTACGGTCGCAACAATATAAGTGGGGTATACATCAATGATCTGTGCTTTTCCAGTATTTTCAGAATCAGATTCTGAATCAGGGTTCAGCTGCTTGTCTTTGATATTGACCACCAATGACTGTTTTGAGCAACATTCATTGGTATTGTGCCAGGGTCGTTTGTGGAAATCACACCATTTTCCGGTGTCCTTCTTTGACTTCCCATGGCCCTTCTTTTCCTGTGTCTTGGAATGGTTTTCGGGATACTGTTTGTTAGGGTTGTCTTTGTCATACTTTGGTTGTTTCATATTTGCAGACCCAAACTCTCATTTGTTCTGGTGCTTAAATTTCTGCTCGATTTTAATAGCATATTGATAGGAAGCACCGAGTGATGAGATGTCCAGAAATTCCATTTTAGTTTGGATGTATCTGTGTAGAGCCCCATGGTATTTCAAAACCAACTGTCATTCAGAGTCTTTGATACTGATCTTGGTGCGTAAGGTATGGAAGGTATTGGTGAACTCTAGAACTTCTTGGCCCCTCTCTTGCCTCAATGTGGTCCATCTAATGTACTAGTCCTCATAGTTGCTAATAGGGTAAAATTTTTCCTTTACCACATCCACAAAAAAATCCAAAGTGGGCTCGGCTCGATATATTCTGGATTCCTTTGTGGAACTATGTTCCCAGTAAGTTTCCTACCAATGTTTGACATGGGGGACAACCTTAAGAAGCGTGAAGATGATCTTTTCTCTGTAGGAAAAATTGTGAACAGATAAATAACCTTCTAATAGATTTAACCATTTATCTAGGGCATCCGCATCTATATGACCTTCAAATATAGGAATACCAATATTGACCTGTACCTTAAAAGGCAAGGTGCCTCCAAAGTGGCCTCTTGATGAAGATGCGCCTGATGCTATTGGGAGGCATTGAAGGATGTGGGAAAAATTCTCCATCATTTCGTCCCTCTGTCGCGTGAGAGCTTGCTCAAGCAACAGATTGATCAAATTGTCTGCTTTGTTGTTTTTTTTTTCTTTCGCCATTGAGGGTTTCTTAGGTGTGTGAGAGAAATTTTCCTCAAGAGAGACAAGCTCGTGACCCAACTTTCTATACTCAGACCTCGTCAAGGACATGCACTGAGAAAATGATCAAGAACAACCTTCTCTGATATAATAAATAAATGCACAGAGATATCGAAGATATTCAATAATATAACAGAAATATATCATATATGCAACCATAAACATAGATATACAATAATACACAATTTCTATTAATGAAATAAGTGTACAGAGACTGTAAAATACAGAGTGAAAGAATCGATAGAATGTTGGCAGCTTATCTCTGAGAAGAGATGTGACGACTACTCGCATTCGCAAGAAGATGATTACAATGAGGCTCTGAAGGCCTTTTTACAATAAAATGGAATGGAAAAAACCCTAGACATCCAAAAACCTAACCCTAGGAGATGAAGCACCAAAAGTCATTTGGGCCCCGTTTGGGTAAGTTATTACACCAACTTCCCGGGGTTGTAACTTTTGCATACGATCTTTGTTTTAGGTGTATGATAGATCGTTGGAAAGGTATCATCTAGGAGATTAATTTTGGAGGCTCAATCATGCTTTTAGATATCATTTGGAACCTTGATCTTGAAAAACCTTCATTTGGGCTCTCAAAATGGCCCCAGAAGTTAAAAACTGCTAAAAATAGTAAATTGCCAAAATTGCCAGAAAATTGTTTTGAGCCAGTCAAAAAAGGTGGGTGGCCACCAATATCTACCTATATCAATGGTACAATTCATTTCTATATACATTAAAATTTAGAGGGGACTCCTTTATTGGTTGGTTTCATTAATTCAGATTGCGTCGGCGACCCTGATGATTGGAAGTCTATTGAAGGTTACGTTTTCAACCTTGGTTTAGTACATGTCACTTGGGCCTGTAAGAAACATCAAGTTATTGCACTTTATTTAGAAGAAGAAGAGTACTGAGAAATAGTAAATGCAAGTCAGGAAGCCTTGTGGCTTCGAGAGATCCTTTCAGATTTTGGATTTCATCAATAACATCCTACCAACCATTGGTGCGAAAATAATAGTTCTAGCAAGATCAATGTTGGCACCAGGATGAAGTGGAAAGAAGGAGGATCATGATGAAGAAAACATGCAGAAACGAAAGTAACAAATGGAAGGTAACATAGCATGCGCGCATGCACGAAAGCATGCACAAGGAAAACGACAGCTGGAGGAAGAACAACACACATGCACAGGAAGATGACCTAACATCAGTAGGGTTAGGGTTTTGGTAATACATTGTAAACAAATGAGGATCCTAATATATATAAATAGTGATGCACAGGTATCATAGAGAGGTTGATTCACTTTTGTATTAGTTTAGTTTTTGTAATGATCTATTGTAGCTAGATATGAGTTGATGCTTTATGTAATATGGTCATGGACCAATTTTGTAAGTTGTTGAGCTAAGAAAAGAGGAGAGGAGGAAGATCTAAGGATTATATTGCAGGCTGTGGAGCCTAGTGAAATCTAGTTCACCTCGTACATATCTTACCCATCAAAGGGAATTGTATGTGTGCGACGCTGGAGATGCAAAACTGCCATAATAAAAGAGCTAAGAGCCAAATCTTTGTGGACGTAGGCCAAGAGGGGGTGAACCATGGTAATATATGTGTAATGTGATGAATGCATGTATCTCTTTTCTTTCTTTTGACAGTTTATTGTTATGCTTATTAAAGGAGTTAACATATTGTTATGGAATACGATTATGTTGTTTGGGAATTAAACTGTGAAATAGAAACATGCACTTGTGGGGAATTAATAGATCACATTCATTGATTGTTGTGCATGGATCTGGTTAATAAACCCCTATCTTATACTCAATCATGGGATGTAAACACTTGATTGTTATGGCCACCCATTTAAAGCTAACTCACGTGAGACTTCACAGTACATTCTGTGTACCATGTTTCCTTCTGGTTTGCCAGGAGGGCCGATAGTTTTAGAGGCTTTGTTGGAAACCCAAAATACATGAACCCTGGGTCAATAAATCAAACAGTAAAAGAAAGCAGTTAAAAACCAACAAATGGTTCTATTGTCGAGACTTGAACTCGGGTCTCTCGAGGGAGATAGACAGACAATGTGGATACAAATAAGGCAGGATATAGATAGATAGTAGTTATTGATGCACTACTGCATCACAGAAGGTGATATAGACATGGTCATCAATGAATGGCCTGATGAATGGAGGATCCTAGCCATTACCTGGGAAGTACTGGAAAGAACAACAAAAGGAGAAGCAGTGCAGGAAGAAGCATAGCTTCTGGAATTCCCAGTGCCCAAGAAACCAAGGACGGGCCAAAACAAGCCGAATCAGGAAGACGAAGGGTCAAAGTAGATAGGGATCCAGAAGGGGAAGAAAGATACTACATAGCCAATCAATGAACAACCAAAACAACATAAGGGAGTAAGGGAGATAGCCCCAAACCCCATCACACAGGAACTAGGGTAAAATAAGAGACCAGCCATGTAGGAAGGAGGTGCATGCAAGAAATCAAAGGAACAATGAGCATTGCTAGACTATATGATCATGGAGGATGACAGGGAAATGATCTCCAGAATGGTCCAGGATTTCTTAGCAGAATATTTCGATCATGCAATGCATCACAAGATAAACTACAAAAATAACTAGCAGAAATGGGGCAGTTCCTCAAGAAATTAGGGGAAGAACAGACAAAAAGAAGCAACAGAGGCACAGAGCCACCGAAAATATAGGCCAAAGAAAGAGTGGAGGTAGAAGAATGAGACCTATTCCACCCCATGCCACACGCAAATGCAACGATTTACATCAAACCTAACATGCTACGCATGGATGAAATCATGGGGAAGACACCCATGAAAGACTTGGACCACATCAAATTGGTCTTGAAACTGATGGCATCAAGGGAACTACACAGATTTCAAGTTAGTTTTGTCCACGAGGTACAGTCTTGTGCACATAAAAACTTAGTCGATCTACAACAAGTAACAAAGAAGTGCGAGGTGCTGGAAAAATTCTATGAGCAAGCCAAGCTCAAAACTCAGGAGGAAAAAGAATGCAGACATGAGCTAGAATGAAGAGTGGGAGGAGTTTTTGAGAAAATCCCAAGCACCGCGCAAGGGAGTGAACTCCCGGTAGCAGGTAAGATTGACCAGATTGCACAGGCAATTGATCAATATTAGAAGGAGATCCTAAATCTCCGCAAACAACTCACACCAACCACTCCACTGAAAGTAAAGGAGAAAATGAAGAAGGAAGCAACAATGAAGCTGAAGGATATGGAACAACAGGTTAGCATAGCAACTGAATTGCTCGATAAAGTAGCACAACTTTGGAAAAGGTTGGAGGAGGATCCATAGGTCCAACGCTGGGACAAGGAAGAGGAAAGGATCAATACAATAATCTGAGAACTCAAACATAGGCATAAGACCATACCAATCCCAGAACAAGTCAAAGGGACACATGAGATAAACAAGATGTAGGCAGAACTTATTACTGTGCAAACATAGAAACATGAGTGTCAGGCTCAAATAGAACCATTACAGGAATGGGTAGCAGAAATAATTGCACAAGGAGAAGGAGATAAAACACAGATATCACAGACCTAGACTGAATGTGCTGGATTGTTGAGTGACGAAATGGAATTTTAGGTAGTAGACACCATCAAGGAGAAGACCATGCAGGCACTGACAAAAGTAGCAGAGCTCAAGGAAAAGTTTCATATGATCACCAAGGAGATCGAAGAAGCTCAGAAGGGTTAGGTTATTCAAGACGAGTCACATGTTAGTGTTGGGGGTATATTAGCACTAGGATGAAGTGGAAATAAAGAGGATCATCAAGAATAAAGTGTGCAGAAACATAAGTAACAGCTAGAAGGCAACACAACACACATGCATGCCAGAAAGCGTGCACAAGGAAAATGACAGCTGGAGGAAGAAAAACACGCGTGCATGGGAGGAATACCTAACATCGGTAGGGTTAGGGTTTTGGTAATACATTGTAAGTGACTGAAGAGCCCGATATATATAAATAGAGATGCACAGGTATCATAGAGAGGTTGATTTGATTTTGTATTAGTTCAGTTTTTGTAATGATCTATTGTAGGTAGATACAAGTTGATGCGTTATGTAATATGCTCATGGACCAATTTTGTAAGTTGTTGAGCTAAGAATAGAGGAGAAGAGGAAGATTTGAGGATTAGATCATAGGCTGTGAAGCCTGGTGCGATCTATTTCACCTCGTACAAATCTTACCCATCAAAGGGAATTGTATGCGCATGGCGCTAGAGATGCAGAACTGCCATAATAGAAGATCCAAGAGCCAAATCTTTGTGGATGTAGCCTAGGAAGGGGTGAACCATGGTAATATCTGTGTAATGTGATGAATTCATGTATCTCTTTTCTTTCTTTCAGAAGTTCATTGTTATGCTTATTAAAGGAGTTAATATATTGTTATGGAATATGATTATGTTGTTTGGGAATTAAACTATGAAATATGAACGTGCACCCATGAGGACTAAGTAGATTACATTCACCAATCGTAGTGCATGTCTCTGGTTAATAAACCCCTATCTTATACTCAATCCTAGGTTGTAAACACATGAGTCTTACGACCACCCATTTAAAGCTATCTCAGGTGAGATTGTGCAGTACATTTAGTGTACTATGTTTCCTTCTAGTTTACCAGGAGGGCCGATAGTTTTAGAGGCTTTGTTGGAAACCTAAAAGACATGAACCCTGGGTCAATAACTCAGACTGTAAAAGAGAGCAGTTAAAATAAAACACTCACCAAAGACCCATTTTAACATCAATGCAACAAGCACATCGAGCCACACATGCACTTCAGCAGAAAGCTCATTCATGGTGAAGTTATTGAATTTCTCTTTTTCCATACAGAAGATCAAGTTGTAGAGATTTTCACAAATTCTCTGACATAAGTGAAGTTTTCCAAAATTCGATCTATGTTAGGAGTTCAATAAGTTTTCATTAAGGGGGGATAGGCTCTAATTCCTCCTTCCTTCTTCTATTGTGTCACTATTATAAATCCTTCAACCCTATCCCAAGTTGTTCTTAAGGGGGGATGTTAGGATATTTAGACACTTAGGAGTTAGTTAAGACCTACTTGGTCTAATGTGTCATTAATTTGTTTCTTAGTGTGTTTTTTTAGTATGCATTAGTATGCATTTGTAGTTAGGAAATATGACGGTCATGATATGTTCCCGACATAAACTGATCTGACGGTTCATATTCTCTCCTAGATATTAACAACCATTGATATGTGGCTTAACACCTGATTGGTCCATGATCTCTATTTAAAGAGCATGGAGGGTCATTTTCCAATGATCGATTGAGAGAAAATCTCTTGTAACTGTCTGTAATATTTTTCTTTTGCATTAATAAACTTCTCCAAGTGGTCGCATTGGCTGGGACTGTGGATGTTTCCCCGTAGGTGTTTTACCACATCAAAAAATCAGCGTGTTGATCTTTGATCTGGTTGTGTGAGTGGTTACTTAAGGTGTTTGTCCTCTGTTGGAATACGTGTGTTGTCGAACAAGTTGAACCACTAAATTTGGCTCAAAATTGAGACTAGGGCATGCATTTGAGGTTGATGTAGTTTTTCATTCAAAGTTACATGGAATCCCAGTTCTAGGTGCATTAAAAAAACCTCTCATGTTATTCAACTAAAATTTAGATGGATAGGTAAATTTACCATTTACGTAATTCCATATTAAAACTTATAAAAAAAAAATTGGAGCTATAGGGAAGCTTGGGAATGCATTTTCATTTTTTCACTTAATATAATTTAGACCTTGCAAATTACAAGGAAAACTTTGCCTCTTTTGCACAACCACCCTTTTTAAACTTGCAATTGCAAAATAAACAACATGGACATGTATACTATGATAAATCACATCCCCAACAACTTGCACAACTCAAATCTAAGGTATAATACAACCTTGGGTTACTTTTTACAAACAATTTGTGCATTTCAAGGGTTTTACTATGCATCTCTTGCCTATTTTTTCACAGAAGAGTATTTTATGACTCTTAATTCAAAACTAGTCTTGTTTTCTCTCCTAACCAACCATCCTTTGATTCATCACAATGTCATGAAACTTTGTGCATAGAAATCATGTTTTTTGTAGAGTAAATGCACTACTAATTGTACAAACATGTTATAAATATTGAAAGGTTCAATTTACAACTTAATTCCTACATTATGGAGCCTTAACCAACTTTGGGTGTGCAATTTAATATAGCCAACTTTAACAATTTGGACCTTTGGGTTTACATGACAATTTTTAGCCTTTATGCACACTAGGTAGGCTTATGTTTGAAAATGCAAATAAATTTTTATATACAAGAGTAAAATCACAAACTACACCTTATGCAAGTTGAACCACTCCATTTGGGTCAAAATTGAGACTAGTGCATGCATTATACAATAAGGTAGTTTTCCATTCAAATTTATATGAAATCCCAATTTTATGTGCATGAAAGCTACCTCTCATGTTCTTCAATTGAACTCTATATGCTTAGGTATATTTACCATTTATGTAACTCCATTAAAAAACTTATAAACAATTTTTGGAGCTACATGGAAGCTTGCATGTGCATTTTAATTTTGTCACTTAGTACAATTTAGACCCTGAAAATTACAAGCCAAACTTTGTCTCCTTTTCATAGCCACCCACTTGAAACTTGCAATTGGAAAATAAACAATATGAACGGGTCTAATATTACAAACCACACCCCCAACAACTTCCACAACTAAAATATAAGGTATAATACAACCTTGGGTTACTTTTTACAAACATGTTATGCATTTCAAGGGTTTTACTAGGCATCAATTGCCCATTTTTGCACATAAGAGTATTTAATGACTGTTAATGTAAAAATAATCTTGGTTTCTCTCAAAACCCATCATCCTCAGATTCATCAAAATGCCGTGAATCTTTGTGAATATAAATTATCCTTTTTGGAATGTACAATTTAGACCTTGCAACTTCATATAGCCAACTTTAACAATTTGGCCCTTTGGTTTTAGAAGACAATTTTTAGTCTTTATTAAAATTAGGTAGGTTTCTGGCTCAAATTTCCAATACAATGTTATAGACAGGTGTAAAATAAAAAACTACATCATATGGTAAGTTGAACAACTAAATTTGGCTCAAAATTGAGACTAAGGAATGCATTTAATGATGAGGTAGTTTTTCATTCAAATTTACATGAAATCCCAATTCTAGGTGCATGAAAGAAACCTATCTTGTTCTTTAATTGAGATATATATGCATAGGTAAATTTACCACTTATGTAACTCCATTTTAAAACTTATAAAACAATTTTTGGAGTTACAGGGAAGCTTAGGTGTGCATTTTAATTTTGTAAGTAAATACAATTCAGACTTTCGAAATTACAAGGAAAACTTTGCCTATTTTTCACAACCACCCTCTTTAAAATTTCAAACGAAAAATAAACAACATGAACAAGTATACTATGATAAATAACAACCCCAACAACCTACAAAACCCAAATATAAGTTATAATGCAACCTTCAATTACTTTTTACAAACAGGTTGTGCATTCAAATGGTTTTAACTAGGCATTTGTTTCCTATTTTTTCACATACGATTTTGTATGAATTTTAATGAAAAATAGACCTTCAATTCTCTCATAACCCACCATCCTCCTATTCATCAAAATTTCGTGAATCTTTATGCATATAAATCATTCTTCTTGGAGTGCACAATTTACACTTTGCAGTTTTATATAACCAACTTTAACAGTTTAGCCCTTTTGTTTTAGAAGGAAATTTGTATCCTTTATGCACATAAGGTAGGTTTCTATCTCAAATTTCCAATATAATTTCATAGACAAGTGTAAAATCACAAACTATATCTTATGCAAGTTTAACCACTAAATCTGGTTGAAAATTGAGACTAGGGTGTGCTTTTAAGGATGAGACGGTTTTGCATTCAAATTTACATGAAATCCCAATTCTAGGTGCATGAAAAAACCCTCTCCTATTAATCAATTGAACTTTAGATGCATAAGTAAATTTAAAATTTATGTAACTCCATATTAAAACTTATAAAACAAATTTTGGAGCTACAGGGAAGCTTGGGTGCATGCATTTTAATTTTGTCAGTTAGTATAGTTTAGACCTTGCAAATTACAAGGAAAAAGTTACCTCTTTTGCAAAACCACCCTCTTTAAACTTCCAATTGAAAAATAAACAACATGAACAGATCTAATATGATAAACCACACCGCCAACAACTTTCACAACTCAAATGTAAGGTATATTAAAACCTTCAGTTACTTTTTACAAATAAGTTATGCATTTAGAGGGTTTTACTAGGCATCTCTTGCCTAGTTTTCTGTAGAAATGTATTTTATGACTCTTAATGGAAAAAAGATATTTGTTTCTCACATAACCCACCATCCTCTCATTCATTAAATTTTTTTGAATCTTTGTGCATAGAAATCATCCTTTTTGGAGTGCACAATTTAGACCTTGTAGTTTCATATAAACAACTTTAACAATTTTCCCCTTTGGTTTTAAAAGGAAATTTTTACCCTTTATCCACATAGGGTAGGTTTGTGTCTCAAATTCCCAATATAATGTTATACATGGGTGTAAAATCACAAACTACAAATTATGCAAGTTTAGCCACTAAATTTGGCTCAAAATTGAGACTAGGGTTTGCATTTGAGGTTGAGGTAGTTTTGAATTCAAATCTACATGAAATCCCAATTCTAGGTGTCTGAAGGAAACCTCTCTTGTTCTTCAATTGAAATTTAGATGCATAGGTAAATTTACCATTTATGTAAATCCATCTTAAAAATTATAAAAAAAAAATTGGAGCTACAGGGAAGCTTAGGTGTGCATTTTAATTTTGTCAGATAGTACAATTTAGCCTTCCAAATTACAGGGGGAAACTTTTACTCTTTTGCAAAACCACCCTCTTTAAACTTGCAATTGAAAAATAAACAACATGAACAAGTTTGCCATGATACACCACACACAAAACAACTTGCATAACTCAAATCGAAGGTATAATACAACATTGGGTTACTTTTTACGAATAGGTTGTGCATTCAAAGGGTTTTAACTAGGCATTTGTTACCTATTTTTTCACAGAAGAGTATTTTATGAATCTTAATGAAAAATAGACCTAGGTTTCTCTCATAAACCACCATCCTATGATTCATCAAAATTTCATGAATCTTTGTGCATATAAATCGTTCTTTTTGGAGTGTATAGTTTAGACTTTGCAGTTTCATATAGCCAACTTTAACAATTTGGCTATTTGGTTTTAGAAGGAAATTTTTATCCTTTATACACATGGGGTAGGTTTTTGTCTCACATTTTCAATACAATTTCATATACAAGTGTAAAATGACAAACCGTAACTTATACAAGTTGAACCACTAGACTTGTCTCCAAATTGCAACTAGGGTGTGTTGTTGAGGCTGAGAAAGTTTTGCATTCAAATTTACATGAAATCCCAATTCTAGGTGCATGAAAGAAACCTATCATGTTCTTCAATTGAACTTTGGATGCATAGGTAAATTTACAATTTATGTAACTTATAAAAAATCTTTTGGAGATAAAGGGAAGCTTGGGTATGCATTTTAATTTTGTTAGTTAGTACAGTTTAGACATTGCAAATTACAAGGGGAAATTTGTCTGTTTTGCACAATCACCCTCTTTAAACTTGCAATTTCAAAATTAACAACATGAAAAGGTATTCTATGATAAACCAAACCCCAAACAACTCGCACAACTAAAATTTAAGGTATAGTACAACCTTGGGTTACTTTTTACAAATAGGTTATGCACTTAGAGGGTTTTACTAGGAATCTCTTGCATATTTTTGTGTAGAAAAATATTTTATGACTCTTAATGCAAAACCGGCCTTGGTTTCTCTCATAACCCACCATACTCTCATTCATTAAAATTTATTGAATCTTTGTGCATGTAATTCATCCTTTTTGGAGTGTACAATTTAGACCTTGCAGTTTTATATAGCCAACTTTAGCAATTTTTCCCTTTGGTTTTAGAAGGAAATTTTTAGCATTTATCCACACATGTCATTTTCTATCTCAAATTTCCAATATAATGTTATATACATGTGCAAAATCACAATCTACAACTTATGCAAGTTGAACCACTAAATTTGGCTCAAAATTGAGACTAGGGCATGCATTTGAGGCTAAGGTAGTTTTGCATTCAAATTTACATGAAATCCCAATTCTTGGTGCACAAAAGAAACCGCTCGTACTCTTCAATTGAACTTTATATGCATAGGTAAATTTACCATTTCTGTAACTACATCTTAAAACTTATAAAATAATTTTTTGAGTTAGAGGGAGTATGGGTATGCAATTTAATTATGTCACTTAGTACAGCTTAGACCTTGGAAATTGCAAGGTTAACTTTGCCTATTTTGAACAACCACCCTCTTTAAACTTGAAATTTCAAGATAAACAACATGGACATGTCAACTATGATAAACCACACCCTGACCAACTTGCACAACTCAAATGTAAGGTATAATACATCATTGGGTTACTTTTTACAAATAGTTTGTGCATTCTCAGGGTTTTACTAGGAATCTCTTGCCTATTTTTGCACATAAGAGTCTTTTATGACTCTTAATGAAAAATTGTCCTTGCTTTCTCTCATAACACACCATCCTCTTATTCATCAAAATGTAGTGAATCTTTGTGCATAGAATTCATACCTTTTGGAGTGTAAATGCACTACTAATTGTACAAAAATATTATAAGTAATGAAATCATAAATTTAAAACTTAAAAATTGAATTATGGAACCTTAGCCAACTTTGGGCATGCAATCTAATATAAACAAATTTAACAATTTGACCCTTTGTTTTTACAAGGAAATTTTTAGCGTTTATTCACATGAGGTAGGCTTGTGTCTGAAAATGCCAATATAGGTTTATAGACAGGTGTAAAAGCACAAACTACACCTTCTACAAGTTAAACCACTCCATTTGACTAAAAATTGACATTAGGGTGTGCATTGTACAATAAGGCAATTTTCTCTTCAAATTTACATGAAATACCAAATCTAGGTGCATTAAAGCAACCTCTTTTGTTCTTAAATTGAACTTTATATGCATATGTAAATTTACCATTTATATAACTACATATTACAACTTATAAAACAATTTTTGGATCTACAGGGACGCTTGGGCATGCATTTTAATTTTGTCACTTAGTACAGTTCAGGCCTTCCAAATTACAAAAAAAAGTACATAATTGAGCTTGGTTTCTCTCATAATCCACCATCTTCTGATTCATGAAAATGTCATCAATATTTGTTCAAAGAAATCATACTTTTTTAAGTGTAAATGGACTACTAATTGTACACGTAGATTATAAATAATGAAACCATCAATTTAAAACTTGAATCTTGAATTATGGTCAAGCCTTAACTTTAGCAATTTGGCCCTTTGGTTTTACAAGGCAATTTTTATCCTTTATGCACATCAAGTAGGTTCATGTATAGAAAATTACAATATAAGTTTATAGATAGGTGTAAAATCACAAACTATACCTTGTGCAAGTTGAACCACTCATTTTGGGTAAAAATTAAGACCAGGGCGTGCATTTTACTCTAAGGCCATTTTTCCTTCAAATTTACATGAAATACCAAATCTAGGTGCATGAAAGCAACCTATTCCATTCTTTCATTTAAATTTAGATGACATAGGTAAATTTGTAATATATTTAACTCCATATTACAACCCCAAACCAAAATATATATTGCAGCAATAAAAACATTCCACTATAATGTTTTAGACATGTGTAATATCATAAACTACCCCTTTTGTAAGTTGAACAACTTTATATTGGTAAAAATTGAGACTGTGGCGTGAATTTTACTCTAAGGCAATTTTTCCTTCAAATTTACATGAAATCACAAATCTTGGTGCATGAAAGCAACCTCTCCCATTCTTCAATTGTACTTTAATAGATTCCATAGGTAAATTTACCATATATATAAAACCATATTAAAAATTATAAAACAATTTATGGAGATATATGGGAACTTGGGTGTGCATTTTAATTTGTTCACTTAGTACAGTTTCGACATTCCAAATTACAAGGCAAACTTTTATATAATTTGGTCACTAGTAATATAATTTATTCATTTACTGCCAATTCACCGAAGATGTATGGATGGGAATTTATAACAGTTTCAAATTACAAATTCATTGGGATAAATTAAATATACTGGAATGTATGGAATTCTAGCTGACTAATAAATATGTTTCCTCACATAGAGCACTAACTAGATATGTGTTATGGGGCATCTTGTTAACCATAATCAAGTATATTTTTTAATATGAGAAGGAATATTTAGGAAGACTTGTGCATTACATTAGAGTCTCTTATGGGGAAGGAATGAAGCAACTGAATAGTACTATTACAAGAATCATTCAAGAACCAATTATAGATCTCACTTAGCCTTGGGGATTTCTTGATGGAGCATGCCAGGGTACTTTGTGAGCTTGTCGAGCTGGGGACATTATTTATGTAGATAACATGAATTACATTTTACTAAAGTATGGGGTAAGTTTGGGAACAAATAATAGAGTATAACTCTATGTCCTTTGGATCCTACTTAAGGTTGCAGTGGAAAGGAAGGTTAAGAGGATATAGGTCTTTGGTGACTCCAAACTTCTAATCAACTCAAAAATTGGTAAAAGTAACATTTATAACTTGGAGTTGGGACCTATTTTCAATAATATTATGGAAAACGAATTATTTTTTGAAGAGGTGTCCTTTTATCATGTCTACTAATAATTTAACCACAAAGTTGATCAGTTATCAAAGAAATCACTCATTTTGGAGGAAGTTTTTTTTTTTCACAAGATTAAGCACCATACTACAACAAATTTGATACTCTTACATATTTTTTGATGAATGGGATTTTAGTCATGCTTTAATTTTTTTTTATGCAAAGTTAGAGAGAGTTTGTATTATTGTTTTGTGATGCAAGAACATCGTCAACAAGCACACATGGCAGGACAACTCAACACCTGAGAGACAATCCAGAGTCTCGAATGCTAGGCAGTACTGCAAATATTTTGAAATGATAGAAAACAAAAGAGGAAATATCACATGTGTGGAGACAAAATGAGCATGCGTGACTTGGGAGATTAACCCTAGTCTCAATGTAACCACAATTAGATAGCAGTTAGTTTGATTCTTTTGTATAAAGAGATTTTGTACGCCCAAAAGAGGGGTTACGATAATTATGAGCAAGTAGGAATCTCAGATCAGTAGTTGTTGCTTTGCTTTTAGATGTAACCATTTTCTTGATTTTGAATCAAGATAAAAGAGAAAAATTGATCCAATGTATGGTGTGAATAGTGTTTGCAATCTCTCTGTTGTTATCTTAATCTTTTCAAGAATGAATGAATCTTTATACAAGTGTATGTAGCTTTGAAATGCTTGCATAAGAATTTAAATCATTTTTCTTTGTGAGTCGGTGCAAGGTGTGCACACAGTCCGCAAGGAGTGTGTTGATAGGGTCGGTTTCGACTCGTAAAGCTAAAAAAAAAATAGCGTAAGACTTTGTTTGTAGGAAGTGTAAAGAGGTTGCTGCAAGGAGTGCACAGTTGTCGAAAAAAGTTGAATCTTGTGTAAAGATCTGTTGAAAAGAGTGCAAAGACCTGGAATTCGATGAAGAGTCGAAACGACTCCATAAAGAAGTTGAAGGATGAGAGCAAAAGAATGCCAGGAAGGCGAGAAAGGATTCTTTTCAAGAATTTTTGGATCTGAGTTGACAAATTTCCAAAAAAAGAAAGAAGTGATTGGGAAATCGAAATATTTGGAGAGATCAAGCTCAAGAGGAGTAGCACTTTCCAAGAAGTGTGAATGAGATCCAAGAAATGGATTTGCATGAAGGATAAAGGTCAAACCCTTTTAATCCTTTCGAAAATCTTCTAAGTCTGAAGAAAGATTTATCTTAGAGGGAAGATATGGACCATCCAATCAACATCCAAACAACAAGGAGAAAGTGCAAAGGAGGAAAGATCTCAACCATTCTATTTGAGTGCAAACAGATTGTAGCTGTCTGACCAAGGTAGATTGCACTAACATTAAATCTTTCAATGTACACAGGAGGAATAAGGTCACAAAATTATGAATTCATCAGAATTGTCCATCACAATAGGACACATTGTGAGAGATCAACATTTCGCTGGCTCGTAGAGTGGAAAGGTCAAAAAGCAAAGTTGTGAGGATTCGTGAAGTGTGAATTCGTGTAAAGATCACAATCGTTGATCATTCTGAAATCATTGAGACCATCTGTTGTCAAGGAGGGCACATGGTGAGAGATCAACATTTCACTGACTCGTGACTCGAAGGAGTCAAAAGTTGAGTCGCAAGAACTCGAAAAATGTGAAATCATGACATGATATGAGCCATTGATCAAAGGGGAGATCTAGACCGTTGATCTAGCACCATCGCAATTTCGGCTATTGGGAGAATGGAGGGAAGGAGACTCCAAAGTCGTGAATCATTAAATCGTGAAAAGATCACATCCGTTGATCAAAGGAGGGATTTGAACTATAGATTTGGTTTTGTCGGGACTTTGCAACTCGAGAAATTAGAGGTAAGAGTTCAGGGAACTTGTGAAGCCCGAAACTGCATAGATTTGATCTGAGTTGTCAGTTCAAGAAGAGATCTGGACTATTGAACATCTAGGGAGACTACTTGGGAAGTGTTAACTCATGAGATGCGAAATCACGAAACGTCAAATCACAAAGTGCTTGAAAGATTGGCCCACGGTCATAGCGAAGGGCCACATCGATGAAGGGGAATAGAGGGGATAGCATGCGCTAGGATCCTATCGGGATTTCAGAAGTTGGGAGAGTCCAAGTGACTCACATGAAAAGGCCTGATACGCAAAGTTGCGATGTGCCTTTCGATTAGGCGACTAGTCACAGACATAGTCACATAAAGGGAGGGGTTTAATCAGGAGAGTTAGCATCTAAACATGTTGAAGATTAAATGTGTTAAGGAGAAAGTTGTGGGTTCCATATACCCTGTGCTTTAAGGGAAAGAGGGCATGTTAAGTGGATTTGAGGTTCTTGAGGGCCAAAGAGTCAATCGGACTCATTTTCTTGATCGATCCTAGACCAGGAGGTCGTGCAGTCCTTAGGAGAGAAGGGGGGTCTGCATCAAGTGGTATCAGAGCTGATTTTTGTCTATAGATTTCAAGCGAAGAAGAAAAAGAATTTGAATTTGTACTCTATGTGTAAGAGATAGTCAACACAATGTTACTAAGGAGACAAGGGGAGCCACCTTTAGCCAATCACATTGTAGAAAGAGAGATGTGAGAACTTCGTGCAAGGTTGGAAGTGATGGAAGCATCGCCGAGAAGAGTACCTGATGTTGGAGACGTCAATGATGGAGAGAGAGAAGATGTAGAAGCCGAAGAAGCTATAGGGGAACACTTTGCCGAAGAGCGCTTGCTAAAAGTAGTTGTTAGATTGGGAGCAAGAGCCAAGATAGAGGTCCTAATGTATGAAGGAAATTTGGATGTTGAAGAGATATTGGATTGGATAAGATCCATGGACAAATATTTCGATTATGAAGATATCAATGGGGAGAAAAGGGTGATACACGCTGTCACCATGCTTAAAGGACATGAATCACTGTGGTGGGATGAATTGCAAGTTGAGTGGAGAATTAGAGGCAAACAAAAGATAAAGAATTGGGACAGAATGGTAGCCAACCTGAAGGCTAAATTCATGCCTAAATATTATCGGATCAATATGTTCAGGAAGCTATAGGGCCTGAGACAGAAGGGTATGACAGTCAAAGAATACACAGTGGAGTTATACAAGATGAACATCAGAGTTGGACAAAGAGAGTGGGATGAAGAAAAAGTTGCTAGGTATATGAATGGCCTGAGGTACGAAATCCAGGATGAGGTCAGCATGATGTTGGTAAGGCTAGTGGAGGATGCTTATCAGTTTGTGCTGAAGGTAGAAGAGAATTTGGCCAGAAAACAAATCCAGCGTGGTAGAGGTAAAATATTAGCCCCGACCAAAGGCAAGGGATTTTCCCATGACAAGGCGCATAATTCCAAAGACAAGGCTGGAACTCCACACAGTCACTTGGAAAGAGGAGGAAGTTCGCAAGGAAGACAAAGTGGTGGAAGAAACTCTTCTAGAGGAAGAGGAAGAGGAGGAATAAGATTCTATTCCTGTGGAAAGACAGGGCATGTGTCTTGGGAATGCCCCGAGAAAAAGAAAGAAGGAGGAGAAGCTCATATTTTGGGAAGCATAAAGAGAGAATGTTGAAGAAGAGGGAGCATAGGATGGAACATTGTTGATGATGACAAAGGTTCTCTTAAAACCAGAGGCATAAGTTAAAAATCTAGTACAGAGGAATAGTCTATTAAGGATAACTTGCAAGACAAAATACAGAGTATGCAAGGTGATAATTGACAGTGGTACCACTGATAACTTAGTATCCACGGAGATAGTGGAGAAATTGGAGCTAGAGACAACTGCACACCTAGAGACATATAAAGTCTCATGGTTGCAGAAAGGACATCAGGTAATGGTTACTAAACAATGCTTGGTTGAATTTAATATAGGAGGATATAGAGATGAAATTGTGGGTGATGTAATTCTCATGAATGTATGTCATATTTTGTTGGGAAGACCATGGTAGTTTGTTAGTAATGTCATTCATGATGGGAGGAAGAATACATACACCTTGGAGAAGAATGGTAGAACACACATGTTGTTTCCAATAGAGGAGAAGAAAGTGAAAGAGGAAGCCATCACAAGCATACTCCTCATGAGTGGGAAGGAACTCCTGAAAGAAGTAAAAAAAGAACAGGAGATGCAGTTTGTTGTAGCGAGGAAATCCAGAGTTATCCTTATAAGTACTTCAATGGATGATTTTCCTGAATAAGTTAAGGAATTATTAGATAATTTTGCTGACATAGTGGTAGCTGAGATTCCTAACTCATTGCCACCCATCAGAAGCATCAGTCATCATATCGATTTGATACCAGGAGCAAGTCTGCCAAACAAAGAAGCTTACAGATTGACACCTCAATAGAATGAGGAGGTAAAGAACCAAGTCCAGGAATTATTAGACAAGGGTTTGGTCAGAGAGAGCTTGAGTCCATGTGTAGATCCAAATTTAATGAGTCCAAAGAAATATGGAGGATGAATACTGTGTATAGACTCAAGAGCCATCAATAAGACCACTATCAGTTATAGATTCCCTTTTCCAAGAATAGATGATTTGATGGACTGTTTAAGTGGAACAAATTTCTTTTGTAAGATAGATTTTAAAATTGGATATCACCAAATCAGAATGAGGGAAGGTGATGAGTGGAAGATAACCTTTAATACAAATTAAGTTTTGTATGACAGGCTTGTTATTGCATTTGGCTTAACCAATGCCCCGAGTACTTTTATGAGGTTGATGAATGAAATACTAAAATATTTCATTGGCAAGTTTGTGGTTGTGTATCTAGATGATATATTGATCTTTAGCAAGACTAAAGAGGAGCATTTGAGGCACCTAGCATTATTGATGAGGAGACTACAATAGGAAAAGCTCTTGATAAACCTGAAGAAGTCCTCTTTTATGAAGAGAAAACTCATTTACTTGGGTTTTGTGATCTCTTCAAATGAATTGAAGATGGATCCAGAGAAGGTGAAAGCAATCAAAGGATGGTTATCACCGAGGAGCATGTTTGAGGTAAGAAGCTTCCATGGAATAGTGAGTGTCTATAGGAAGTTCATCAGATATTTCAGTGAAATTTTTACACCAATGATGGATACAATGAAGAAGAGGCACAAGTCTTTTAAATGGATAGAGGAGGCTGAGAAGAGCTTCAATACACTGAAGGAGAAAGTAGCGGAGTGACCAATTCTGGTCTTGCCAAATTTTGAGAAGACATTTCAGGTAAGGTGTGATGAAAGTGGTGTTGCAATTGGAGGAGTTTTGAGCCAGGATAATAGACTTATTTATTACTTCAGCGAGAAGTTGAATGAGACTAAGAGAAAACACTCCACCTATGACACGACATTTTATGCCATAATCCAAGCCCTGAAGAAATGGAGGCATTACCTTGTCCCACAAGAATTTGTCTTGTATAGTGATAACCAATCTTTACAATTCATAACCAGACAGGAAAAATTGAATAAGAGGCATGCAAAGTGGATTGAGTGTATGAAGAATTTTACTTTTGTCGTAAAACATATTGTTGGTAATGCTAACAAATTTGTTGATGCATTGAGCAGGAGATGTTTGAATCTGCAGGAATTTCAGGTAAAGACCTTAAGGTTTGAACACCTTGAGGAAATGTACAGTGATGATCAGACTTCAAGGAAGCATACAAAGCATGCACGAATCCTGTTTTGAGAGATAGGATCCAGTGGACAGATTATATGATTCAAGAGGGATTTTTGTTCAAGGGGAATCAATTATTCATACCAAAATGCTCAATGAGGGATAACCTTTTGAAGGAAAAACATAGTGGAGGATTGGCTGGACATTTTGGCCATGATAAGACATTTGCACAGTTGAGAAGTTCATACTATTGTCCAGGTATGAGAACATATGTAATAAAATTCGTGAATAGATGAAAAATCTACCAACATGCAAAAGGTAAAAGACAAAACACTGGATTGTATCAACCATTTCCCATACTAGAGAGGCCTTGGGATGCAATAAGAATGGATTTTGTGTTGGGAATGCCAAGAAAACAAAGAGAATGTGATTCCATATTTGTTGTGGTAGATATATTTTGCAAGATGGCACACTTTATCCCATATCAGAATACCAGTGATGCAACACATGTTGCAAACCTGTTTTTTAAGGAAGTTGTGAGACTTCATGGCCTACCCTGAAGCATTGCCTCAGATAGAGACACAAAATTTGTTGGTCGTTTTTGGAGAACACTGTGGAAGAATTTGGGGAAATATTTTCCCTTCAGCTCATCTTATCACCCTCAGACACATGGGAAGATTGAGGTAGTAAACAGAAGTTTGGGAAACTTATTAAGGAGGCTGGTCACTGAGCACCATAATCAATGGGATCAGATTCTTCCACAAGAAGAATTTGCATACAAAGACTCACCAAATAAGAGCACTGGGAAGAGGCCATTCCAAATATTTTATGGAATGCAACCTAGGGGAGTATCTAAGTTCAGAGACTTGGAACAAATTGAGATCAGAAGTGTTGGAGCAGAACATTTTGTTGCAGAAATGCAGAAGCTCCATAGCCATATCAGGGGGTAGTTGCAGAATTCTAGCCAAGAGTACAAACGTCGAGCTGATCAACATCTCAGAGAACTCCAATTTGAAATAGGAGATCAGGTTATATCACCTCTCAAGAAGGAAAGGTTCCCTAGGGGGGCATATAACAAGATAAATATGAAGAAGATAGGACCATGTAAGATATTGAGGAAGTTTGATGCCAACGCCTATGAGATTGGGATACCATATGATGTGGACATATCGCCCATATTCAATGTTTCAAACTTGTATCCTTACAGGAAGGATGAAATAGAGGGATCAACAGATCAAGAGAAGATTCAGTGGGAGAAACAAATTCCTATAGTAGAAAAACCACAAATGAAAAAGATCGTTGATCATAGGATTAACAAGAAGACCAAGAGAAAGACATATTTTGAATATCTAGTCAAGTGGAAGGGACACAAAATAGAATATGCCCGTTGGGAAAGTGAAATTGATATCCAAAAGCATGGAAAGTCGGTACAGGATCTCATTGATAGGAGTCCATGAATCTTTGTCCAGGGGGAGTATGATGTAGGAGCATCGTTAGCAAGCAAACGTGGCATGCCAACTCAATTCTTGAGAGCCAATCTGGAGTCTCAAACCCTAGCCAATATTGCAAATATTTTGAAGAGATAGAAAACAAAAGAGGAAATATCACACGCATGGAGACAAAATGAGCACACGTGACTTGGGAGCTTAACCCTAGTCTCACTATAACTGCAATTAGATAACAATTACTTTGTTTCTTTTTTATAAAGAGAGATTTTTTATGCCCAAAAGAGGGGTTACGAGAATTATGAGCAAGTAGGAATCTCAGAGCAGTAGTTGTTTCTTTGATTTTAGATGTAACCATTTTCTTTATTTTGAATGAAGATATCAGAGAAAAATTGATCCAATGTATGGTGTGAATAGTGTTTGCAATATCTCTATTATTGTCTTAATCTTTTCAAGAATGAATGAATCTTGCTACGAGTGTATGTAGCTTTGAAATGCTTGCATAAGAATTTAAATCACTTTTCTTCATGAGGCGGTGAAAGGTGTGCACACAGTCTGCAAGGAGTGGATTGACAGGGTTTGTTTCGACTCATAAATCTCAGAATAAATAGTGTAAGACTTTCTTTGCAGGAAGTGTAAAGCGGCTACCACAAGGAGTGCACAGTCATTGCAAGAACTTGAATCTTGTGTAAATATCTGTTGCAAAGAGTGCACACACCTGGAATTTGATGAAGAGTTGAGGCGACTCTGTAAATAAGTCGAAGGAAAAGAGAGGAAGAACTCCAAGAAGGCGAGAAAGGATTCTTTTTAAGAATCTTTGGATCTGAGTTGAAAAATTTCCCAAAAAAGCAAAAAGTTCTTGGGAGATCAAAATCTTTGGAGAGATCAATCTCAGGAGGAGTAGCACTTTCCAAGAAGCGGGAATGAGATCCAAGAAATGGACTTGCAGGAAGGATAAAGGTCAAATCCTTTAAATCCTTTCGAAAATCTTCTAAGTGTGAAGAAATATTTATCTTAGAGGGAATATCTAGACCATTCAATCAACATCCAAACAATAAGGAGAAAGTGTAGAGGAGGAAAGATCTCAACCATTTGATCTAAGCGCAAACATATCATAGTCGTCTGATCAAGGTAAAGTGCACTAACATTAAATCTTTGAACGTACATAGGAGGTGTTGATTAAGGTTGGTTGTCATTGATGTCAACCCTTGAAGAATTCCCCGCAGCACAAAGGTTTGGGTAATGGACCCAGGATTATTTGATGTAAAGATGACTCATTATTTTCTTGCCATGGTTTATAAGAAGTAAAGATGGATGAACTCCAAAGTGTTCCCCTTATGGTGAAATCCCTCACGGGAAGGTGCTTTCCGGAGTAAGAGAACCCATGCTTAATTATGGAATAATGAGATGAAGGACAAAGAATTTGTCAGGTAAACTATCCTATATGGATATTTCTTGTCATTCCATTTCTGGTGGTATGTGTAACTTCACATAACTCCTCAGGGTTAGAGAGTTATGGCCATGAGAATTTGGAGACCCTAGGTTTGGGTAATGAACCCAAGTTTGTTTGATGGGTAATTGTATGAGTTATGATATATTTTCAGATAATACTATTTTATATGGATATTACATGTCATTCCATTTCTGGTGGTATGTGTAACATCACATAACTCCTCACGGTTTGAGATTTATGGCCTTACGAAGTTGGAGGACCCTCATATGTCATCTAGAAGCCCCAAAAGGTCAAAGTAGTCAAAGTGGTTTAAGAGATTTTAAAAGGTAAATAATAAAGAGAAGTGATGAGTGTATTATAATTCAAATTGAATACAAAATAAATTATTTCAATAATAAATTTAATGAAGAAATTAGAAGTGGGTTAAC
>ML777284.1:385427-434397 GCA_009831015.1 Picea engelmannii | reverse complement strand
ATAAGAGGCAAGGCTCTCTCATTTTAATCACACTTGAGAATATTGAATATCTATAGGTGTCTGAGGTAACCAAGTATATATAAGCCTAAATTCTGAGGGAAGGTGAAGAAACGAAGGATGAAATGCATGGAAGGATAAATTCTTTTGATGGTTTTTTCTAAGGTATGTTATTTACAGGTCATCTCACCATTTTCGCTATAAATTTTTTTCTATAATGAGTGAGAATGTGAAATTTCTATGCCATTGAGAAATAATATCCAAGTATATTTGATAAAAAATTTGGTTTGTGGGTCATTTCATTTTTGGAGTTACACTACGTGGAAAATAGGGTTTGTGGCTAGTCCTGAAACTAGTCAAAAACAATTGTTTCATGTAAAAACATCATAACTTCTTTATAACAGATCCAAATTCAGTGAAACCAAATGTGTTGGTTAGGGTATAGTTGTTAGTATGTTTTTTAATAGTTTCATATCAATTCAAGAAATATTTCGTGTGGGGCACGCTTTAAAAGGCCGCTCTCTAAAATCAGCCAGAATTCAGCAAGGTATGCCATTTTCACTATAACTCATTTTATGAGAGGTTCCAAGTAGTGAAACCTGGAGAAATTGCATAAAACAAACTGACTAACATTGTGTATTAGTTTCATATATTTATACATTACAGGTACAAAGTTATGATTACTTCAAGTTAGGGTTGTTGACTAATCCAAAACTAGGCATGTGAGACTAAAGAAAAGTTTGATGAAAATGCTAGTCTCTTCTTGTTGAAGTTAAGGAAGGTTTGCAAGAATGTGATCATATACAACAAGTCTATTACATAGCTACAAATAAGATTTGGATGATGAAATTGATGAGGGCTTTTGGTTGAGGTACATGTTGAGTACATGGTTGAGACTAGTAGTTGATGAGTTGGAACATACATGAGGTGTATAGTTGATGATGTTTGTACATATTGATGAGTCATAGTTGATGAGTAGTTGACACATGATTGGTACATACTTGGTACATGGCTGGATGCACTTTTTTATGGTACAAGTTGGTGCATGGTTGATTCACTTGTTTATGGTACAGGTTGATTACAGGTTGAGGTACAGGTTGATGCATGGTTCAGATTTATTGGTGACTAGTCACATCCTCAGTCACAAAGGGAGGGGTTTAACCATATGAGTTAGTGTCTAAACACGCTAAAGATTAAAAGAATTATGGAGAAAGCTGAGGGTTCCATACAACCTGTTCTTTAAGGGGAAATGGGCTTGTTAAGTGGATTTGAGGTTCTTGAGGGCCAAAGAGTCAATCAGACTCATTTTCTTGATTGATCCTAGACTGGGAATTCATGTGGTCCTTAGGAGAGAAGGGGGGTATGCATCATTTTGTCTTAGCATCAACATGATGTTGTGGAACTATTTCTTTAAAGAGTGACCTGTATAAGGATGATTGTAAGAGTCAAAGTCACAAGGATAGGCTATAGTATTATCACTATAGAGGTAGTCTATAAATGCAATGACTGATAGCGTTAAAAGTATAAGGGATCTTATCAATGTGTATTTCATTTCCACTAAAAATATAAATATAATGATTTTTTTCTCATAAGAAAAAAATTGGAGCATAATTTGTTGTAGGTAGATTCAAATATTATTATAAAGATGCATTAAAGATCACTTAAAAATTACATATACATAATAAATATTGTCATAAGCATCACATATACGACAAGTATGAGTAAAAAACATTAGTGATGTTCCATTAAATCCTCATAAACATAGAAGGATATTTACATTACAGATATGATAGATACAATCTCCATTACAAAACTAGGAAAATTATAATACATATTATACAATTTTCTCGTCTGCAAAGATTCCTCTTGAGGAATATCTAATAAGCCTCTCATTTTCTATCCATCTACTTACAACATTATATATTATGTTCCCCCTGGGGACCACCTTACCCCATAGGTCACTTACTTAAGTGGATCATAACTAACTTTACATGTATTCATAGGTCCTTGAGCCATTTGTTGCAACCTTATATATTATGTTCCCCATGGGGACCACCTCGACCCATAGGTCACTTACATAAGTGGATCATAACTAACTTTACATGTATTCACAGGTCCTTGAGTGAGTTGTTATATCTCTTAGGCGATACATGGTACTTGAGGCACACTCTTCCTTGTTGTATCCATTCATCCGATGGAATCAATACTCAGAAAGGTGTTTTATCTAGTCACCAATTTCACACTGTGGGGTGGTACTGAAGCATATTACAATGCTAATGGATTCCAAAATTGGTAGTGCATCAAAGGGTCTAATGGAATACACAAAATGCGAAATGGATATGGAGGGTGCACCACTAGGCGGGAAGACTACAGGGGAGGTATTGGGTATGTGATTGAGACAAAGGATTATCATAGGGATGGATATGATTGATACAAACCAGGTATATGTTCACCATAATTTATGGTCTTGTTTCTAAGAAACTGTCACGATATCCTATACCTCATTCAAACACCTTCAATGGGCATTTGGCCTGACCAATCCAAACATATTCCTTCTAGAGAACTACCTTGTATCCTATGTCCTTATACTATCACATTCCATTGAAAGTGTTGGCATCATCGATTCCTCCCCTCAACATGTTCTCCATTTCCCTTGGTCCTCCCATTTCTACTGGAGACTCCCCCTTTCTCTAACTTGGGACCTCCTCGACTATCAACATTGATGCAGTGTGTTTCTTCTTGACTGGTGGAACCATCCAGATATGGGTGTAGTACTATGACCTCTGAGATGATAACCTAAATCCTTTCGAAGTTTCCCCCATGGTAGTGTAGTCTAACTGTTCTACATTTAATTGGCATTTTTCACCTAAACTAGATGATCTAAATATGGGGAAAATCACAATTTTATGTTGTTTAAATTGCATTTATGAATACATAAATGGATTTAGCGTCTTGAAAAACCCTTGGGGAAGTCATATTATACAGACTTAACCACTCAATAATATACTTATAATGTCATTGACTAGTGTCCCTTAATTATACAAAAGGGTAACTCTAGGACATGGAAGTACCAGTGAGGACTAGCCATCATATGAATTCAGTGGTCACATTAAATAACATCTGACTTGAAATTCTCTTGTAGCCTATCTGGTGACACAACTAATCTGGGTCATGTACTATCCATCATTTCCACATCATGCAATATTTTAAACTGCACTATGTTCATCCATTAATCCTTGTACTTTCCAAACATATTTCTTGTCCATTCATGTTTAATTGAGGTATCAGGACACAATAAACATAATAAGCCCATGCTGACCTTTTTTATCCCCCTAGATGGCATCATAGAGATATCAATAGAGACAACACAAACATAATAATCCTGGGATGAACATTTTTATCCCCATATGTGACACAATTAAGGACCAATTAGGTGCCAAACACACCCATGAGATGAAAAATTTGATGACATGGAAGTGCCACGTAGGTGCCATAGTGGTATGCCACCGAGAAATGGTGGGTCACAATAGTGTTGAAGAATCAATGGTATTGAAAAACATCAAATTGGATTCGAAAGTTTGACGAATAACAAAATTTGTCATAAGTTCGATGAATGTTGGGGCAACAAGAAAAAATATAATGAAATTTTGATAATTAGTGAGTAATTTCTGATGGTAAGGTGTATTTTGTCTATAATGTTGGAACACCCCATTAGACTTCAACATGACATGTAGTAGTGATCCATCAAAATGTAACGAGATTGTTTGATAGATCATACGATGGAAATTTATGTCGATCAATGACCTGAATTAACGCGTGTTTTAGATCACCTCTACAAAAAACCACTCGCTAGGGCCAAGCTTTATCACCCCTCGCAACTTCCAACTTCGTGATTTCTAGGGATGAGCCCTTGTGCTCCTCCTCGTGAATCCCCGAGATGCGATAAGTCAACAATAGGTTGAATTATTCCCAGGCGACGTGGGTCCTCCACTTGTCACCCGCTTCCACTTTTCTCTGGGCGCTGTTACAACGCCACCTATCAACCACACAGTCCCCACCAACTAGATGTGCCACGTGTTTGCACAAGCCCTCAGCGCTCGACACTTCGCAACTTCTGTAGTCGAAAAGAACCTCTCTCAAACCCTGAACCCCCAAGTACGTGAGACCATGCAGAGATTATGATCCAATGGTTCTCCCATGTTTTGGATCCAACGGCCTGGATCTCCTTCTCTATTCCTCGCAACTCAGAACTTCACGCAAACCAAGAAATTTGGTCTGGCCTCCAAACTCATGAACCCTGAGTTCGCGATATGATCCAACGGCTTACACAAAGAACAATCAATGGCTCACATTGATCCTAGATCTAAGGTGATGGGTTTCACTAGCCTCTAATCACCTTGCAACTCTGCCAAATCCAATGGCTCTCACAACTTCACACTTCCTTCACGAAGGCTTCTCACCGACCATATGGCTCCACTGGATCCTACTGTCCTTGTGACTTTGCGATCTCTCGATGGAGAATTTTTACCACTCGATTCACGCTTCAATGGATTCTGCCCAAATGACTGAATGTTCTCCCTTCTAAACTTAACTTCTGCACAAGGATTTCACTCCCCGTCTTCTTTTGAACTCTTCAAAGGTACTAACCCTCTTGAGCTTTCACTTATGAACTTAAGTCTCCAAGAGAGATCCTTCTCGCACTCCTTGTGGAAATCTTTCAAATAACCTCTAGTTATTTGATTCCTCGACTCTGTGCACTCTTCGCAACATCAATCCTTCCCCCTTCACCTTAGTTGATAACTTCTAAGGCTTCAACTAGCCTATGCACACCTTGCATGTCTTTGTGCCTCACCTACACTTCTGCTGGTATGAGAACAACGGTATCTCTCCTGAGATTTCTGAGATAAAACTCAGACTCATGTCAAGGCACACCTTGCAGACGTTTCACTGCACTCCTTGCAGTAACTCTCAGGATGAGAAACAATTGAAACTCATTCTTCTCCTCTATCAAACTTCATACACTTGACATGAAATCACACATTTAACCCAACATTGAAACAAATGCATAAACAGAGAGAATAAAACAATTGTAAGCATACCAATCAACAAATGTAAATAGTAAGCATCATAACACCTTGAATATTGAGTCAAAGCTTCATATATTAACTCAAATGATCCTATACATGGGTTCTTCTCTACAACTCTTTGCTATAGCTCTCAATCATGATAATGTTACAAAACTACAATGATACAAGAATGAGGGTGTATATATCTGTTTTCCCTCCTATGCTTCTAAAACTATTTAATCTCTTAATTCAAATATACCTACTTTCATTAAACAGACTTAATGTCTATTACATCTGGCAGATGAGAGAAAATCACTCAAGATATGCTTACAATCTGCAAGTACACTTCCTTTAACTACTACATTAATATATGCTCATTAATTTTTCAAAAACATTTCAAAATGTGCAAAATGTGTGCTGCGATTTTCCATCTATCTTCGACCCTTATGCTTGCTTGGTTGGCTGCTTACGATGCTTCTGCATCATACTCCCTGGCTTGAAAATTTTCATGAACTCATGTTCATGAGCTCTTGCATGGTCTGTCCATGCTTATGAATTTCTACTTCATCCTCCCAACTAGAATCTTCAACTGGATGTCCTTTCCATTTGACCAAGTATTCAAAATATTCTTTCCTCGTGGTCTTTCTGCTAATCCTCTTGTTAATTATTCTTTCCATCTATGGCTTTTCAGCTACAAGCAATTGTTTTTTCCATTGAATCTCTTTCTGTTCCACCTCTGGTCCTACTTTTTCAGCTCTGTAAGGGCACAAATACACAACATTGAATATTGGTGAGATTCTGACCCCATCGGGTAATTCAATCTCATATACGTTTGCCCCAAATTTCTTCATGACCTTGCACGGTCCAATCTTTTTCATCTTTAGTTTGTTATACGTTCCCCTTGGGAACCTCTCCTTCCTTAGGTGTGCAAGAATCAGATCACCAACTTCAAATGGAAGTTCTCGCCTGTGTTGATATGCCCTCTGCTTGTATTCTTGACTTGTACTCTGCAATCACTCCTTGACTCGGCTGTGAAGCTCTTTCATTCCTTCTGCAAAGTCCTCTGCACTAGCACTTCTGAATTCATTTTGTTCTGAATCTTTCAATTCAGAAACTCCCCTTGGCTACATTCCATATACAATCTGGAATGGACTCTTCCTTGTGCTTATATTAAGTGAATCATTATAAGCAAATTCCGCCTGTGGCAGAATGTGATCCCACTGACTGTGGTGTTCAGTCACTAAACTTCTCAACAAATATCCCAAGATCCTATTCATGACCTCTGTCTATCCATTTGTCTGAGGATGATATGTTGAGCTAAAAGACAAACTCGTCCCCAACTTCTTCCATAAGGTCCTCCAGAAATTTTCTATGAACTTGGTATCTCGATCAGAAACGATACTCCTTGGCAAGCCATGAAGTCTGACGACTTCCTTGAAAAACAGGTTCGCAATATGAGTTGCGTCACTGGTTTTCTGGCATGGTATGAAATGTGCCATTTTTTAAAATCTGTTGACTACCACAAAGATCGAATCACATCCTCTTTGTGTCCTTGGCAGTCCCAATATGAAATCCATGCTGACTGCATCCCACGACCTTTCAGGTATGGGTAATGTATGATATAACCCTGTGTTCTGTCTTTTTCCTTTCGTGTGCTGACAAATTTTGCATGTATCCACAAATTTCTTAACGTCTGTTCTCATCCTTGGCCAATAATATGAGCTACTCAACTTTGAGAACATCTTGTCATGACCGAAATCTCCGACCAATCCTCCACTATGTTTTTCCTTCAGCAAATTCTCCGTCATGGAGCATTTTGGAATACATAGTTCATTTCCCCAGAATAATAACCCATCCTAGATCATGTATTCATCCCATTATCTTTTGTCCCTAAGAACTGGATTCTCAGATGCCTCATATGCCTCCTTAAAATCTGGGTCATCCCTGTACATTTCTTTGAGGTTATCAAAACCTAAAGTCTTGACTCTGAATTCCTGCATAAGGAAACATTTCCTGCTCAAAGCATCAACAACTTTGTTAGCAGTTCCAAAAATATGCTTAGTCACAAAAGTAAAATTCTACATGAATTCAACCCATTTAACATGTTTTTGGTTCAATTTCTCCTATTGATTCATGAATTGTAAAGCATGATTATCACTGTACAAAACAAACTCTTTAGGAACCAAATAATGTCTCCATTTCTTTAGCACTTGTATGACTGCATAGAATTATTTGTCATATGTTGAGTACTTAATCTTCGCTTCATTCGGTTTCTCACTGAAATATGCGATCGGCCTGTCGTCTTGGCTCAAGACCACTCCAATTGCAAATCCACTCATGTCACACCTAACCTGGAATGTCTTGCTGAAATCTAGAAAAACTAGAATTGGTTTCTCAGTGATCTTCTTCTTCAACAGATTGAAACTCTTGTCTGCCTCCTCCATCCAATGAAAATATTTATGTCTTTTCTTCACAGTATCCATCATTGGTGCGCTAATTCCACTGAATTTTTGGATGAATTTCCTGTATAAACTAGCCAAACCATGGAAGCTTCAAACTTCAAACAAACTCTTCGGCGATGGCCAATCCTTAATTGCATTTACCTTTTTTGGATCCATTTTCAACTCATTTGTAGAGATAACAAAACCCAAGTAAATGATTTATGTTCTCATAAATGATGATTTCTTCACATTGATCAGCAATTTCTCTTGCTGTAATCTTCTCATCACTACAGCTAAATGCTTTAAGTGATCTGCTCCTGTCCTGCTGAAAATGAATATATCATCAAGAGATACAATGACGAATTTCCCAATGAAATCCTTCAGGACTTTGTTCATCAATCTCATGAAAGTACTGGGTGCATTCATTAGGCCAAATGGCATGACAAGCCATTCATATAGC
Organism: Picea engelmannii; assembly: GCA_009831015.1. NCBI lineage: Eukaryota > Viridiplantae > Streptophyta > Pinopsida > Pinales > Pinaceae > Picea > Picea engelmannii. The sequence continues at coordinate 426,433 of ML777284.1, read as the reverse complement.
CCTTCATTCATCTTGAATGTTGTCTTTCATTCATCACCCTCTCTCATTTGAATCTAATGATACCCGCTTTTCAAATCAATCTTTCAAAAAAACTTTGCTCCACTCAAGCAATCCATCAAGTCATCCATCCTTGGCAATGGAAATCTATGTCTGATGGTAATATTATTGATTTCCCTTGAATATGTACACATTCTCCATCCTCCATATTTCTTTGGGTTGAGCACTGTCGGAACAGTGCATGGACTCAATATTTCTTGAATCAATCCTTTGTCCATTAAGTCCTGGACCTGTCTCTTAACTTCTTCATTTTCCTACGGCGTCAACCTATACGTGGATTTTTTCGACAAATTGGCTCCAGGTATAAGATCAATATGATGACTTATACTCCTGATAGGTGGCAACGAACAAGGTAGTTCGTCCACTACTATATCAACGAACTCTTCCAACAACTTCTGGATTTCTTCTGGTAAGTCATCTATTATCATACTGGTCAAAACAATTTTAGGTTTCCTAACCACAATAAATTGTGTCTTCCTTATTCTTAACCTCATTAAGAAGTTCCTTCCCACTCATGAGAAGTACAGTGTTGCTCATCTCTGTTTCAACTTCTTGGTTTTTAATTGGCAGCAACATGTGCATCCTCCCATTTTTCTCCAAGGTGTATGTGTTCTTTCTCCCATCATGAACTACGTTTCTATCATATTGCCATGGTCTACCCAGCAATAGATGACAAACATACATGGGAATGACATCACATAATATTTCATCTTTATATCCTCTTATTTTAAATTCAACTAAACAGTGTTTAGTGACATTTACCTGATGTCCTTTTTGTATCCACGAAACTCTATATGGGCTTGGATGTACAACAGTCTCCAGCTCCTTCTTTTCTACCATCTCGGTAGATACGAGATTGTCTGTGCTACCGCTATCCACTATGACCTTTCATACTCTATCCTTATTTTTGCAAGCAGTTTGAAACATACTGTTTCTTTGGGCTGGGTTCTCTTCCTCCTTCTCTGGCTTTAAGATAACTTTCCTCATCATTAAGGATCTTCCTCCCTCAGCGTCTTCTGCCTCAACATTTTATCCTTGAGCTTCGGCAATGTGAGTTTCACCACCATATTTCTTCCTATCTGGAAACTCATAGGATTTATGTCTGACTTTTCCATAGATAAAGCATTTCACTTCACCTCCTTTGCCTCTTCCTCTTCCTTTGGCTCGAGGAAAAGTATTCCTATCAACATACTTCCTTCCCTGTGAGCGTCCTCCCCTCTCAGGTTGAGTTTGAGGTTTCTTCCCCTCTTCTTTAGGTTTCTGAATTCTATCTTGGACAATTGTTTTGCCTCTAGATTGACTTCTACCCTAGCCTCTTTGACCTTTCTTCCGGATCAGCTTCTCTTCAGCTTTCAGAGCCATCTGATAAGAATCTTCCACAATCCAAATGGTCATCATGCTCATCTTGTCTTGAATGTCTTATCGCAGACCATTCATGTACCTGGTAAATTTTTCATCATCACTTTCCTGATGACCTGCTCTGATGTTTATCTTGTAGAACTCTTCACTGTATTCTTTCACTGACATCAACTTCCATCTCAAATTTTGCATCCTCCGAAACAAAGTGATTTGATAATCCTTGGGTATGAATTTGGCTTTCATATTTGCAACCATTCTATCCTAGCTTTTGATTTTCTGCTTTCCTTTGTAGCGTCTGTCAGCCTACAGTTCATCCCACCATAGTGTTGCATGCCCTTTAATTCTAATAATGTCATGTTTGACTTTCTTGTCTTCCTCGACATCCTCATAGTCGAAGTATTTGTCTAGAGCTCTAATCCAGTCTAAAAGTTCTTCAACATCTAAGTTTCCTTCGTACACTGGAATGTCCATTTTTTCTCTGGCACCTATGCTCGCAACAACCCTGAATAGGCATTCATCCACAACATCTTCGACTGATATCCCCAGCATCAACTATGCACCTATGTGTTGTCTCCATGGCATCAAGCATGGCACATAACTCACGCATTTCTATTTCCCTTGCTGGATCAGGCATTGGCATTGGCCTATCTCTTCTTCTCGACGGCATGGCTGTAAAATGTTCCTCTTTTCTCTACTATAGAAAGCAAAGAACTTGTTCTGTAGATCTGATACCAAATTGATGGTATCAGACTACTCCTTTTCCTCTAGCTCACTCTGCTTGAAATATATAGACAAAATCAAGCTCTGATACCACTCTGATGCAGGAACCCCGATGCTTGGGCCAAGATCTGCATAGGATCATTCTAATTTCTCCATGAGTCAAAGTGATTCCTTCGGTTCCCTACCGAAACCTTCAACGAATCTGATCCACAAGTCCTTCACGAAACTCTACCTGCACCACATGATCCAGGTGTGAGTCTTCGCCTCATCACGACCACAACCTGGGCCTTAGCGCAAGAACCTTTAATGACTCGCAATCTTGTGAGTTTGTGAATTGAATACCCTCGACTCCAAACCTCCGATACCCGAGAGTGCGATACGGGTATGGCCCCTTCCTTGCTAGTGCCTCTATAAACAACCATTGGCTAAGTGTTGTTGGGAAAATCTCCCTATGGACTAGCAAATAGAGTTTAAACTTTGCATGCAGATATGACCGAAGAGAAATTACTTTCTACCTTCATCTCTAGATTTAAATCCCCTTTTCTTAGTAAATGCATGGAAAGATCAACCTACCTCGTTCCTGGTGTTTGATGTCGATCCTCCGTTGTACTTTATTACTTGTTCACAATACTCCTTCCAAAGTTGACCTGCATCCAAGACAAGCAAGAACTATGCATGCATACCACTTATATACTAACGGGTTAGAAATCCAAAACATGTACTAATCAAACTATAAAAAGTTCATGATTAGGATGAGAAAATCACTTTCTTTATTACTTTGAATGAGTCAACTTACAAAATTTGAGACCAGCCACCGCTCCTCAAACCTGATCCTAGGCTCCTCTTCTTCTGTCCTCCAACTACTTTTCTTTGAATCTCCTTTGGAACAAGGAAAGGCTAAAGGGTTGGGACAATGGGAATACGTAAATGGGAAGATTTTCTTTGCTATATCTTTTCCTCCTCCAAATGGGACCCCTACCCCTTCTTTTATAGGCTACAAGGAGCTAGGTATTTGGACGAACCCTCGGCCATGCATGGCCGGGAGTTTCAGTTAACTCACCCATAGCTTTTGTGTTATGTCAACAACTTTCATTTTTTCATGCTTTTTTTGGTCCAGGCGGGCTGTTTTGGGTCAACCAGTGTGTACACATGTGCAGTAATGGATTAGGGTGCGTGGGCCTTTATAAAAGAGGATTTTCAAAGAGATGTTCATTAGTTCTTTGGCAAAGAAAGGATATGAGATGACCTAATGTTAGGTAAGCATGTGTGGTGCAATTTAGGGTTATAAGAGATTCCCCCTAATGTGTGAGGTCAAGAGAGGATCTGATGGCCGAAATACATTACCAATATTTACTGATGTGTCGAACGATTGAGCCCAAGGATCAGGAACCGGGAGCTGTCGTCTGCAAAATAACAAATGTCTCACCGAGGTGGGCATACCCATGCTCGGGATAGAATCATGGCTACCATTCAAAAACACTGTAGATCCATGTCAAATAACTATAAAGAGTAGCTGCGAACAATACACAACAGAGCTAAATCTCGAAATCAGAAAGATATACATATAGAGTATCCATCTTCCAGAAGTTGATTCAGCATGATGGTAGGAGATGAGATCTTCAGAGCTCGAGCAACAACTTCAAAATCTTCAAAACTTGGGTAGGAGTGTAATATGAGTGTACGACTGCACTACCCAGAGGTCTTCGAGGGCTCGTTGGTCATTGACTTGATAATCTTGATGATCAGACTGAAGGCTTCAGTGGTTTCAAACAAGGACTTGATTGGATGTTCAGGATGGCTGGGTATGAGGACAAGAGACATATTTCAGAGGGTCTGACTCGGGCTTGGTGACAAACTTCCCTTGGACAATAGCATGAAAAATGATGAGACTTAGGCAACATGGAATTAATCATAAGTCTACGAAGCAGGAGGAAATGTAAACTCTCCATATGTTTGGAAGGATAACCAAACGGTGGAGCACACAACTCTATATAGTGAGAAAATCTTCCTAAGGTCATACTACATCCCATAGTCTGATGAACAAATGGACAGATGTGCGTTATCCAAGGGTGACTCATTATGCTACCAAGAAAGAAAATACTTTCCCCTTCCTCTTTTTGGGGTATATTTGATTTTTTTTTGTTCTTTTCAATAATTGTGGAAAAAGAATAAGGGAATATTACATTACAAAGGAGGAATGAGTGTTTCAAACATACAAGCTCAAGGCACAAGGACAAGACTAATGTTCTAGTAGAATGATACTCAGGAAAAATCTTCCGGGGGACAAAGGTGTTAAGACGCAGAAGCAAACTGTTAGAAGGCTGGCGTATAAGGTATGCAAACGCGGTTAACAAAACACACAATGGTAACATCCTTCGATGTAAGTTTAACGAGCCCAGAGAAGGTAAGCTCAGTGGTTTTTCATATTTAGAGAGTCTAAAAAAAACATAAAAGGGGACTCCATTGAGGTACCTTTTTCGAAGGTAGTCTAGTCAGTTCGAAAAAGGGGTAAACTAGCACCGACAAGACGTCTATTCAAAACCATTTTAACGAGTGTGATAAAGAAAAGATCACTCAGCCATTTTTTCATTTTTAAGGAGTCTGAAAAAAGCTTAACTATGGACTCCGTTAGGAATATTCTTCTGGAACAATTTTAATGAGTGTGAAAGAATAAGGTCACTCGACGATCTTTTCAATTTTAGGGAGTCTAAAAAGAGCTTAACTATGGACTCCATGGGGGTTCCTTTTTCGTAAGTTTAGTCCCTCAGGCCTGAAAAAGGGATAAAATTATACCTGAGAGTATTCTTCTAAAGAACAGAAGTTCCATAGAGTATACATTTGTTTGTATAGTTGACCGTCTGGACCGAAAAAGGGGTAAACTACCACCGGACAGACGTGACTTCAAATTTCAGTTTAACGAGTGTGAAAGGCCACAAGATCGCTCAGCAATCTTTTCATGTTTAGAGGGTCTGAAAAGGGCTTAAAAGGAGAACCGTTATTTTTTGGGAGTCCTAAGGGTGGGATCAAGAGCGAAGAAGATTCATGAAAATGAGGCTCAAACTCGTATTTAAGAAAGACTATAAGGACTCCCGAGCCTACAGTGTTTTAGAGATGGCATGGACACCATAATGCAACTAGGACCTACCTAGGGCATCCATGTTATGGTAAGCTCTACCATCAAGTTGTGACACTTCTAAAGTAGATAGGATGGTTTCGTGTCACAACCTGATGGGATCGATCCTATGGCAGAGGAAAAAGATAACGAGACGCAAAAGTTGGGGTAGTAACCTAACCTATATGCTCAAGTTGATTCTTGGAAAAAAATTCATGGACCGTCAAAATTTCCTCAAAACTTAAAAAAAATGTCCCAATATCCGATCAAATCCCTCCCATATAACTCCTGAATCACTCTAAATGGTTTTTTGTATAAAGAAAATGATAAGGGAGGCCAAAAAAGTGACAAAAAGAGGCCAAAAAGTCTATAAATAGAAGTTGGCAGCTCATTATAACCATTGTTGATTTGGAAATTGACTCTGGAGCCAAAAGACCCCCTTTGATAAAAACGATGAGTCTGGGAGCTACAGTGGATGAAATGAACTTCTGCTTGGACTAAGTAAGTACAAACTCCCCTATATATCTATTCAATTCGTTATTTTTTCTTTTGATTTCATTTTTTGGGTGGGCATCGACCTTTAAAAGGTCGGCCCTAGGTCCATGTGGGTTGTCTCTGGACAGGCAACGTGTACACTCAGGCAGAGTAAAACCTGCCTGCTTGTACACACGACTGTCACCTAGACAGCACGCATGGACCCCCTTTCATACACAAAAATAACTAAAGAGCACTCACTCACCCTCCTGAACTTTGTTGTGTTGGCAGGATGTATGTCCATTGGAGGGAAAGGGAGCATGAATCAATTAGTGAGTTGGTTGTAGGAGATATGAATGTCGTGGCCACATTGATGCAATGTGGTTTTCTTAAGTTCTTCCTGTGTCTGTTTATGCGAGTGCAACCGAGGCTACTGAATGCTTGGGTTGACTATTGGCACCCTGATGCAGAGGCCTTCATATTAGAGGGGCAATCATTGGTGCCCACCATCAAGGATATCTACTTTTTGACTGGCCTCTCAAGGAGAGGGGAACCAGTCAATTTCAGGACGTTTCCATCAGGGCCACTTAACATAGTTGAACTGATAGCCCTGCACTATGAGGCTGGGACAAACCATTTGAGTTCCCAGGTGCCCATAAGTAAGGTCACTGACCTATCACTGTAAGCGATATTATTGCTCATTGGGTGGATTACCAGTTCAGCAGCCTTGCATCAGGTGTCTCGCGCACAGATGAACTGTGCTATCCAGTTCTTGAATGCACAAATTTTTGACTGGAGTGTATGAAGAGGCAATTGACATATTGTCGTCAGCGGACACAGAGGAACTTCGGGTTCGGGACTATTTTTTGTTCCTTATTTTTCGATAGAGTTTCGAGATTTAGTCCTCGGGTAGTGGTATGAGGACATCAAGCCTCTTTTCCTGTAGTATGTAGATGGGCAGTATTACTGCTGCAACAGGGTGGTGGAAGGACCAATGAGTCCTTCGATGATGACTTTTTTGCATGGCTGTCATGGCAGATCCCTGTGATCGAGGATTGCCCATATGTAGGGATAGACTTTTCTAGAGATCTTGAGATACTCGTGCGTCCTAGTGAGGAGCGAGGGGAGATGGGTGAGTCTCCACCTNTTTTTTTTTTTTTTTTGTATATGTAATTTTTATGTCGTTTTTGTTATATATATCATTTTTTTTATATGCCAGAGTATTTGACGGATATACGTTTTTTGCATGCAGAAGTGGGACCAGTGCGACCTACCGATTATGCATGAAATAGGTGTCATCCTCATCCAGAAGCCTCAGCTTCCGCTGTCGGGGGACCAGCAGTAGCAGGAAACCTCCTAGCCAGGGAGGCTGAGAGGGTACTTAGATGATTTGAGTGAAAATTTACTGCACTCACTCGCATAGTCTTGATGGTAGAGATTGAGGACCTGCTGCCATCCATGCAGCCTCATGTAGTGGGGGCACCTCGAACATGGGTCCGATTGTTTAGGCGTTTATCCCATGCTATGGACCAGTATAATAGGGCCCATAGGCCCTAAACCTATTTAGACTTTTTACGTGCCACAAGCACTACTTGTATATATTTTTTGAGGGCATAATCCCTGTGACTCGTTATTGGTCCTATTTTTGAGGCGCTTGCATCCATCTATGTACTCTGGTTACTTTCTAATGTTATATATGGTTTTTTTTTTTATCTTTTGTGTCTTATGGATCATGTGTGCAAAAATGTATTTACATGTTTATGTCAATGTTCTTTCATATGTGTGCAAGATGCCAATTTAAAATTTGATTAGCTAGAGTATCTGTAATTTGGTTTAATCTCCTAGAAACATGAAAATATGTAATATAATCAAAGTTTCGTTCTAAGAGACATACCCTAAGGAATCGTTGGTGTAAGGTTGGATCATGAACCTGGTATACTCTATTTAATTGAGACACAACCAATTGAGCATCGAGATAGACCCAAAGATGAGAGATACCCAATGACAAGGTGTCACGAAGCAACTCAATAACTGCACTATACTTAGCGAAATTATTTGTGGTGTCACCTAAGCATATACCTCCGGAAGATAACAACTGGCCCTGAGGTGTAAAGATTACCCAAGCTGCATAGGTGAGCCTCCAAGTGTGCCGACTAGCACCATCTGCATACCCAACGAACACCTTAGAATCACTTGACATCTACCATATTGATGAAAGATAACATCAATGACACGTCCATAACATTTAAAAGAAACTAAAAAGTAATAGTACAAAGAGTATACATATGTTACAAAAAGTTACCCATAGTGACCTGCCTATGAGTAATACTTCTTGAGGTAGAGCCCATTTCTAGGCTCCGCCAAAGCATTCCCTTCAAAATCAACCAGACGATAAGTGCCCTTTTTTAATACCTCTTTTATGATGAAAGGTCTGAACCACATGGGTTTGAATTTTCCTGCCCCCAGGGGGTCCTTATCTTGGTCATAGACCAGGACAAGGTCACCTTAAGAGAAAATCTGAGGACGAATGGACCTATCATACTGACACTTGACCTTATGTTTGTGAGCCTCGTTGGCCAGGGCCGCATCACAACCCTGCTCAAGGTATACTAACCATTCTTCAAGTGGAGAAGTGTCTGGCAATAATTGTACTGCCAATTTTAGAGATGGGATCTGACATTCGATGGGAAAGACTGCCTCCAGCCCGTAAACGAGTTGAAAAGGTGAGAAACCGGTTGCAGTACTAATAGATGTTCAGTAAGCCCATAATGTTGAGTATAACATCAAATGTCAATTTGACTTGGCTGAGTTGATAGTTCGTTGTAGAATAGTCTTAAGAGTTTTTTTTACAGATTCCACCTACCCATTGGCTTGGGGGTAGTAGGGTGATGAATGCTCTTGCCATAACCCAAGGTTTGATGTTAATTCTATCATCATTTGGTTCTGAAAGTGATTTCCATGGTCAATAATAATCTCTCTCGGGACGCCGAACCTTGCTATGATCTGATTGAATAAAAAGAGAGTTGCAGTCTCTCCATCATCTTTAAACATTGGCATAGATTTGAACCACTTAGTGAAGTAGTCTACAAATACGATGATATAGCGGTGCCCCCTTGTTGAAGGGGGGTTGCAAGAAGTGTAATCAATCCCCCACTTTGTGAAGGGACCAAATGTGATGATAGGAAACATGGGAGCGGGATGTGCCCTCATCTTCCGAGAGAATATTTGGCATTGATGGCACTTCTTCACTGATTCTATACAATCTTTGATAAGTGTCAGCCAGAAGTAATCTGCTGATAGAATCTTTTGGGCTGTTGCCAACCCAGAAAAATGACCACCACAAGCTCCAGTATGGAAATTGTTAAGCATGATAACTACCTCCTCATGTGTAAGACATCGACGTAAGATGCAATCGACACCTCTCCGATACAATGTATCATTGAGTATGAGATAATTCTTAGCCTGATGGCGTATATGCCTACGCTCATCATGAGAAGAATAAGTGGGGCACTTCAAAGTCTGCACATAGATAAGTATATCTCTATACGAGGGATCTAAAGATGTGATAAAAAACATCTCTCCCCGGATAGGCGATTCTTCAGGCACAATGTCACCTGACTCAACCAGAAGTTCTGAAATAAGCTCTGCGAAGACTAATGACTTTTTGGACTTTGCTGATACGAAGTCTAAGTCAAACTCCTAGAGGATGACTATCCATATACTAATTTTTTCGCCGATAACCCGTCGTTTCAACATGTATTGGAATGGATTCACAACAACAATGATGGTGGTCTTGCAAAATAGAACATAATGAAAGAACCGTTGAATAGCATGAATTGTTGCCAACACAAGTTTTTCGATATGAGAATAATTGAGTTCCAGTCCTACGAGGCCTCGGCTCAAGTAATAGATCACGTATTCTAAGAACAAATCATCTTCCTGAACTAAAACCATGCCAATGGTTGACTCTACGGCAGCCAGATATAATAAGAAATCCTTGTTATAGTTAGGTGGTCGTAGCATAGGGGAAGTTGTGAGGGCATGTTTTAATGCATCGAAAGAGCGCTGAGCGGCATTGTCCCAGTAAAAAGGAACGTCTTTCTTTAGTAAGTGCATAAAGCCCTTGGTGATTTTGGCATAGTTGGTGATGAAGCATCGTAAAAAGTTCACCTTGCCTTGTAGACTCTGAAGTTGAAGGATTGTGCATGGGCAGGGCAACTGGATTATTGTCTCCACCTTAAGAGGATCAACCATGATCCCTATTGTTGATACGATGAAACCTAACAAATGTCCTGAGGTTACGCAGAAGCTGCACTTGTTTGGATTCAAGTGAATCCGAAAGTAGTGACATCATTTGAAGATCAGTCTAAGGTGTGTGGGATGATCCATTCTCTTGCCAGATCATCATGCTAAATCATCTATATAGGCCTCGACTATATGCTTGAGATCATGAAAAGCAAAATACATGGCCCGCTGGAAGGTGGCTCCAACGATTTTAAGACTAAAAGGCATTTTACGATACATGAATGTACCCCAAGGACAAATGAATGTCTTTTTGTGTTGGTCTTCGGGTTTGATTTGGATTTGATTATATCCTGAAAAACCATCCATGAAAGAAAAGGCTTTGCAACTAGCACATTCATCAATGATCTAAATGGTGTTGGAAAATTATCTTTGGGACATGCCTTGTTCAAATCACGGAAGTCGGTACATACACGAATCGTGCCTTGTTTTTTATTGATCGACATAGGATTTGACACCCATTCAGTCAAATGGATAGGATAGATAAAACCTGCCTTTAGCAATTTCTCAACCTCAATCTTGATGGCTACTACTTTCTTGGGATTAACTGGATGAAGATTCTGTCGAATAGGCTTGGCATCAGGATACGTTGTGATTTTATGTTGAACTATTTTTGGATCGATACCTAGCATTTCCTCATAAGACCAGGTAAAAAGGTCGTGGAATTCTTTGAAAAGATCCGTGTAGATTTGAATCTCTTTGGGGGAGAAATCCGCTCCAACAAAGACGTTCTCCACGATGCCAGGGTTTCGGGATATGTTAATTGGTATAGTTTCAGTGATAGTTTCCATATTTCCCTCAGCATAAATTTCATGTGTAGCTAAGAGATTAATAGGACACGACTGATCTCTCATCATGGTCACGATGAAATCTCCTGCTTTGATTCGGCTTAACTCTAGGAGAAAATATGATATGTGATGGAGATCTTCCCAAGGTTTGTCCAGACTAGTCATTGCTTCAATTACTGCTTCATCAGAAGGTAGGACTAAGTCTAATGAATTGGTGTTAGTGAGAGAACCCTGAGCCCAAATAGGCTCTAGAAGTGGATCTAACTCTTGTGCAGGAGTCGGATCAGGATTAGTTGAAGCTTTCTAGACTAAAGAGTACGCTACTGCAATGGAAAAAAAGGGCATGGACATGCCTGGGTTCCCTGTCTCATCCATCGTGGCTGATGGGGAAGGAAGTATCCATGGATCCTCGAAGTAAGTCATGTGGAATGACGAAACTTGAAAAATATCAACCTTATGGTGACTGGATATAAATTGGATGTCGTCGTGAGGGGGCGGGAAATTGAAGGTACCCATCAAGGATGGGCACAAACCAACTCCTACGTTAACGACACCTGGTTGAGGATTATCAATCATCAGGACTGTGGATGCCCCCAAAGCAGGGTCAGGTCTAGAGAAAGACAATTGATCGATGGTCACTATCTGAACCTCGTGTGGAAACAACAAGACTCGAAAAACTGTAGCAACCATAGCTTGCATAGCATAAGTCCAACTCCTTCCTAACAAGAGGTTATAGTCAAGGGGAGAATCGACTACCTCTACTTCGACACACACGGTCTTCCCTCCTAACTACATGGGGAAAGAAGGAATGATACCATGTGGTTGGAATGAATGACCATCGAAAAAAGTGAGGAGAGTAGGTGATGGAGACAAAACATGCTAGCCAATAGCCTTCCAACATGCCAATGACATAACGCATGTTGAGGTGCCCTCATTGACCACTGTGTGGAAGATATTCCGAGTAAAAATTTTTGTGGGATAAGCCACTACCATCTGAAATGCTACATGCTAAGGCAAACGAGGTTTTAAGACGGTTGTATCTAACATGATGGTACCCAGATTACAAGTCTCAGTAGAGCCCAAAACGGTTAACAAGGCTTTCCTCTAAGAAGGGAAGCTTTGGAGGACCTCCAAAGTAGACATCACACAAGGGGTTTGTGATAAATCTTCCACCACAGAGTAGTTATGGGCGGCCCTTGCGTTTGGGTTATGAGAAGCTTTTTTAAATGCACCTTTTGAGATGCATGTCATTGTTTCTCCCAACGTCTTCTCAATCTGTAGAGGAAGAGATGGGAGGTCAGCTTCTTTACCCTTCTCAGAAGCACTTGGTTTATTATAGTCATGTGCTCTAGTCGATATAAAAGAATCACCCCTAACCATATATACGTTCATGGATGCAGGGTTGTTCGGAGGTGGGCATGTTTCTTGGCTGCCCCCTTCCATGCTTGTAGAGGCTTGAGTTAGATTTTGCCCATGTTGAAATGGATTAGTCAACACCGCCTGCTATTGTTGTGTGACAAATTTTTGGGCCTCTGCAAGTCGAGGACATAGATGGGTCAGGTGGTCTTCTGCACATAAGTTGCATGGATACCTCGCCTTCCATTTTTTAGTGTTGTCCCTGCTAACATTATCATTGGGTTTTTTGTCCCCCTTAACCTTCTTTCATTGTTTTTTCTTCCCTTCAAGTTGTTGGGTGGCCTTTGGGTTAGTCGACTGCACTGTGTGTACTTTTGACGTTTTGGCAGGGGGAGCAGCCAAAGCAGTAGTTTGGCTGGCCATTGTGTGTTGTATAGATAACTGCTACAACTGCTTCGTCAATTGCTCAGCGGGCTTTGTTTGTGCTGAACCAACAATACCATTGGCATGTGGTCCAACTCTCTTTCTATTTTTATCCAGTATTGAACGTGGCACATCTAGTAAGATGCTGTATAATAAACTGGACTGAGAATATATGAGCTCAAACTGTTGAGCCCTCATGATGGCATCTTCTTCAGAGAAAGCTCCGGATGTCGCGACATCTTTGGATAACTGTGGGACCAAAGACTTAAGGAACCACTCAAGCAGGAATGTTGGTGGGACTGGTACCTTGATTAAACTCTTCTGGTGTCTTCATTCTCTGATGTGATTAGAGATATGGTCCGCTGTTGTTTGTTCAAAATTGGTGAGCAGCTCTGTGCCAACGTCGTATCTCACAGGTTACTAGAAATGGTTCAGGAAAGTCATCGCCAGTTTGCCAAAAGAAGAGTATCTTGAGCGATCAAGCTCAATGTACCATTTTGTGGCACTCCCAATGAGAGTATGTTGAAACAATTGCAACTGTACGGAGTTATCTTTCAATGAGTTAGATGAGAACCAAAGATAGAAGGTAGTCACATGATCTCCTGGATATTCGTTAGGCTTGGCTTCGAACTTTGGAATGTCCGAAGGAAACTTCGTCGGCATAGGAGGCCAATGTGGATTGTGACAAATGGGGTCATTCAACAACCTTGTCAAATATGGCAAGTGTAAAGTCGCCAGGAACAGTAGTTTGGATTGTTGCTGATAACTTGGGAAAAAGGGGCCCGGGGTTTGACTGGCACCAGGTTTCTAGGAAAAGTTTGGCTGCTGGCCCGGATTCTGGTAGAAATCATGGCCCTAGCCAGCGTAAGGATTTTTCATATGTGGAGACATCATCGACTGATTTCTGAAATAGGACATAGATTATTGGGCATGCACTATATTCGAAGGACTTTGGGAAGGATTACCCCATGCCGGTCCCATGGGGATAGGCATAGTAGTTTGTCCGGGGTTCCATTGATTATGGAAATAATTACCCCAGATCGACATTTCGGATGAGGGAACGGATCCCTGCCCTGAACTCCAAGGTCTTGCTAGGTTTTCCCCCTGTGCAGGAATAGTACCCTGCATAGGAGTAGATTGTCCAAAAATGGGGTTTCCCCCAATCGGGAAAGCGACTGAGGAGAAGGTGTTGTTACCAAACATTTCGTTCAAAGAAAACGGTGTCAAACCTACCGGCATACTATGCGAAGGTGGTCCTTGACTCCCCGCTCCAAATAAACTATTGTGTGTAGGTTGCCCGACAGATTGCTGATGCGAGCCACTGAGTGAAGGGGATGAAGGAGGGATATGACCTCCTCCGTAAGGGAAAGCATTAAAGGGAGCAGGAGTTCCCCCCATGTGACCTTGCAGAGGAGCGCTAGAGCTCCCTACCCCTAGACCCAAAGTCTGTAAAGTGGAGTAGGAAAGTACATGACCTGTACCCAAACTAGGCATCCCGTATGAGAATGGAGGGCCTATCGCACTTGGTGTGAAAGGGGTTGTGGCCACCACCAAAGACGGGATTGGACCACTGTGTAAAGTAGTTGCGGTCGATACCATGGTGGCTCAGAACAACGATGGTGGGTTAGGAGGTGAAAACTCTCCTGTGGTGACAACCGTAGTGGGAATTGAAGAATTCCCAGAAGGAGTAACAACATTTGTTTCCATTTCTATGTGCGACACTATGTGGCGCTCGTAAAATTGAATTGGTACAATGAGAGGTGCCAAGAGATTAGTGGTTGGGGTTTCAACCAGGCCAAGAGCGGTTGCTTCAAGGTCCAAAATGGTCGATTCCTCCAGGGGTTGGTCGAGCACAATGGTTTGTAACCTGGTCGCTTCAAAAGACCCTTGTTGGTCTAGCTTTCACCTTAATGGTGGCGGGGGTGGCTCCAGTGTAACCGGCGGCAGGCCAAGAAGCCTTCGTGACTGGCGGAGCTCGGGATCCTCCACTGTGTGAGAATATCCAAGACACTTTAAGGTAGTCTAAACATTCAAAAGTAACACACACTAAAAAAGTACCTAGAAGATAAGATAGGTAAACACTAAATTAATTGGAAGAACAGTTACAACAACCAACACTAGAGAAACTTACCGGTGCAAGTGAAACTCGAACATGGAAGCACCCTCCAGGTATACTCTGCAAAGCATGGCCCGATGTCTATCCTAGGTACCGCGATATACCCCCACAGTCACCTCTGTATGTCCCTAAAAAATATTTTCAACTAGGTTGCCAATGCGCGAATAGTGATGCAGGAGCATCGCCAACATCAAGCGAGCCAGCACAGAGACAACGGACAGCTAGACAAGTGCCAACGCAAATTTTGAAATTTCCTTGAAGTTGATGTGCAATCTTAAATGAAATACATTAAGAAGAAGCACACTTGTATAATGTAAATGGAACTTGAGCAGATTTCTCTTGTCCTTAGTAGGTAGAAGGAATTTAAAGTAGTTAATGCAAGTAGGTAGAATTGAATGTGTAGATTAGACAGTTTTAGAGCGCAAGAGGGAAACGGGATATAGACACCCTCATTGTGTATTGTAACATTATCAATTGAAGCATTGGAGCAAGAGCATGCAGAGAGTTGTGTAAGAACACCCATGTACAGATATTTGGATTAATAGAAAGAGGTTGATTCAAATTCATGGTTTGTGTTGTTCTCTGTGTATTAATGTTGAATGATATGCTCATGAATGTTTGCTTCCTATTATACATTTTCTTTATATGCTGTGTATATGATTTCATGTTTTGAGTTGAAGTCTAAAAGGAAGAAGGAATGAGCTTCAATTGTTTCCCCATCTGAGCAAGAGTTCCTGCAAGGAGTGTAGTTGAAGTGTCTGCAAGGACTGCGTTGACGAAGGGCTCAGGAGAGATAGATTTTGTTCTCATTTCCGCAGAAGTGCAGACAGGCACAGGAGCCATGCAAGGAGTGCACATGCCAAGCTAAGCCTCAGAATTTTGAATCTGAGAAGAGCATTGAGAGACTGTTGTCGCAGGTGTGCACAGAGTCGAAAGGATTCAGCACTTGAAAGTGTCTGAAGGTTGCCACAAGGAGTGCACGCAAGAGTATTTTCTAAGGCTCGGAGTTATAAGAAAGATTAGGAAGGATAAGGCCTTCGAAATCGTTGAAGGACGACATAGGGAAGTGTACCTTGGAAGTTTGTAAGAAGGCGTCGCAAGTTCACGCGGTGGGTGGACAAGTTTGTGGAGGAACACTTGGTCATTAACAGAGATCGCTAAGGAGGAACGGACGATCGATATTCTCCGAGGAGGATTCACGACATCTCGTGAGCCGTTAGACCTCAAGAAGGAGCAGGGGAGATACGACAAAGTATTCCCAAAAGGTTCTAAGCTCAGGAGGGTAGGACCGTAGATCCGAGCCATAAGGGACGTCAGATTTACACATGGATACGTGCATTGGGGTTTTGTAGGTTGAAGTCCCATGAACGGTGCAACAGGAATCGCGAAATTACGAACCGTGATATCCCGAAAGTCAAAGGATAGTGTGGGCCATGGAGGAGTCAGCGAGTGGACAGGTGGCACGTCATTTCGGAGTTTCATGGGATGAAGTTCCGAAATCATTGCATTAGGATTCGCAATACCGCGATGTACGAATTCCCGACAGAGGTGACGAAGCGTTGAAAATTAAAAATTGTGCGTGTATCAGGGTATCTGCATATCGGGTTTCAAGAGTCAGGGAAGTAAGTTGCTTGACATCGCGATTTCCGAAATCGCGACAGGAAAAGTTCTGAAAGAGTAAAGGAAAGGTCAACGTTGACTATATCGAGATTCAGGGATCCGAGAGTCCAACACTCGACCACTGACCTTGCGAGTTCACGAAGTCCGATCTCCCGATTGTAAAGAGGGGGATCCCACGAGGATTTTTGTGGGTGCAGATTTCCCGATAGGGATATAGAATAACTGTTTGGAGTTCTTCAAGCCATGCGAAAGGAAAGATCCTGAGCTGATGTGGACTTCTGACCTGTAGGTTGAGGAGTAGAGGGCGTCGACGTCAAGTGGTATCAAAGCTTGATTCTTGTCTGTATATTTTAGACGAGGGAGGCATAAGAGTAAAAGAGCACTCTGATACATGGCATCAAGTGGTATCAGAGCATAGAAAGGTTCTTTGCTTTCTGTAGCAGAGAAGGAAGAGAATTCACCATGCCTCCAAGGAGAAGGGATAGGCAATAACCTAATCCAGAGGAGAGGGAAATGCCACGAAGAAGAGGTAGGCAGATGACAGATCCAGTTATGGAGAGAGAGACGTGTGATCTACGAGCTAGACTCGAAGATATGGAGATAGCGCAAAGATGCACAGTCAGTGATAGGGATATAAGTGATTCCGAGAGTGAAATTGAGGCTGAACGTGAAGAAGAAGTTGCAGCAGAAGATGCATCAAACGAACGTTTGATCCGAGCTATTGCAAGGATGGGTGCAAAGGTGAAAATGGAAATTCTATTTTATGAGGTAAACTTGGATGCAGAGGAGCTTCTAGACTGGATTAGAGCTCTAGACACATACTTTGACTACGAATATGTCGGAGAGGACAAGAAATTCAAGCATGCTGTCACTATATTGAAGGGACATGCAGCATTGTGGTGGGATGAACTACAAGCTGATAGACACTGCAAGGGCAAGCAGAAGATCAAGAGATGGGATAGAATGATTGGGAAGCTGAAGGAAAAATTCATCCCCAGGGATTATCAAATTACTCTATTCAGGAGAATGTTGAACCTATGACAGAAGCTGATGACAGTAAAGGAATACACTGAGGAATTCTACAAACTGAACATCAGGGTAGGTCATCGGGAGAGCGATGATGAAAAAGTTGCCAGATACATGAATGGCCTGAGATATGATATCCAGGATGAGATGAGCATGGTAACCATCCGAACGGTGGAAGATGCTTATTAGATGGCTTTGAAAGCTGAAGAGAAGCTGATCCAAAAGAAAAGTCAGAGAGGCCGAGGCAGAAGCTAGCCCAGAGGAAAATCAGTTTCCTAGGACAAATATCAGAAGCCCAGGGAAGACTGGAAGAAACCTCACACTTGAACTGAGAGTGGTGGAACCTCACAATGAGGGAAATACGCTGAATAGAGAGGACAACATATTGAGTACAGAGGAGATTATGATGACAATAACACTTTTCCTCGTACTAGAGGTAGAGGTAGAGGAAGAGGTGGAGTAATCACATGCTTCACATGTGGAAAGAATGGGCACAAGTCTTACGAGTGTCTAGATAAAAAGAAAGAGATTGGAGAAGCTCAAATCGCCGAAGCACAAAGGCAGGATGTTGAGGCAGAAGATGTTGAAGGTGGAAGATCACTGATGATGCGAAAGGTTCTTTGGACATGAGAAAAGGTGGAGAGTTCAGTCCAAAGGAACAGACTTTTTAGGACTGCTTGCAAGACCAAGGATAGGGTATGCAAGGTCATTGTGGATAGTGGTAGCATGGATAATCTCGTTTCTACAGAGATGGTAGAGAAGCTGGAGCTAGAGACGATTGATCATCGAAGCCCGTACAGAATTTCGTGGCTACAAAAAGGACATCAGGTAACTGTCACTAAATAATGTTTAGTTGAATTCAAGATAGGTGGATATAATGATAAGATATTATGTGATGTCATTCCTATGGATTTTTGTCATCCATTTCTGGGTAGACCATGGCAATATGACATAAATGTGATTCATGATGGGAGAATGAACACATACACCCTAGAGAAGAATGGGAGGACACACATGTTGCTTCTAATCAAGGATAAGGAGGTGAAGCCAGAAGTAAGCAACAATGTACTTCTTATGAGTGGGAAGGAACTTCTTACAGAGGTTAAGAAGAAGGAGGATCCACAGTTCATTTTGGTCAGAAAGCTGAAGATTGTTCTGACTAGCACAAGAGTGGATGATTTTCCAGAAGAAATTCAGGAATTGCTGGAAGAGTTCGATGATATAGTAGTGGACGAATTACCTCGTTCGTTGCCACTGATCAGGAGTGTGAGCCATCATATTGATCTCATACCAGGAGCTAGTTTGTCAAATAAATCCACGTACAGATTGACGCCACAAGAAAATGAAGAGGTTAAGAGGCAAGTCCAGGAGTTGTTGGACAAAGGTTTGGTCAGGGAAAGCTTGAGTCCATGTGTTGTTCCAACAGTACTCAGTCTGAAGAAAGACAGAGGCTGGAGGATGTGTACTGACTCGAGGGCGATCAATAAGATAACCATCAGGTAGAGATTTCCATTGCCAAGGATGGATGATCTGATGGATTGCTTAAGTGGAGTGAAGTATTTTTCAAAGATTGATTTGAAAAGCGGTTATCATCAAATCCGCATGAGAGAAGGTGATGAATGGAAGACAACATTCAAAACAAACGAAGGGTTGTATGAATGGATTTTTATGTCGTTTGGCTTAACAAATGCACCAATTACCTTCATGAGGTTTATGAACAAAGTCCTAAAGGAGTTCATTGGAATTTTTTTTTATCATGTATCTAGATGACATACTGATCTACAGTAAGATAGTGGCAGAGCATCTGAAGCATTTGGCTACAGTGATGCAGAAACTACAACAGGAGAAGATGTTGATAAACATGAACAAATCTTCATTCATGAAGACAGAGCTCATTTACTTGGGGTTTGTTATTTCGGCAAATGAGTTGAGGATGGATCAAGATAAGGTGGAGGTAATCAAGAATTGGCCATCGTCGAAGAATATCTTTGAGGCGAGAAGTTTTCACGGATTAGCTAGTTTCTACCGAAAGTTCATCAAGAATTTCAGTAGAATTAGTGTAGTGATGATGGATACCATGAAGAAAAGAAACAAGTATTTTCACTAGACTAAGGAGGTTGAGGAAATTTTTAATCCGTTGAAGAGGAAGATTACGGAACAACCAGTTTTGTTGTTGCCGGATTTCCGAAAAACATTTCAAGTGAAATGCGATGCAAGTGGATTTGCAATCCGGGTAGTCTTAAGTTAGGAAGACAAGCCGATAGCATACTTCAGCGAGAAGCTGAATGAAGCGAAAGTGAAATACTCCACTTATGATAAGGAGTTTTATGCTATCATATAGGCATTGAAGAAATGGAGGCATTACTTGATCCCGAAAGAGTTTGTATTGTACAGTGACAATCATGCACTGCAGTTTGTGACTCAATAGGAGAAGTTGAATCAGAAACATGTCAAATAGGTTGAGTATATGCAAAATTTCACTTTTGTGATTAAACATATTTCTGGTACTACTAACAAAGTTTTTGATGCTTTGAGCAGGAAGTGTTTGCTGTTGCAGGAGTTCAAAGTCAAAACGTTAGGTTTTAATGATCTCAGGGACATGTACGCAGATGATCAGGATTTCAAGGAAGCGTATGAAGCAACTGAGAATCTAGTTCTCAGAGACAGAAGCCAATGGTATGAATACATGATCCAGGAAGGATTATTGTTCAAGGGAAATCAACTGTGTATTATGAAATTCTCCATGAGAGAGAATTTGTTGAAGGAGAAACACAGTGGAGGATTGGCAGGGCACTTTGGTCATGACAAGACATTCACAAAGCTGAATGAGTCATATTTTTGGCTGGGAATGCGAGAAGATGTCGAGAGATTCGTGGAAAGATGCAAAATTTGCCAGCATTCGAAGGGAAGAAGACAGAATGCAGGGTTTTATCAACCATTGCCCATACCAGAGAGGTCGTGGGATGAAATTAGCATGGATTTTGTATTGGGGTTGCCAAGAACACAAAGAGGTATTGATTCAATCTTTGTGGTGGTGGATAGATTTTCCAAAATGGCACACTTCATTCCATGTCAGAAAACCAGTGACGCAACTCACATTGCGAACCTATTTTTCAAAGAGGTCATTCGAATTCATGGGTTGACAAGGAGTATAGTTTCAGATTGAGATACAAAATTCATAGGGCATTTTTGGAGGACCTTATGGAAGAAGCTGGGAACTAACTTGTTATTTAGTTCAGCTTATCATCCTCAGACGGATGGAAAAATAGAAGTGGTGAACAGAAGTCTGGGAGACTTGCTGAGAAGCTTGGTGACAGAACACCACAGCTAGTGGGATAACATATTACCACAAGAAGAGTTCACTTATAACGACTCAGTCAACAGGAGCACAGGGCAAAGTCCATTTCAGGTTGTCTATGGCATGCAGCCAAGAGGAATTTATGAGTTGGGGGATTTAGAACAGACTGCGACTAGAAGCGCTAGTGCAGAAGATTTTGCAGAGGCGATGAAAGAACTTCACAGTCAGGTGAAGGAGCGATTGCAGAATTCAAGCCAGGAATACAAGCGAAGAGCAGATCGACATAGAAGACAACTTCAGTTTGAGGTTGGTGACTTGATTCTGGCACATTTGAGGAAATAAAGGTTCCCAAGAGGAACATATAATAAGTTGAATATGAAGAAAATTGGGCCATGTAGGGTCTTGAAGAAGTTTGGGGTGAATGCTTATGAGATTGAATTACTCGATGGGATCAAAATTTCTCTGATATTCAACATCTCAGATTTGTACCCATATAAGGCTGAGGAAGCAGGAGCAGAAAGTGAGAAGCCAGTAATCCAGTGGACAAAGCAGATTCCAGTTGCAGATAAGCCGCAGATGGAGCACATACTGGATAAAAGAGTGAGCAAGAGGACCAGGCGAAAGTAATAATTTGAGTATCTTGTCAAATGGAAGAACCATCCAGTTGAAGATGCCAACTAGGAGACTAAAACCGAGATCCAGAAGCATGGACACACAGTGCATGAGCTCATGGACAGGAGCCCATGAAATTTTTCAAGCCAGGGAGTATGGTGCAGGAGCATCGCCAACATCAAGCGAGCTAGCGCAGAGACAACGGACAACTGGACAAGTGCCAGCGCAAATTTTGAAATTTCCTTGAAGTTGATATGCAATCTTAAATGAAAGTCATTAAGAAGAAGTGCACTTGTATAATGTAAATGGACCTTGAGCGAATTGCTCTCGTCCTTAGTAGGTAGAAGGCATTTAAAGTAGTTAATGCAAGTACGTAGAATTGAATGTGTAGATTAGACAGTTTTAGAGCGCAAGTGGGAAACATGATATAGACACCCTCATTGTGTATTGTAACATTATCAATTGAAGCATTGGAGCAAGAGCATGCAAAGAGCTGTGTAAGAACACCCATGTACAAATATTTGGATTAATAGAAAGAGGTTGATTCAAATTCGTGGTTTGTGTTGTTATTTGTGTATTGATGTTGAATGATATGCTCATGAATGTTTGCCTCCTGTTATACATTTTCTTTATATGTTGTGTATATGATTTCATGTTCTGATTTGAAGTCTAAAAGGAAGAAGGAATGTGTTTCAGTTGTTTCCCCATTTGAGCAAGAGTTCCTGCAAGGAGTGCAGTTGAAGTGTCCGCAAGGAGTGTGTTGATGAAGGGATCAGGAGAGATAGTTTTTGTTCTCATTTCTGCAGAAGTGAAGACAGGCACATGAGCCGTGCAAGGAGTGCGCAGGGCAAGCTAAGCCTCAAAATTTTGAATCTGAGAAGAACATTGAGACACTGCTGCCGTAGGTGTGCGCAGAGTCGAAAGGATTCAGCACTTGAAAGTGTCTGAAGGTTTCCGTAAGGAGTGCACGCAAGAGTCTTTTCTAAGTCTCGGAGTTATAAGAAAGTTTAGGAAGGATAAGGCCTTCGAAATCATTGAAGAACAACACAGGGAAGTGTACCTCGGAAGTTTGTAAGAAGGCGTCGCAAGTTCACGCGGTGGGTGGACAAGTTTGTGGAGAAACACTTAGTCATTAGCAGAGATCGCTAAGGAGGAACGGACGGTCAATATTCTCCAAGGAGGATTCGTGACATCTCGTGAGATGTTAGACCTCAAGAAGGAGCAGGGGAGATATGACGAAGTATTCCCAAAAGGTTCTAATATCAGGAGGTCCGGACCTTAGATCCGAGCCATAAGGGCCATCATATTTACACGTGGATACGTGCATCGGGGTTTCATAGGTTGAAGTCCCGTGAACGGTGCAACAGGAATCACGAAATCACGAACCGCGATATCTTGAAAGTCAAAGGATAGTGTGGGCCACGGAGGAGTCAGTGAGTGGATAGGTGGCACGTCATTTCGGAGTTTCATGGGGTGAAGTTCTGAAATCGTTGCATTAGGATTTGCAATACCGCGATGTTCGAATTCCCGACAGAGGTGACGAAGCGTTGAAAATTCAAACTCGTGTGTGTATTGGGGTATCGGCATATCGAGATTCGGGAGTCGGGGAAGTAAGTTTCTCGACATCGTAATTTCCGAAATCATGACAGGGAAAGTTCCAAAAGAGTAAAGGAAAGGTCAGCGTTGACTGTATCGGGATTCGGGGATCCGAGAGTCCAACGCTCGACCACTGACCTCGCGAAGTCGCGAAGTCCGATCTCCCAATTGTAAAGAGGGGGATCCCACGAGGATTGTTGTGGGTGAATATTTCCCAATAGGGAAATAGAAGAACCATTTGGAGTTCTTCGGGTCGTGCGAAAGGAAATATCCTGAGTTGACGTGGACTTTTGACCTGTGGGTTGAGGAGTAGAGGGCGTCGGTGTCAAATAGTCACCAGGCGGGTACAGTCGAAAGTCGGATAGACCACAATGAGAAGGGTATCGAGCACGAAACCTGTCAAGGGTATCGAGAGCAACTGGACCGGAAGACAACTAAGCACCTCAAATGGATTCGAGACCCACGAAGCCCCGTGGCAAATGCAAACCACATAATCCCAAAACAAGCCCTCTATATGTGTTCTCCACTACAATTGGTCCATCTTTGGAGGGGTTATCTCCGCTACCTTTCCGCAGGCGACCTCGTGTTTATCCCCTATGTTAGAAGGGGGTCCCGGATAACTTTCAAGACACTGGACTTAGACACTCCCTATCTCAGACTCCAATGTTTTATTTTAAATGGCCTTGAAGAGTTTCCTCTCCAACCTAATCCAAGGCCGTAATCCTGAACTAGTTGGTGAACCCTACAAACATAAAAGTCTAGTAGATTTTAAATTTAGCATTAATTTTATGGATTTGTCTTACGTTAAGGGGTATGAAGGTGAAATTGATGATGTGTAAAAGAAAAAAGAAAAAAATAAATAAAAAAGATGGAAACAAAACTTTTACTGAATGCAAAATTTCAACAACTTTTCAAAAGAAATATTTTTAATTTTTCTAAGATTTTGGACAACAAACTCAAAAGAGATTTCACTTGACTACAAGCTACTTATGCTCTAAGTAAACTGAAAAACCTTATGAAATAAATTACTTTTCCCTGGCTAATGATCCAGAAACACACTATTCAACCAAATAAGAAAATTAAAAGAGATATTTTTTATTTATTTAAATGCTAGTAAAGAAAGAAAGGAAAAATACCAACAAGAAAAAACCAAGAAAAACAATTCTGGCCTAATCGCATATCACAAAGAATCAGGTCAAAAATCACACACTAGCAATTTTCTTTAAAAACAATGATTCTCACACTTGTCTAAAAACCTTAAAAATTATTTTATTTTTATGACAACTTTTTTTAACTAAGAAAAAGCAGGCTAAGGGTAAGATTAATCCTAAGCTACTGACTGCTCAAATAGAGATTCAAACACCTGAGAGGAATAATTCTTATCAAATGAAATGATGATTGCCTTACCCTCAACAAAATGTATCCTACACAAGCACACAACTGTTACTCAAACAGCACGCGTGCTGGATAGAGACAGAAGGCATGTACACACAGGCTGACCTTGTACAGGTCGCGTGTATATCTAAATTCTGAGAAAAAATGAAAACAGACAGACCAAACCAGGAAGAGACCACTGATATTGATAACTAGGATCCCTTGAAGGATTGGACACTCTTTTTGACAGAAAAACAAATAATGTAAGGAAAAAATGATAAGGAAAAAACAAACTGAGATAGGACTGTTAGCAAACAAGACTCGGACAGAATTTTAGAAAACCCCCTAAGAATGTGTGATTCTGACAGGGAAGAGGATGAATGCCTCTGAAGTTCTCTGAACTCTACACGCTACTGCTACCTCTTCAGTTAGCGTTCACACACGGGCTGTAAGAGAGTAGGGCATGGGCACATGCGTGCAGACCTTATGCAGGTCATGTGTGCCTCTGTGGGTCCTGACAAACACAGTCAAGGAAATCATAGAAAGTTGGTATAGAAAACCAGACTCTCTGCTAGCTCAGACCTTACAGAAACTAAAAGAAAAAATAGGCAAGAAAAACTAGTCTTTAAAACTACCCAAAAACTAAATAAAATTCCAGGAACCCTAGAGAGTCTTCCCCAATATGGTCACCATATCTGTTGTTGGAAAAATCTCCCTATGGACTAGCAAATAGAGTTCAGACTTTGCATGCAGATATGACTGAAGAGAAATTACTTTCTACCTTCATTCCTAGATTTAAATCCCCTTTTCTTAGTAAATGCATGGAAAGATCAACCTACCTCGTTCCCGGCGTTTGTTGTCGATCCTCTGTTGTAGTTGATTACTTGTTCGCAATACTCCTTCCAAATTTGACCTGCATCCAAGATAAGCAACAACTATGCATGCATACTACTTATATAATAATGGGTTAGAAATCCAAAACATGTACTAATCAAACTATAAAAAGTTCATGAATTGGGATGGGAAAAGCACTTTCTTTATTACTTTGAATGAGTCAACTTACAAAAGTTGAGACCGGCCACTACTCCTCGAAGCTGATCCTGGGCTCCTCTTCTTCTATCCTCCAACTGCTTTTCTTTGAATCTCCTTTGGCACAAGGAAAGGCTAAAGGGTTGGGACAGTGGGAATACATAAATGGGCAGAGTTTCTTTGCTATATCTTTTCCTCCTCCAAATGGGACCCCTACCCCTTCTTTTATAGGCTAGAAGGAGCTAGGTATTTGGACGAACCCTTGGCCATGCATGGCCAAGAGTTTCAGTTAACTCACCCATAGCTTTTGTGTTCTGTCGACAACTTTCCTTTTTTCATGCTTTTTTCGGTCCACGTGGGCTGTTTTGGGTCAGCCAGCGTGTACACGCATGCAGTAATGGATTAGGGCACATGGGCCTTTATAAAAGAGGATTTTCAAAGAGTTTTTCAACAGTGCCTTGGCAAAGAAAGGATATGAGATGGCCTGATGCCAAGTAAGCATGTGTGGTGAAATTTAGGGTTATAACACTAGGGCCTAACTTTATCACCCCTTGCAACTCGCAACTTCATGAGTTGGAGCGTTGAGCCCTTGTGCTCCTCCTTCATGAATCCCTGAGATGAGATAAGTCAATAATAGGTTGACTTCTTCCCAGGTGACATGGGTCCTCCTTTTGTCACCCGCTTCCACTTTTCTCTTGGCGTTGTTACTACGCCACCTGTCAACCACGCGGTCCCCACCAACTGGATGTGCCATGTGTTCACAAGAGCCCTCGACGCTCAGCACTTCACGACTTCTGTAGTCGAAAAGAACCTCTCTCAAACCCCGAACCCCTGAGTACGTGATACCACACAGAGATTCTGATCCAACTATTCTCCCGTGTTTCGGATCCAATGGTCTGGATCTCCTTCTCTATTCCTTGCAACTCAGAACTTTGCGTAAACCAAGAAATTTGCTTTGGCCTCCAAACTCACAAACCCCAAGTTCACGATATGATCCAACGGCTTACAAAAAACATGATCAACGACTCACGTTGATCCTGGATCCTAAGGTGATGGGTTTCACTGGCATCTAATCACCTTGCAACTCTACCAAATCCAATGGCTCTTGCAATTTCGCACTTCCTTCACGAAGGCTTCTCACTGTCCATACGGCTCCACTGGATCCTATAGTCCTCACGACTTCACGATCTCTCCACGAAGAATTCTGACTGCTCGATTCTTGCTTCAATGGCTTCTGCCCAAATGACTAAATGTTCTCCCTTCTGAAATTAACTTTTGCACGAGGATTTCACTCCCCATCTTCTTTTGAACTCTTTGAAGGTACTAACCCTCCTAAGCTTTCACTTGTGAACTTGAGTCTCCAAGAGAGATCCTGAATGCACTCCTTGTGGAAATCTTTCAAATAACCTCTAGTTATTTGAGTCCTTGACTCTGTGCACTCTTTGCAACAACAGTCCTTCCCCCTTCACCTTAGTTGATAACTTATAAGGCTTCAACTAGCTTGTGCACACCTTGCACGGCTCTGTGCCTCACTTGCACTTTTGCTAGTATGAGAACAACGGTATCTCTCCTGAGCTTTCTGAGATAAAACTCGTACTCTTGTCAATGCACACCTTGCGAATGTTTCACTGCAATCCTTGCAGGAACTCTCAGAATGAGAAACAATTGAAACTCATTCTTCTCCTCTATCATAATTCATACACTTAACATGAAATCACACATTTAACCCATCATTGAAACAAATGCATAAACAGAGAGAATAAAACAATTTTAAGCATACTATTTAGCAAATGTAAACAATAAGCATCATAACACCATGAATATTGAGTCAAAGCTTCATATATTAACTCAAATGCTCCTGTACATGGGTTCTTCTCTACAGCTCTCTGCTACAACTCTCAATGATGATAATGTTACAAAACTACAATGATACAAGAATGAGGGTGTCTATATCCATTTTCCCTCATATGCTTCTAAAACTGTCTAATCTCTTAATTCAAATCTACCTACTTTCATTAAACAGACTTAATGTCTATTACATCCAGAAGATGAGATAAAATTGCTCAAGATATGTTTACAATATGAAAGTATGCTTCCTTTAACTACTACATTAATATCTGCTCATTAATTTTTCAAAAACATTTCAAAATGTGCAAAATGTGTGTTGCACTTTTCCATATGTCTTTCGCCCTTATGCTTGCTTGGTTGGCTGCTTACGATGCTCCTGCATCATGTAGCCCATAGCCTGCAAGTCTTGTGATCTCACACCTTTGAGATCAACCCTTCACCCACTATGTGATTTCTCCAAAACCCATGACCTACAGAATGCACGAACGTAACCTCACACAAACTCTTCCTTATAACCTCTCCATGGAGTCTTCCCCTCAAGACTAATCTCACAAGCCTTACCAACTCCCAATCCCAACAAATGATAAGGTTCAAATCTCGATGTCCAACGAATGATGGAGATTGAATTGTGACACTTAGGAATTTTTTTCTCGATTTTGAATCTTCCCATTAGTCAAATCCCCACAACAGACCATTGTGGCATCACTAATGAGTTCTACCACTAATTGTTTTCCACATAATTAGTTATGTGGAATCCACATCGTCTCCATGTGGAATTTCCACCAACATGACCTCTCCATTCTCAAGGTTCCATTCTATAATCTCCCACGTGATCTACAAACCCAAACTCCTAAAATTATTTCACTAACGCATTTATCTTAAAGAATGAAGGGAACATGTTCTCAATTCTTGGACATTGAGTCTTAAAGATTGTACAGGACATGACCATGAACAAACTAAAAGAATGGATAATACATGAGAAAGTAACAATTTTCCCAAGTGAATAGATCTTCACTCTATTCTTTGTCTTTCTCAGAGCATTTAATCAAGAACTCTAGTTCCCCTGCATATATATTCAAAGGAAGATAATGATTATGCAAAGTCTTCCAAAATTATAGGAAATTACTCAACTAGGAAACCTATGCATGTTCTCAGTTATGGGTTCTCAACAATGGGCCTTTACAACATGTATTAATCATGAAGTTTACTAAGGAATGAATTAATCGGTGTTCAAGAGGCATAAAACACAAATTCCTTCTATCCTTTCAAATTTCAGAAAGATAATAATACTTAGCAAGGAAAACCAAGAGGATGGATTGTAATATTGTTTAATTCGTAATGTGTAGCTGATGTAATTAAAGACTGGTTGTTTCTTTTCTCTTAAGGAAGAAGCTATAGAAACTACGAAAAGTTGAAGTTGATAGAAACAAAGTGGAATGAGACAAAAAACTAGGTGTGTATTTTCAAACTAGTATTGTTCTTTATTCCTTTCTTATTTAGTGTCATAAATATAACTTAGGAATAACTTGAAAAACATAAATTAGAATATGATAGAAATAATAGATGTTGTAGGCTATCAAATGAAAGAGTACTACTCTGCATGAAACAACATTGACCAATACTGAGTAACAATGGTATTTTTAGATTAGTTTCATTTTCATACACTGCGATGGATTTCCTATTTGATGCATTTCAAGTTCTTTTTCATTTGAGCCATGAAATGGATTGATAGATCAATTCGTAGTTTTTTTTTACAATGACGATGTAGGAGCATTAAATTCATATCAATATGAATTGGCATCTAATTTTCTGTATCAGTTACATGGAATTCATGATGTTCATACATATCTTTCAAATATGTTGAGCTTGGACTGTGTGTATTTTCATGTTATCTTCTATTTTATAAACAAGTGAATGGAACTATGAGATTTTGGTAGTTTCAATTGTTTCTCTTCATTTGGAGCTCTACAAGGTGTGGATCGAGCCAAGGAGGAACGTTCTGGAATTGTTTTCTCTTCACTGGGAGCTCTGCAAGGTGTGCATCGAGCCAGAGAGAAAACACCGTGAATCTGAGCTATCGAACTCCCTCAGACGCAAGGAGTGCGTGGGAGCCGGAGTCTAAACCAAACAAAGCTCAAGAGGAATAACACTTCGGAAAGTGTTATCAGGATCCAGGAACCCATTCTCTGGAAGGAGCGAAGACCGAGTCTTCGCAGACTTAGAAATCTCCTAAGTCAAAATTGATTATAAGCTCAGGAGGAAGAATGTCGTTGAACGTTGGATTGAGGTGGAAATCCTTGCAGGCCATCCGATTGAAGGAAGGAGCACAGGCTTTAACCCTACACAGATCCAGGAGGAGAGTTCAGAAATCCGAACAGACGGTGGAGAATCCTTGAGGAGGAACACCGAAACCCCGTAGGTCGTCAGATCAGGTAGAGCTGCAAGGAGGTTAGCAGTGAGAGTTTCTCGACGTTCATTTCGAGACTTATGGTACTAGGAGGTGGAAGGACAGAGGCTCTTGTCCTTCAGAACCCCGAATAGAAAAATCGTGAAGTCGCGATTTGATCAGAGCCGTCAATCATAGGATGATCTGGACCATTGGTTCATTTTTGGACTTCGGGTACTGGGAGTTGGAAAGACAGAGGTTCTAGTCCTTCAGAAACCTGAATCGCGAAATCACGAAGTCGCGATTCGATTAGAGTTGTCAATCATAGGATGATCTGGACCGTTGGTCCATTTCGGGACTTCGGGTACCAGGAGTTGGAAAGACATAGGTTCTAGTCTCTCAGAAGCACGAATCACGAAATAGTAAAATCGCGATTCGACGTGAGTCGTCGATCACAGGGATTATTGTGAGTCGTTGATTGAATGCCAAGGCATTTTTGCGTTTCGACATTTGGGTATTTTGGCTTTTCGGTGACTGAAGACTCCAAGGAGAAGGGATACCCTTTGTACCTTGATTTTGCAAAACGTGAAATCCCGAAATTAATAGGCATAGGGAATTTCGGATTTTTGGTGACCGGAGACTCCAAGGAGCAGGGATACCCTTTGTACCCTGATTTCGCGAAATGCGAAATCTCAAAATTAATAGGCGTCGGGCGTTTCGTCATTTTGGTGACTGGAGACTCCAAGGAGAAGTGATACTCTTTCTATCCTAATTTCGTGAAACATGAAATTCTGAAATGGAGAGGTGATGGGCATTTTGGCTTTTCGGTGACCGGAGGTTCTAAGGAGCAAGGACATCCCACGCATCTTGATTTCATGAAACGCGAAATCCCGAAAATATAGGCGTCGGGTATTTCGTCTTTTTGGCGACTAGAGACCCTAAGGTGCAAGGATATCCCTTGCATCCAGATTTCACGAAACATGAAATCCCGAAGGAGCGAGCGACGACCATTTCAACATTTCGTCTACCGGAGGTTTGAGAGACCAGAGGATGGGACACTTGACTCGAGAAGTCCTGGTCCCCGATAAGAGCCTTTTCGGCTTGGGACTTGGTCATGCATTGTGGGAGCTCACGCTTGACGCCCGAAAAAGACAACTGAGAATTCGTAAGGGACCTGTGTAATTGTCTGAAGGGTTCCAGTTTGGAACCAGAAGAGCCATTTCGGCTCCAGAATCAGAAGATCCTAACCGGGAGGTCGCGCAACCCTTAGGAGGGATAGGGGGTCTGCATCAGGTGGTATCAGAGCCCATTTTTTGTTTGTATATTTCAGGTGAGGGAGGAAAGAGAAGGAGACAGAAAACTTAGAGTTGTACTCTGTGTGTGACAGACAGTCAACACAATGTTGCCAAGAAGATGAGATCCGCCTTTATCCAACCTTACTGTAGAAAGGGAGATGTGAAAGTTTTGCATCCGAATGGAAGCAATGGAAGTAGCACAGAGAAGACCTGATGTTGTGGATGTCAGTGATGCAGAAAGTGAAGAGGCTGGGGTTGAAGAAGATGTAGGAGAGGATGCTGCAAAAGAACATTTGTTGAGAGCAATTGCCAAATTGGGAGGCAAAGCTAAGATAGAGGTCCCCATGTATGAGGGAAATGTTGAGGAACTGTTGGACTGGATAAAGTCCATGGACAAACACTTCGACTATGAAGATGTCAATGAGGAAAAGAAGGTGAAGCAAGCAGTCACTAGGCTAAAAGGGCATCTAGCACTGTGGTGGGATGAACTGCAGGATGAGAGGAGAAGTAAAGGAAAATAGAGGATAAAGAGTTGGGACAAGATGGTATCCAAACTGAAGGCTAAGTTCATACCCGAAGACTACCAGATCAATCTATTCAAGAAGCTACAAAACTTGAGACAAAAAGGGATGACAGTCAAGGAGTACACCGAGGAGTTCTACCAACTGAACATTAGAATTGGACAAATGGAGAAAAACGAAGAAAGAGTCGCTAGATATATAAATGGCTTGAGATATGAGATCCAGGACGAACTTAGCATGATGTCAGTAAGGATTGTGGAAGATGCTTATCAGTTTGCACTGAAGGTAGAGGAGAAGCTGGCCAGAAAAAAAAACCAGCAAGGAAGAGGTAAGAGCTTGATCCCAAGCAAAAGTAAGGGATTTAACTGTGATAGAGAACATCATTCTAAGAATGAGGCTGAGAAATGATACAATCACTCGGAATGAGGAGGAAGTTCACGAGGGAGCAGAATGGTGGAAGAAACTCTTCTAGAGGAAGAGGCAGAGGAGGAGTAAGGTGCTATAACTGTGGAAAGGTAGGGTACATGTCAGAAGGAGGAGAAGCTCACATTTCAGAAGCACAGTGAAGAGATGTTGAGGCAGAAGGAGCAGAGGAGGGAGCATCCCTGATGTTGAGAAAATTTCTCTTAAAACCAGAGGCAGAAATCAAAAAGTCAGTGCAGAGAAACAGTCTCTTCAGGACAGCTTGCAAGACTAAGGATAAAGTATGCAAGGTAATCATTGACAGTGTGAGTACTAACAACCTAGTATCCACAGAGATGGTGGAGAAATTGGAGCTGAAGACAACTGCACATCTGAGGAAATACAAAGTCTCATGGCTACAAAAAGGACACCAGGTAATGATCGCTAAACAATGCCTAGTTGAAATTAAAAGAGGAGGATATAAAGATGAAATCCTATGTGATGTAATTCCCATGGACATATGCCACATTCTATTGGGAAGACCATGGTAGTTAGATAGAAATGTCATTCACGATGGAAGAAAGAATACATATACATTGGAGAAGAATGGTAGGATGCATATGTTGCTACCAATGGAGGAGAAGGGAGCGAAAGAGGTAGCCAACACAATCATACTTCTCATGAGTGGGAAGAAAATCCTAAAAGAAGTCAAGGAAGAAGGGGCGACACAATTTGCTATGGTGAGGAAGCCCAGAGTCATCCTTACAAGTACATCAGTGAATGATCTATCTGAAGAAGTTCAGGAGCTACTGGATAATTTTGTTGATATAGTGGTGGATGAGGTGCCAAAATCATTTCCACCCATTACGAGTATTAGTCATCATATCAACTTGATACCAGGAGCAAGCCTGCCAAACAAGGAAGCTTACAGATTAACACCTCGAGAAAATGAGGAGGTGAAGAACCAAGTCCAAGAGTTGTTGGATAAAGG
This sequence comes from Picea engelmannii, assembly GCA_009831015.1. NCBI lineage: Eukaryota > Viridiplantae > Streptophyta > Pinopsida > Pinales > Pinaceae > Picea > Picea engelmannii. Next base: position 393,728 of record ML777284.1, on the reverse strand, counting down.
CTTAGTCAGAGAAAGTTTGAGCCCATGTGCAGTACCAACTATATTAAGCCCAAAGAAAGATGGAGGATGGAGAATGTGCACAGACTCGAGAGCCATCAACAAGATCACCATCAAGTAGAGATTCCCTTTACCAAGAATGGATGATTTAATGGATTTCTTAAGTGGAGAAAATTTCTTTTCTAAGATAGACCTGAAAAGTGGATGTCACCAGATCAGGATGAGAGAAGGTGATGAATGGAAAACAACCTTTAAGACGAATGAAGGCCTGTATGAGTGGCTAGTTATTCCATTTGGCTTAAAGATTGGCCCGAGCACTTTTATGAGGATGATGAATGAAATTCTAAAATATTTCATTGGCAAGTTCGTGGTTGTATATCTGGACGATATACTGATCTTTAGCAAGACTAAAGAGGATCATTTGAGACACCTAACGCCAGTAATGAGGAGGCTACAACAGGAGAAGCTGCTGATCAATTTGAAGAAGTCCTCTTTTATGAAGACATAACTCATTTATTTGAGTTTTGTGATCTCTTCAAATGAACTGAAGATGGATCCAGAGAAGGTGAAAGCGATCATAGAATGGCCGTCAGCAAGGAGCATGTTCGAGGTAAGGAGCTTTCATGGTTTAACAAGTTTTTATAGAAATTTCATTAGAGAATTTAGTGGGATTTGTGCACCAATGATGGATACAGTGAAAAAGCGGAACAAGTTTTTTAAATGGACAGAGGAGGCTGAAAAGAGCTTCAATATACTAAAGGAGAAGATAATGGAACAACCAATTATGCTCTTGCTGAATTTCGAAAAGAGATTCTAGGTAAGATGTGACGCAAGTCAAGTTGCAATAGGAGCAGTTCTGAGTCAGGACAATGGACCTGTTGCCTATTTCAGTGAGAAGATGAATGAGACTAAGAGGAAATACTCCACATATGAAAAGGAGTTCTATGCCATAATTCAAGCATTGAAGAAATGGAGGCATTATCTTGTCCCACAAGAGTTTGTCTTGTACAACGATAACCATGCTTTACAATTCATAACCCGACAAGAAAAACTTAACCAGAGGCATGCAAAATGGGTTGAATATATGCAAAATTTTACTTTTGTCATAAAACATATTGTTGGGAATTCTAACAAGGTTGTTGATGCGTCAAGAAGGAGATGTTTAATTCTGCAGGAATTCTAGGTGAAGACCTTGGGGTTTGCACACCTCAAGGATATGTATTGTGATGATACAGATTTCAAAGAGGCCTTCAAAGAATGTACAAGCCTTTTACTGAGAGATAGAAGTCAGTGGACAAAGTATATGGTTCAAGGAGGATTGTTTTTTAGAGAAAATCAATTGTGCATACCAAGATGCTCAATGAGGGACAATCTTCTGAAGGAGAAGCATAGTGGGGGATTGGCTAGACATTTCGGCCATGATAAAACGTTTGCACAATTGAGAAACTCGTACTATTGGCCAGGTATGAGAACAAATGTGATAAAGTTGGTGAACAGATGTAGAATGTGCCAACATGAAAAGGGGCAAAGGCAGAACACTGGATTGTATCAACCATTGCCAATACCAGAGAGGCCTTGGGATGCAATAAGCATGGATTTTGTGTTGGGATTGCCAAGAAGACAAAGAGGATTTGACTCCATATTTTTGGTGATGGATAGATTTCCAAAAATGACACATTTCATCCCATGCCAGAATACCGATGATGCAACACATGTTGCAAATCTATTTTTCAGAGAAGTTGTGAGACTTCACAGCCTACCCAAGAGCATTGTCTCAGACAGAGACATAAAATTTGTTGGTCATTTTTGGAGGACGTTGTGGAAGAAGATGGGGGATAGTTTTTTCCTTCAACTCATCTTATCACCCTCAGACGGATGGGCAGACTGAGGTAGTAAATAGAAGTTTGGGAAACTTATTTAGAAGCCTGGTTACTGAACACCATAACCAGTGGGATCAGATTCTGCCACAAGAAGAATTTGCATACAATGACTCACCAAACAGAAGCACTGGAAGGAGCCCATTCCAAATACTCTATGGAATGCAACCTAGGAGAGCGTCTTAGTTAAGGGACTTGGAACAGGGAGAGATTAGAAGCGCTGGAGTAGAGGATTTTGTTCTTGAGATGCAGAGACTCCATAGTCGGATCAAAGAACAATTACGGAGTTTTAATCATAAATACAAACACAGAGTTGATCAACATCGCAAGGAACTTCAATTTGAAGTGGGAGATAAGGTTTTAGCACACCTCAAGAAGGAAAGGTTCCCTAGGGGAACATATAACAAATTGAATATGAAGAAGATAGGACCCTGTAAGATATTGAGGAAGTTTGATGCAAATGCCTATGAGATCGAATTTCCAGATGGTGTGGACATTTCACCCATATTCAATGTTTCAGACCTGTATGCTTATAGGAAAGATGACATAGAAGAGTTAGAAGATCAAGGAAAGATTCAATGGGAGAAATAGATGCCTGTAGCAGAAAAACTACGGATGGAGAAAATTGTTGATCAGAGGATTGGCAAAATGACCAGGAGGAAGACTTATTTTGAGTATCTGGTCAAATGGAAGGGACACCCAATAGAAAATGCCAGTTGGGAAAATGAAGCTGCTATCCAGAAGCAGGGAAAATCAGTAGAGGAGCTCATGGACAGGAGTCCATGAATTTTTGTCAAGGGGAGTATGATGCAGGAGCATCATTGGCAAGCGCGCAGAGGCAGGACCACTCAACACATGTGAGTTCTTTCAGAAATTCAACGTTGGCAGTTGCAGCCAATTTTTTGAAATCCACCTTCACTCAATACCGAAATTCACCTTTGGAGGAATGCTTGAACCAATGCCGAGTTTTACTCTTTGAGGCATGTTTTGAAAATTGTAAACAAAGCAGGAGTTTCCACTTCGGCTCTGGAATGCGACTGAACTTAGATAGTGTAGGAGGAATCTTAGAGTAGGCAAGTAGCCAGGGGAAACCCTAGAAAGATATTTGAGTTATGTAGAAGTTTACACACCCAGTTAGAGAGAGCTAGAATAAAGAGAAAATTTGGCTATAAGAGAGAACTGGGAGTTAGCAGAAGGAAAATGTTTTTGACTTACTATAATTTTGAATGTAATCTGTAGCCATTGGGCACTTGTGAATATAACAAAATGGAAAATTGATCCAAATGTGTTGAGCTTGGACTGTGTGTATTTTCCTGTTATCTTCTGTTTTATAAACAAGTGAATGGAACTGTGAGATTTTGGTAGTTTTAATTGTTTCTCTTCATTTGGAGCTCTGTAAGGTGTGCATCTAGACAGAGAGAAAACACTGTGAATATGAGCTATCGAACTCCCTCAAACACAAGGAGTGGGCGAGAGCCGGAGTCTGAACCAGACAAAGCTCAAAACGAATAACACTTCGGAAAGTGTTATCGAGATCCAGGAACCCATTCCCTAGAAGGAGCGAAGATCGAGTCTTCGCAGACTTAGAAATCTCCTAAGTCGAAATCGAGTAAAAGATCAGGAGGAAGAACGTCGTCGAATGTTGGATTGAGGTGGAAATCCCTGTAGGCCGTCCTATTGAAGGAAGGAGCACATGCTTTAACCCTGCACAGATCCAGGAGGAGAGTTAGGAAATCTGAACAAACAATGGAGAATCCTCGAGGAGGAACACCAAAACCCCGCAGGCTGTCAGATCAGGTAGAGCTGCGAGAAGGTTAATGGTGAGAGTTTCTCGACGTTCATTTCGGGACTTCGGGTACCGGGAGGTGGAAGGAAAGAGGCTCTTGTCCTTCAGAACCCCGAATCGCGAAATTGCGAAGTCGAGATTCGATCAGAGCCGTCAATCACAGGACAATCTGGATCGTTGGTCCATTTCAGGACTTCAGGTATTAAGAGTTGGAAATATAGAGGTTCTAGTCCTTCAGAACCCCGAATTGCGAAATCATGAAGTTGCTATTCGATCAGAGTCATCAATCACAGGACGATCTGGATCGTTGGTCCATTTCGGGACTTCAGGTACTGGGAGTTGGAAAGACAGAGGTTCTAGTCCCTCAAAACCCCAAATCGCGAAATAGTGAAATCGCGATTCGATGTGATTCGTCGATCATAGGGATTATTGTTAGTTGTTGATTGAATGCCAAGGCATTTCGGCATTTCGACATTTGGGCATTTCGTCGATTGGAGACTCCATGGAGCAGGGATACCCTTTGTACCCTGATTTCGCGAAACGCGAAATCCCAAAATTAATAAGTGTCGGGCATTTCGGCTTTTTGGCGACCGGAGACTCCAAGGAGAAGGGATACCCTTTGTACCCTGATTTCGCAAAACACGAAAGCCTGAAATTAATAGGCGCCGAGAATTTCGGCTTTTCAGCGAACGAAGACTCCAAGGAGAAGGGATACTCTTTGTATCCTAATTTCGCGAAACACGAAATTCTGAAATCGAGAGGTGCTGGGCATTTCAACTTTTCGGCGACCGAAGGTTCTAAGGAGAAAGGACATCCCGTGCATCCTAATTTCGCGAAACGCGAAATCCCAAAAAAAAAGGCACCGGGCATTTCGTCTTTTCGGCGACCGGAGACCCTAAGGTGTAAGGATATCCTTGCATCCAGATTTCGTGAAACGCGAAATCCCATAGGAGTGAGCACCGACCATTTCGGCATTTCCGCTACTGGAGGTTCGAGAGACCAGAAGACGGGACACTTGACTTGGGAAGTCCCGGTCCCCGATAAGCGCCTTTTCGGCTTGGCAATTGGTCACAGCCCTTGGTTGTGCGTTGTGGGAGCTCACGCTTGACGCCTGAAAAAGAAAACTAAGCATTCGTAAGGGACCTGTGTAATTGTCCAAAGGGTTCCAGTTCGGAACCAGAAGAGCCATTTCGGCTCCAAAATCATAAGATCCTGACTTGGAGGTCACGCAACCCTTAGGAGGGATAGGGGGTCTGCATCATTATGGAGGAGTGTTAGGGAAATTGCATAATTATTTAAATTAAAAGGTATTAAACATGTGCAACTTCAGGAGAGTGTGATATGTGTTGGGGGTGAATAATCTTAATTTTGATTATTAAAAGTTAGCTAATATTGCATGAGAAGACAAGTGTCAAACCAAATATTTTTATAAAAGAAAGATGAGGAAGAAGGAGAGGTACCCTATTGTTGGATGAATGAAATGTTGTTGAAATTTCTATTGATTAAGTTTGCTTGTGTGAGCTGGGATAGAAGTTGTGCAAGAAGTGGAATCCTCTCCTTATGAGGGAAATCTTGGGATAGTTTTGATCTGGAATATTGTGTGTGACCTCTTTGCGGCTTGGGGCCCTAAGGGAAAGAAGAGTACCCCTAGCGTTTAGTAAGAAGTACCGGGTCTTTTGATTAGAAGCTAAAAATGATATTTTACAATTTCCAGTTGTAGATAAGCAACTATATCAACCTCCGTGAAGATTGAAGAAGTTCAACAACTTTGTGTGGCATTCAGATCTTGGAGCAACTCCGTGGGTTCATCAACTATTCCGGGTGACGGTAATCCTTGAGATTATAGATGAATAACGAATATTGTATTTTCATGCAAATATTTATTGTGAATTAATAATGTTGGTCATGAAATTTAAATTCTAGCGATTAAGTTTTGTGAACGATGCTATGGTGAAATTGTTCTTTAAGTTGAATCTAACAATGAAGAACGCAGTAAATTCTGTAGATAAATTTTACGTTGATAAATGGTTGGTTATACATGTATTTTTAAAGTTTATTATCCTTATGGGTGTATAAATCAATGAGACTATAAACTCTACAATATTTTTACTGTTACAGTAAGCTATAAGAATACAATTTTATACAGTTGTTCCTGAAACCTTGTATGTTCTGAAATCCTAAATGTTCCCTTCTTATTTCTCCACATTATTGTAAATCAGTGAAACATGGAAAAAACTAATCGATGGAAGGTATTAGAAATAAGTTTTCAAATGCTCATGTGTATAAACTACATGCACAACACTAGTAGAAAACACTTGTGAAGCTCTTCTTAAACTCTTAATTTTTCAAACGCGCCAATTGAGAGAAACTTTTAAGATAATAGGAATCACTTATAAAAATTACTTGCCACTACAATCTAATTTTTTCCAGCAAATGAATTATATTATAGCTTAGGGCCGGCTGGAGACCCATAGCAAGGAGCTAGATACTACCTAAAAGTTTCCAAGATGTTAATAAGTTTATTTATGAATATTCACTTCAATAGACATTGTGTTTATAGCTAAGAAATTGCAAATAATATAAATTAATAGACATGCATTTTACATGATATATAAACATACACCAATTTGATGTGTTAGCTTAGTCGTAACTTTAATATATATATATATATATATATATATATATATATATATATATAGTTTTCAAAGAGATAATGTAAAACCTTATTGTTCTCCGCTTAAAATTTTGACAAATACCAAACTCCAAGTGTTATTACAAGAAGCCTAAGTAACCAACATCAGCTTGAGACATTATATATGTTTATACGTACACAAATGTTTTAGGGAAAAATAATTATATTACACAAATATAATTAATCTGCATATATATTGAATTAAATACTTGAATTTATACCTTATTATTTTCGCCACTTGGAACGTTATAATGGATATATTTATGACTTGTGGAGTCCTTAACAACGGGCCTACAATATTTTTTTTCAATTCTTTTCTTTTGAATTCGCCTTTATGAATAGTGGGACTGACCTAACACGTTCTCTTGGATTATAAAATAATTAAACTGCACGTGTATATATTACAAATAATTATACTTACAAATGGGAAGCGATCAACGTTAGATAAGATTATGAATTATAGGAATATATGTATGTAATTATATAATAATTTATGGGTAAGTTGGATGTTTTTCCTTATCATTTGAAATGTAAATTACTCATCCCAAACTAATGACATTAGTATATAATCTTAGCAAACTAGTTGCACAACCATAATTAAAATTGGAATTGGATGATACTTTAATTTTGGTTGTCTCTATATTTTGATTTAGATGATTGGAAATATTTAAATAATTGCTTTAAGCAATTGAAATTGTGATTTGTGCAACCGTGTTTTCAGAAAAATATATGATGAAAGGTTTTAAATAAATTATTTTTGAAATATAGTTTTAGAAACTGTTTTGGCATTTCTATGTAGGGAGTAATTTGTGCATCCTTAGGTAAAGTAGAGAGGAAAAAAATTACATGCTTACTTTATTGTTATACCAATGGAAAATTGTTAAGTTATCAATAAATTTTTTTATATGATGGATTGTATTTTTGAGTAAATAATATTTTATCTTTATTTTCATGTTTAAAATGTTTTAAAAAGTTGCTTAAATTAATAAGTTACATTGGAACTCGCAAAATAATAATAATAATAATAATAATAATAATAATAAATAAATAAAAAAAATCGTTTTATTCTCTTAGATGTTGTTGTACAATTTTTGAAAGGGTTGTTTCACATGGTATTAGAGTAGAGTTCAACACTACGACACTGGACCCGTTACACCTTCCACTTATTTATATTTAATAATTAAATATGTATCATCAATGTAAGTTGAATTTTGTTTATGACAAGTATCATGGTTAGAGGATGGAGGACGAGTAGACATCAGGGTGCGGGAGGAAGGGGTACGCTTCCTCCAAGTACATCCACACCCGAAGGATCTACTTCACAGGGAGAATAACAAACTACTGAGCAGGAGCAGGTTGCAGTGGGAGATATTGTAGGTATGATGAGGTATTTTAAGAGGATATCAGAGGCATTGATAAATCGCCTTGATCAGGATGAGGACAGGGGGTATGTTCCCAATGAGGGTTCACAATCCCCTCCTTAGTAGTAGTGTTCATACAGAACTCGTGAAGGTAAAATTTATCGAGTTCTAGGGTGACACAGATGGTTTAGCTACTGAGGCATGGCTCGAGAATATGGCAGTGTGCTTTGCACTACACAATTATACCTCCAACATGAAGGTCTGCATGGCAGTATTTCAAATGAAAGGGAGTGCACTTATTTGGTGGAAGACACTCTTACCACAACTGAACATGGCCATTAAATAAATTTCATAAGAATTGTTCGATGAACGATTCTGAGAGAGGTACCTTTCTGATGAGTTCATTGAGAGCCAACTTAATGAATTCAACACTTTACGATAGGGAAGTCGTACAGTAACTGAGTATGAAGTTAGATTTATGGAGTTGATGATATATTCTCTGCATTTAAACAATGAAAATTTAAAGGTTAATAAGTTTGTTTTTGGACTCAACTTCAACATTCTTGCTAAGGTGAGGATTTTGATGCC
>ML777284.1:355570-371260 GCA_009831015.1 Picea engelmannii | reverse complement strand
ACCCCTAAATTTATATGTATAATAATTGGGTGAATCCCCATGATACATAGGAAAAATTGAAGGCTATTTTATCAATAATATAATATGTATATATAATGTTTTGGAGAATCTTTTAGTCGATTATATAATATTGTAAAATATTAGAGAATCTTTCACTGAATTATAAAATCTTGTAAAAACTTGGTGAATCTTTCACTGAATTATAAAATCTTGTAAAATCTTGGCGAATCTTTCACTTAATTATTGGACCTTTAAAGTCTTGGTGAATTTTTTGTAAAGAAGTGTTCTTCCTTGTCCCATATGTTGGCCTAGTTAATATATCATAGAATTTGTATTCCATATGATGGATGATATAATAGAAGGTGTTCTGGAATAACCCAAAAATTTGCAGCTTGTGTGTAAAGATCCACGAGATCCACTTTTTCATATGATTCTAATGGTATGAGCATCTAGAGATATGACAAAGTGTAATAAACCACTTATGAAATATAAAAATGCAATTTCCAGCATGTATATAAATCAAAATATAGTCATGCAACAACCAAATGTAAGAATCATTTCTATTTTATACTTAAACTATCAACAAATTCCATATAACATGGTTTTTTTTTCCATTTCAATGCATTGACGTACTTCATTTCTTCCTTTCTCCCTTCCCTCTTTCTTCCTGTCTTGGGAACTATCAATATTACTAATTTATACTCCTGAAAACTAGTTTCAATATATTTAAGTGCATAAATTTCAAGATATTACAAATATCATAAACCAATGAATAAGGAATAGATTGTTTCGATAGGGTGCCAAAGTCGGACTTCAATATGTGTGCTAAATGGTTTCTAAGACACTTTGGATCAAAAAAATTGAATTGAAAGCATTGACATTTGCCAACTTCCAAATGTAGCATGCAATAAAGAAAGGAAATGTTTCTTTCGGCAATGTGCAACCTTAGTGCTTTCATCCTCAATTTGATTAATCAAATACCACTTAATACACCATACACAAGGGTAATAGTTCTAATCCAACATATCTTTTTCATCCCATACACAAGAATAACAATCCTAAGCCACCAAATCTTCAATAGGGAACCTTTGCTTAAAATGTATTGAATTCTCAATGACATTGGTCAAGCATCCGTTTTGTAAGCATGCAGAGACATTATTTAGTATCTAGTGCCTCATGTAGATACAACCATAGGAAGGTACACTATCAAAGTTGCATGGTTTCATTAGTGGTTGCTTGCTGTCTCAGATCATCTGTGATTGTTTTCTCAAAATCATCTCAAGTATATGGACATGTCACTTCCAACATTCTCATGGACTGTGAAGAAAGTCCCATCTCATCCCATTTATATTTTATTAGCAGTGTTTCCAATTAAAATGGTGATCTAGGTGGAAATTAAGGCCTTTTTATAATAGCCCTTGAATTTAGAAGTTTCAGGTCAAATCTGAAAATCACATGGTTTGATCCTTTCCCAGCTGTTGTTTTCAGGGTCCATATCAATTTACACATTATATAGATCAACCATAGCTTCTAAATAATATATCTTGCATCCTAATCAAAGTTTGGAGTGAAAAGTTAACAATCCCAGCAAATCAACTGTTGCAACTAAAACTTAGGGCACTCAACTCTTGGCCTTCCACCTTCTTTGTCCTTGGTATTTCCATATTGTTTTCCTTTAATTTTATGTTGTATATGTTAATGAATAAGGGAACCACCCTCTTGCATGAGGCTTTTGGATAATGGGAGCATGATGCATCTATTCTTAGAGATTGCTACCACCATTGTACACAACCAATAGAGAATAAAATTTATGTCCACTACAACATTATTGTGTTTTATTTCTGCAATTTTGTTTAGTCATTTCATTCACTATTATACACATTATGTTTCTAAAAAATAATGTCTCCACCAGATTCCCTCCATAATCTAGATGACAATGTGATTATAAATTAGTGAAACTATGAAAGGTAGAAATTTAGAATCTATTTTCTACAAAGGGATACAAATCAAAGATTCCCTTCTCACTTCAAACAAATATATAAGAAGTAAAGGACATATATTTACCTCTTGATTTGGAAACACTCCTCAATTCCCCCCCAAAGATGGCACTTAGTTCTGACTCCATAAAAGTTTGTGTTTTAATTATTTCAGTTCGATTCTTAGGGACAACAATATCCTAATCATCATTGCCACTAACTGTAACCAATGAAATTTTGTTTCCACTAGAGCCATTTAGGTCACTACCTTCCAGTTTAAGTAGTTCATTGTGCAATTGAGCCATAAAACAACTAAGAAATTCTTAAGCATCTTCTTGCATGGGCCTTCCTAAAGGACTGAGAGGTTGGTCGGGACTAAAGGTTTTAAATACAACACCAAACATGGTTGGTTAAAAATACCTTCTCACCTCAATCCCTTATGCTTCCTTTACATTCTTTTTCATATCTTTGTCAATATATTAGCTTATAAATTCAATTTGGGTGATGTTGGGCACTTTGAAAACCAAGAAACTATTGTTGGTATATCTGGTAATTCTATGGGCTATGACATTTTTCTCTTGGGTAAGGAGGAAGGTATAGATTTCCCAATTTTCTTTTAAATAGTCCAATCCAAGCCATATGCTAGTGTTGTAGCAATTGGTTCATTAAAAATTTAATGCTACCTGAAATATGTTCATAACAACAACACCCAATACTAGAAAAAGACCATAGGAATCGGCATAATAGAGCCACACCATGCTTCAGATCTAAGGTCTTTTCATCACTACTAGCATCTACAATATACTGTCAATTCATTCTATAGTACAGACTAGAGTAATAACTATGAATACCATGCATGCATTCCAATATGGAAAAGCCTAGCAACATGCACAAACATACAAAATTTTCTATATCTACGTGGTTAGCATATTTAGAATAGCCTCTTTCCGAGGTGACTTTGATGACAAACTCGCTTCCTTGGTCCTGATCTATATAATCTTCATCAATGGAAGACTAGAAAATGTATTTATATGAATCTTCCCTTTCATTAACCACGATAACGACCAAAAAGATATGGTTTGGACCTAGTGTGTGCTACCATAGGACAACTCATCTAGATTTCTATATATACATTTATGTCGGACCCATTAACCTTTCTATTGTGCTGCCTAGAAAAGATGAAATGCCAATACTACAAAAATGTTTGAAATAACTTCTGGGGATACTTCTTTCTGCTAGAAAGATTTTCTGCCAATTGCAACAAATCAAACTTCCCCTGTTTACTGCTAGAGAGACCTTTACAATAAGCCATAATTACACCCATTGCATGCTAATGTATATTTCTGAGTTTTACAATTGATAATCAAGTGTAGGTTACATCATCCAAGGTGGAATTTAACTGCTACAAGTGTCAAAAACTTCCTTAATTCTTTAGATAACCACCAATCAGATCTGTGATTTTCTCAACTTAAAAAAAAAAACTGTCACCTTGTTTGAGTTTTAAATGTTGGCAGCCTTACTCTTGTAGAAATACCCTCAGATAGTTTCATTCTTGAAAACATTGGCAATTGGTAGCACTAAATATTCCTTAGGAGATGATATATCATAGCATGCCCAAAGGATTGTGACCAATGATTTGGAAACTTAAAACTTGAGGAACCATTTAATTGTCAACATCTATAATGTTGTCTTCTCAATCTAAAATGTGAAGGTACATAATGATGTTTGATTTCCAACAGAAGTATCTGCCCATGCATTCAAAGAATTTTTTGTTGTTGGAGAAGCCATTATTGGTTGTGTAAATTTGTTCTTTGGATTTATTTCTTCATCTGTGTAGGCTCCTGAATTGTTTGTACCGATAAATACACAGACAACAACATCATATCAAGTGAATTGATGGAGGAGAAAAGACACCATCCACTTGCAACAACATGGTTACAATTTATGCAATATGGCCTGACAAAGAAAGTGACATGCTGGAATGTGGCTTTTGTGCATAATACTTCATGATAATCTCACCAACTCTATCTAGATTGAGAATGCCAACATAAAGCATATGAAGTATCAAGTATCAGCATCAAGAACCCACTAATATGATGATCCATCAAATGTGTACAACCATGAAGAGATAACCAAGCCATGACAGTCATCCTACAAATATCTGAATCATGTAATAAAAATCACATGTGCAGTCTTCATATAATGTGGGGGATAATAAGGACCATTGTCCAATGATGATTAAGAAATATAGGTAGTTAGGATGTTTTTGTTGTTATCATGAGAAATGCCCATTTTATATAAGAAATAAATAAGGCAGCAGAACAAGATGAAACTCTCTAACAATGTCACCAATACAAATCAAAATCCCTGATAAATAAGATCCAAATAACAATTATAAACAATTGGATGTTTGGATAGGTTCTTATGAATTATGAGGAAGATTGAATCACATCTTTAGGACAAATAAAAATATCAAAATGATCTCAGAAAAGATATGTAATTGCCACCATAGCAACTTGATACTAAAGCATTCTATCACCTGGAAGGGCACAGATTGTCTTTTGGTAAACCACTTGTTGTTCTAACTCATTAACTTCTCATATTGTTACTACATTAATCCTATTGCATTTCCACCATTCCAAACCATATAATGGAGGAACTCTGTCACTAATCAGGATATAAACCAGGGTTCCTTGATGATTAATTTCCTTAACATTCAGGTCCAAGAGAGTGGTCACTGGTTTGGTTCCTGGAGACACCTAATTATGGTTCACTCAACTAAAATATAAAATAATAGCTAGATTCTAGAGAAAACCTTGACATAGGTCTTAGCCCCAGAAAAATTTGAAACTTGTGTTAAGATCACCAAACTTCTACCACCACAAATACATATATTCATTGTTAAAATTTGGGCGAAATCTTGAACAAAAACTAAATCATGCATTTGAAATACAAGGGAAATTTGTAAGTTGGATGCTTCTCACTACATTGACCCACATAACAAGCACCTATTCAGAAATGAGGGGAACTATCATTCTACAACACATGTATTTTCATGGAGAAGCTTGACCACATTTCAATTGCATAAGGTCAATGGCCATCAACCAAACCATGACACAGGTCTCAGTATTTGAAACTCATAATTGAAAATTTGACAACTATAATGTATACCCAAATACCCAAACATATATAACATGAATCATTAGATTTGATTGCCACACTTATTCCACCACAAATACATATATTCATTATTAAAGTTTGAGAGAAATTTAGAATAAAAACTAAATCAGGTATTTGAAAACAACGACAATTTGTAAGTTGGATGTTTATCACTACCCTCACCTTCATTAAAATCAACTATTCAGCAATAAGAGAAGACAAAATTCTATTACAAATGTATTTTCATAGGGAGGCTTGACCACATTTGAGTTGCATAAACCCATCAAACAAACCTTGACACATGTCTCAAAGATGAATTTCAAACTTCAACAACTAGAATATATACCCAAATTATACAACATGACTCATGTGCTCTGATCAACAAAATTCTTGCACCACAAATACTTATATTCATCAATAAAGTTTAGGATAAATATTGAAAAAACATTAAATTGGGGATTTGAAATACAAGGGCAATTTGTAAGTTGGATACTTATCACTACATTGATCCACATGAAATTCACCTATTCAATGGTGATGGGAGACAACATTTCGTTACACATGTACTTCCATGGGAATTCTTGACCAAATTTGAGTTGCATAAACCCATCAAGCACGCCTCTTCCCATTACTGATTAAAAAACCCATGTTCCTTGCATAATTTTGGGTTTAAACGAGGACCATTTGTGTATATGTATGTGTTTTTCTTAGGAATGTTCACTACACATGTGCAAGTTTTTAACAACCATGTATATTTTTTACCATTCAATACCTTTTGACCTCCATCACTATTCATTGGCCTCACTGATGTATTTGGTACATAAATGCAACTCAAAAAGGGCCATAATATCTAAAGAGTTTGTTTCTGCTTCAAATTGTATATTGACAACTCCTTCAAGAAATGTTTTGAAAGGAGTTCAATAAAAGCAACACAATTTTTCGATGAAGTTACCATGTTTCTTCTACAAACAAGAAATCCCTAATAGTCAACATGTGGTGGAGAGGGAGAGATATTACAGTCCTGACAAGTATCAATAGACAACCTTGTTTGGAAAGCATGGACACTACCAAAATTTTGAGTCCATCTTGTATTACACTCAATTTAACTAGTCAACAATGCATTAAGTCCATCTTACAACGTGATGAAAAAATTGGTTCCTATAAGAAATATTGTTGTCTTGTTAACACTTGAAGAGCACAAATTAGCAACCAAGAAAAACAATATTTATTTTCCTAAAATGAGCATCCATATTTCTCGTTACTAGCCCAATATCAATAACATAGTAGATTGTTAGAACCCTACTCATATTTGACAAGACAACATATTTTCTAAAATAGTCTACAAGTTATTTTCCATATCAATCTACTCAAGACTTCACACTTTCCTAAGACCATCAAAGACCTCATACATTTCATCAGTCACCATTTAGACCAAGAAAAACTCATGTCACTTTCCCGAGTCATATAAAGGAGTCTTTGTGTCTTTCAAACCATGAAATACTCCTTGCAATGCAAGTGAAACTAGTACTACTCGAGCACCAAGCGCTCTTAAAGAAAGGTGTCACTTTGATGGAGGAGCATTGGTGAAGCCTTTAAAAATACAGAACAACATTGCAATGTTATTAAAAATGCAAAAAAGTTTATTATCCAACAAAAGAAGTTTGTAACAAATATCATAAGATCACGATGAACAGAGCAATTTTTAACAAATTCAGAGCCTCACGTCCAGTAAAATTCATGAACAAGTCCTACAACCAAAGAATAAGGATAATAACATTCAATCTGACAAGAACCGTTCAAAAACCTCGAACACTCAAGAAACTCCATGTATATGAAAAGTGCTTGACGGAAAGAAATCTTGCTAGACATATAACTACAAGATATTCCTTCTAGGTCTTGGTCAGGAACAACAGCATAATCATCAAATTTCTGAACTTTAATATTTATGCAAAAGGAATGAATAATTTCCAACAAATAAATGCTTAAACTTACAACAGGTAGACCCATGAAATACAAAAAAGGCCCTTCTCCAAAAGCTAAGGTGGAAGATTCAACAAAACCGAGACTAGCCACCAAAACTGATGCAGTCAAAATGGCATTTAAATGCTTCCTTTCTAACCCATCACTTAAATTCTTTTGGAAATCCTCTTTATCTACATGAATATGGTCACCTGCAAGACATCCCAGGATGCAAATTAAGATGCCAAATCATCTGAACGTAATCCAATTTTTTTTTTTAGAATAAAATCATTTCAGACAACATTTTCAACTTTGCATCCTACCCTTACCATGAATGGAACTTTTATATCAATATAATCCTTACTTCGAACAGTTTTTGAAGCATCTTCAACCACAAATTATGTTGTCACATTGAGGAGAGGTATGTTGAATAATTTTGAGATCAGATTGAAAATTGAAATAGAAACACCAACAACAGCTAACTCCATCGGACCTTTGAGATAGAACTCATCAAACAAAATGCATCTTTAGTAGAATGACTAACCAGAAACAGGAATTTCCTTATGGGAAAATGATTAAAGACTCAACCACAAGACAACATCAGATAGATAACCACACAGTCACACTATTGTCCACATTTTCCCTGTAGCTAGAAGGTAAAATTTCACTTGAAAATGAATTTGTATTTGACAGATAAATAAAAACACAAGTGTTTAACAATAATCAAATCTAGAATGAAACTACATTTTCCATTTCATAAGATTATGAAAATACAAAAGACATTAAAATATTGAATCATTTATCAAAAACATAAATGCATATGCCATAAATCTTCCTTCTTTGGCCACAAAATGGGATTTTTGTCACATTATATGAGTTATGCCCCTTCATATTCCCATAAGAAAGCCTATAAGAGTGGATGAATAATATGTAAGAATTAGAAATTGCATGAGTCTCAGGGCTCAAATAGATGGCAGTTCTAAATTATAGTTAACTTCTATGATTCTATGAATCAGACAACCCTTTTCCATGAGTGGAGATCACCATCACATCCACCATGTTTGTTCAAAAGTATAGTATAAAGGTGAATCTTTAGTGCATTCTTATTGTTAGGAGAAAGAAACATCTAGAAAAGGAAAAACTCGATCTTCCATATGACTATAATTTTGGCTACTAAAACATCTCAATCTCCAAACTTAGCACAAATATTTGAATGCATTGCTCATAAAAAATCAAACTTTATAACCAAAATTCAGCAATAGAAGATTTCTTGTCAATATAATGGAACTAGATGAATTGTTGACTTCCTTACAACAGTGTAGAAATATTTAGTACCTAATCTCCCCACATACGATGTCTCCATCAACTGTCCCATTGGTTCAATTGTCTATCCTACAATTATTGGGATGGAAATGACCATTAGCTCCTGTCTAAAATCATCCACCTGCATTTTTTTGTTGCACAACCCTAATGAATCGCTAGTGTGCATTTTCCAAGGGAAGAAACCTGTCAGTTGATCATTGAACATAACCTAGACAATACATCAACCATAGTCTGGAAAGCATCTAATTTTCATGGCATTGAGACTTCTTCAACTTGTTCTCAACAAAAGCTTATGGCTACAAATTTATAGGAAACAACATATTATTCATTTAAAATGGAAAATACCTAAAACATTCGAGCAAGCTAGAAAATGGGTTGCCTACCTTCTGATTGCATTTCTTATGATCAAATATTGATGCATTGATGTCAGACTCTGAACATGAATCCCTCTTAGATTTAGGCATAAAAGGGCACTGATTTCCTGTATGCATAGAAACTGAGTATCTATTTTGGCACAACCCCCACCTCAAACTCTCTCATTTCCTTGTCCTGATTATATCTTTCAATGTGTTTGGGTAGGCAACATTCCCACCATACTTTACACAATTATTTGTATTTTGAGTTGATTGTCTATAGTAGACAAGAGTAATAGTTTTATTCTTCAAAAGATTTTGGTACAAGCTATGAATTGCCCCAGAAGAAGGTAAAATTTATGGTGTTGATGTATGCATGGTAGGAAAATGTGACCTCCTTTTCTCTACCCTCTTTTGTAGAGACAAACCCAAATCCACTAAATTTATAGCATCTTCCCAAGTAAGGTAGTGTTCTTGGATTCTGAGAGCATGGATATTTTCTTGCATACAAGAACCTAAAGTAATTTCCAAAAATAAAACAAAAAATATTTTGAGAAGTAAAGCAAAATAACCTTTGAATGAAATATACATCTTGAAATTTTGATTTAGCTCGGAAAGTTAAAATAGAAGGCATCTTGAATATGATAAGAAATTATTGTATATCACTGATTTATCTTTGCTTCATAACACAAAAGGAGGCACCGATGATCTATAAGGATTTAATACACTTATTCTATAGATATTGGGTACCTAATGCTTTCATAATTAGATAAGCATTACACAACATCGAACTGAAATGTTCCTGCACATTCATTGAACTGAATATGTGAATAGAATATAACTTATCAGCAATATCGGAGAAAATATCGAAAAATAATGGGAAACTTAAAAAATACAAAAAAAAACATGTTTTTCAATTCTTTGAACATCTAAAGAAACAACAATATCAAATAAACACATTGCTACATAAATATGAAAACAAAACAAATATATAAGATGATATCACACATCGATATTGAAATATGATATCTGTCATGAGTCATAAGTCTCGATAGGATGTTACAAAATCACATCAAATATATATATATATATATATATATATCTCATGAGATGAATCATGGCAATGAAAATAATGGATTTCCCCTTGTTTGCTTGATGGAAAATGGTCACAGTACCTCAGAGCTCAATCCCCTAAATCACTTCTGCAAAATGAGGGTTAAAAGACCAAGAATCCAGTTATAAGGCGATATTGATAGGGTGATAATTTCCATATTATTGCAATAATTATCACTAATATTATCTTCTTGGGGAATGACTTGTGATATATCGTCAATAAATGCAACACTAGTTTGCAATACCCATGAGTGGATATGTGTTAGACATTGTAATGTTTATTTTATCTACGGACAACAAATGTGATGTATCTAAGAGTAATATTGTAATGTGATAAAGTGAGAAATGTTATTAATGAGATTAGGTGAGTGGTTCCTAATGAGAGTAATGAAACTTTATTGATATATATACAACACCCTTGTATGCCATTTCTAAGCACAATGAAATAATACATATCTCTGTATGTCTTGTTTCTCTAGAGTCTATACAGGTTCTCCATTGTTTAGTTTAACATGGCATCAGAGCCACGTTGATGGCATTGGGCAGTTTCATAGAACCAAGCCAAGAAAAATTTTGGCACACATTTGGAGAAATATGTGTACCCTACATCAAAATTTGCAAAGAGAAGTTAAGCCCCTAACCATAACCCTCATTTATTATGACTATATTAATTATAGTTAAGTCGAATTATTATTATTTCTTTCTAGCCCTCTTCATTTCTTATATATACATCAAGAAGACTCGTAAGAATCATCTTTTCTTATGGATTTTCTATATTATAAAGAGAGGTTGCCCCGTTAAAGATGCTTCTTATTCATTCACTCTTTCACTTGATCTAGGCATGGAATTACTGTTGAGTTTTCATAAGCTAGGTTAAGCATGTAGTTCATTTAATTTCATCATGTCTTAGCCATAAACAAGAATGTTGCAACAACCAAGATCACAAGAAGAAACACCATGCACAAGTACAGAAGATATATCCTAGGAAACCCTTCTGAAACAAGGGAGAAAAACCCAGCCAAATCCTTTTCTATATTCTTCAAGAGAAATACCTTTCACCACCAAAATGACTTAGCACACAAGAGGGTTTTTAAGCCCTAGGAACCCTAGTTCCCAAGAGAGGTGCACACCTTTGCCAAAGAGAAGTACTTGCTGAAATTTCTAAAACATGTGAGGAGGATATGATTCTACAATGGAGAATCATCTCCTACTTATATTAGACTTTGACTAATATAGCAAGGGTGTCTTATTGGCACAACAAGGCCAACCTCTCTAAGTCAAATACACTTTATTATTGAATTTATTATCGTAATTAATATTTTCATTATTAATTATCTTTTTTATATTAATCATATTAGCATAGGGCTGACCTGTACCCTTTACATAATAACTAGGGTTACAGGTAGGTCTGACTCTTGAACAATATATAACAAATGATCTGATACACCCACTAGTTCTCATCCACTAGTGGCCACATCCATAGGGATGCCATAGATCTAAGTCACTGCATTACATAGATGAGACAGGTCCTCACACGTGCACTTATGCTCGTCCATAGTCACATATTCTCTATAGATCTTCTTTCCCTCTGCCATCAACGGGAGGATCATCTGGAGTCTTCACATCAACTCTATTGTTGTTCAGAGGAGGCCATCACATCATCTTTTTTCTTATTCTCATGATGTTGTGCCCAATTCTTTTTAGGGATTTCCCACGTTCACCTTGTGGTTAGCCACAGGAATGTCCTTACTCAACAGATCTCTTTTCCACTGGATGATCATCTGGAGTTCTTCTCTCTCACTTCATGGAGGAGGCCATATACATTCCTATCCCATGTCCTAGGATGGAACCATGAACCCTTTATCAGGGGATTTATCTCAGGTTTGTAAGATGAGAGTAAGACTTCACATAGCTTCTATATTCCACATCTCACAAGTTTGTAAGATGGAGGATGTCTCCTATAGTTTCATTCATGAACAAACTACACTAGGTCTTTTTTATGCTTATTTGGCTATTTGGTCCATAATGTTTGGTATCAGAGTGGATGATCCTTGGTTTGTCTCCTTCAAAAGAGTCATCTTACTATTTTCACCAAATTTTTCCGAATCATTTTCCTTGAGTGAAATGTTCAAGGTGGACAAAGGATGTACCAGAGTACATTGGTTAAAAATTCCTAAACCAATTCACTATCTTTCGGGGTTACAAGCTATGCAAGTTAGGGTAGGCTTAAACAGGTGGGTTTGGTAAAACAATGATATTTGAAGATTGAAATATCCAAATCAGGTGCCACAAGACAGACCATAGTGTTTCAGTTCCAAATTTCGAACCTGTCAGGGAAATATTGACAAAGTGGTAGCCCACACAAGTTCACTCTCCTAAAATAAGGCCAAAGCAACAAGTTTTGGTAATTCTACCATAACTTTCTCTTGGAAGGTCAAAATTGTATGGGATTGTAGGAACATGAGGAGGAAACATTAAAGAACATCCTGTAAATTTCATTAACAAAGGATTAGAATTAGACAAGTTGTGACAGGCTGAATTAGGGTTTTGAGGAGAACCAAAACTTTTTTTTCTCTATTTTACAACAATTAAATTTTTAGGCTAGAGACATGTACCAACATCTATAAACACAAAGATCAAACATTCAGTGGGTAAAACTACATTGGGAACCATACATACAGAATATAGGTGAGGTCATCACTGGATACCCTTGTACACCTCTATTGGTACCTAGAGAGTAGTACCACATTAGACAAAATCTATATATGATTTTAATCTCCCACATACCCTAGGGTATTTCAGAAGCCCCATAGGAATACCTAAGACCATTCTTAGATAGATTTTCAATTGTCTATATCTATAGTACAACAAACACAACACTCAATGAGATCACTCTCACATACATGGGAATCGAGTAATACAACTAAGGATACAATCCACCCTACTTAGTTAGGGCTGTGAAAGATCAACCAAGTACTATTGTTGTAAACCCAACAATATCTCGGAGTGCTATCGATCCTGACACTCCATGGGACTATAAGACCTTGCAGAATCCTAATCCCATCACGTTTAAATGTAATAATCCAAATGCAACTAATGTAAAGGCTTCTGAAGGCTCATCCTTGACACAAAAAAGTGAATGAAGATGTGCAATTTAAGGTTTCCAGGTTAGAGGAGAGAATAGAGAGCCTAGAATCTACAATGGAAAGAAAGGTTAACATCCTAAATATTTTATGTAAAATAGAATTCCAAAATTAAAAAAATGATCTCAAAGAAAATATCAAAGAGATAGCAAGTAAAAATTATCTGAAAGAGATGGAAAGCAAATTTGATATCAAAGATATGGCATAAGAGATAGCCAACAAAGATGATCTGAAAGGCATGACAAGGGACCTTATCAAGGAAGATAAAAATCCTCCTTATGCTAAAATCTCCTCCTCAAGAAGAGTATAAGGAGAACAAGAACATCGAGTCCCAATCACATATAGAGAGAATTTTAACACCCTTAGAGAACAAGAGAATTGAGTCCCAAACACATGAATGGTCATCACTCCAAGATACACACCATCAAGGTTTCATTTTGGGGCCTAGGAACTACTTCATTCGCAAGATTGATATGAGGAAGTTTGATGGTAATGATCCCATAATATTCTTTGATCTATACCAAGTTCCAACTCCACAAAAGATAGTGATTGCATCATTATATTTAGAACCTAATAAATTTGTGTGGTATAGATGCTTTTACCACAAAAAGGGCACAACTGTATCTTGTTCCATTTGTACGAATGAATGATAGCACATTATGGGGATAGTATGAGAAACACCTTTAACCAATTGATAAATCTCACGCAAAGAGGTTCAATTATAGACTACATGAAGCAATTTCAAAAGTTGGGTCTTAGAGTGAAGAACATTATAAAGGATAATTTTTTAGATCTCTTTATGGGCACTTTAAAGGAGAGAATTCAACATGAGGTGCGTCTCTTGGAGTCTAAATCCTAGGATAAGTCGTCCAGTTTGGAAAAGAGAGTTGAAACTAAAAATATGGCTACCAAAAGGGTTTTCACTAACACCTATGAAGAGCACAATGTTCCCACTCCTAACCTCACTCAACCCACAAGGTTGAAACCTCGGTGAATGGATGAAAGAAGAGCAAAGGAACTATGTTTTAATTGTGACAATAAGTACAATATGGGGCATAAGTGTGGTAAAAAAAAATATTTTACATAGATTGTGAAGAGGAAGAAGAGAGTTGGAACCTTCTCAAGATCTAGAACCAAAAGACACTACTCCAAACATATCTTGTCATGCTTTGGTCAACATTAGCACTCGTCAAACTCTCAAAATAGAAGGATATATCAAGCAAAAAAGGTAATAGTGTTTATAACTTGTACCAGTACACATAACTTCATTAACTACAAATTAGCCAAACTTCTCAATCCCTTTATATATCCAGCACCATAGTTTCCACTAATGATCATAGATGGAGGTACCATAACTTGTTTAAGGAAGTTTCATAGTCCAATGATTTCAATCCATATGGGTGGTGTTGATGTGGTATGAGGGGTCCGATGGTTACACCCATTGGGAACAATGGATTCTAAATGAGGATAACTACTTTGAGATTCTCTTTGAGGAATATACTCATCTTTATGATGAATCTTCATGTGAAGTGTAATTACAAGAGGCATAGAAGACCTCCAAGATTCTCTTCAATAAATATCTCCCTCTTTATGATGGATTTCTAAGTGAGCAAAATGCACTAGTTGAAAACTAAGAAAAAAACATTGAAGAAATTCATGAGCAAGTGGTGAAAGAGAGTTTCAACTTAAATTTTCTCCATGAGAGATGTTCCCTCCAGCCCCACAAACAAATTTATACATCTATGTGGATGACATTTATAATCACTCAATTCCTAGTGTCTTGATTGAACCACACTTGAACCCATGTGACCATGTTGAGCATCTTCAACAAAGTACAATGAATTGAGTTCATTTGGTTCATCAATGAATATGATTCTCAAGGATCCTACATATTCATGCAGGATGGATTTGATCTCATTCAAGCAAAGGCCAAAGAAGCATAGGACAAAGAATTCACAATGTTTATCTACTCTTTGGTCCTCAATATTTGGGGGAAAAGATTCCTCAAGGTGTGTGTGTGTGGGGGGGGGGGCAATGCTTCCTCACGGGGGAGGGCATGTTGTCTAGCTAAATAAAATATTTTTATCTATACAAAAAAAACTATGGTTATGACCTATTTTGTATGTAAGAACTTAGTTTTGTAATAATTTTTTACTCTTTAGTCCTTTGATATTTTGTAAAATGCCACTTATGTTAAATAATGCCTCAAATAAGAGATCAATCAATTCAAACACACTTTTTCAAGGCAGAGTTTGCCATGAGGTCTTCGATTCTATTCCAATTGATGTTATGTTGGGTTACCAGCCACTATTATGGCTGGTGGTTGAGTCACCCTCCATATGGATAATCCTGGGAAGCAAAGGGGATATCACGAGGTTTTACTTGGAAAAAAGAGCTCAAGCAAATGAAGGAGAAAAAGAGATTGAATAAATAGTTAATGTTCTTAATAATAATTCAATAAATAAAAGCCTAATTATCCCCTAAAAGTAACTTGGGCCACAAGTTACCTTTAGGTCTTTAGTCCCTCTTTTGTATAAATAGGGATCTATCCCATCTCTTGTAATGAATCCATCTATTAATCAATCCAATCATGTTACTCTGTCAAGTACATTGTGTAGAAGTCTTTGTCTTTTATCCAGATTTGTAGATGCAATCCACTCTTGG
>ML777284.1:179071-335341 GCA_009831015.1 Picea engelmannii | reverse complement strand
GGGTGAGGATAATGTGTAGTTGATGCTCTTTACACAAAATATGAAGAGGAAGGGTCCCTCTTTTCACTCTCATTCATTGTATTTGACTAAGTGAATGAAATTTGTAATGAATAGTTCACCGATTCCAAGATTTCCATTCTGATCTAGCAAACTGAACATGATTCTAAATAATATATTGGATACACTTGACACAATGATGAAATACAATATAAAGGGAATATATATTTGATCAAGAAGTCAAATTTTAAATCCACTATGTGTTACAACCAGAAGTCACCTATGGATTGCGTTAGAGGTAAGCCTGATACCCATCAATTTGTATGTCAGAGTAAATAGTTTAAAGGGTGGTCTAATGGATGCAGTATCAAGGTTATATCGCTTTAACTCAAAATCCTAGACCATGCAATGCATAGGTACGTGAGTTCTTGATCTAACTTCAGTCAGTAAGCTATAGTAAAAGGGTGAGTAGGGTGAGGAATTGGTAAGGAGATGTAAGGGCCTGCTATGGACATCTGGTCTTCCAACATCCTAAGGAGGAAAAGATTCAAGAATGAGATCCTCTTGGACCCAAAGCTTAAAACACTAAGATATATCTAAACAACATAGTTACAACAACATGATGATTGAAAATACATCATAATGCTACTGTAACAGCTCGACTGGATCCTCCAATTCTGAGCTACTCAGTATAAGAGGGGAAAAGATAACTTGAGAAACTGATTAAAACTGGTGAGAATATTACAATGATCAAACCTTCATCACAAAAACATCACAACCCTCGAATGGATCCTCCAATTCTGAGTGTATTAACACAATGTTTATAGAGAGATGGAAAGAAGATGACTTTCATTAAACAAGAAGTCTTAAATACATGTACAAAAATAGAGAACCAGAAGCCTCATTAAAACTTTACAAGAGAGAGAATATATCTACCATCGACGCTTAAAAAATATGAAAATGAATCCTATATACCCAGAGCCAAAACCCAGAGACATGCTTGATACTTTTCGTTTAAGGCTTTACGCCTGCATGCTTCCTGACAGACTGCGCATGCATTTTCCTATCAGAAATGAGCCCTGTCAGATGCAACCGTGTTTTAGGATGGATATGCACCTAAGTTGACCTGCTTATAGTCTTTTATGGGTTTTCCATTTATTTTGGAAACGATGTTCAACCGTCCCCCACCAATCTCAATAATTGTTTCATTGGAATCTAGAAGACCCAAGTCAATTTTACCTCTACAGGATGTGGCATCCTTAGCATTCGCCATCTGGATCTGAGTTGGATGCTTACGGAGAAGCCTAATGGTAGACGTGGCCGCTAAAAAAGTGATGGGTGCACTCGACATGGAGTAGCAGACGGGAGATGGCCAGGTGGATAGTTGTGGATGGATGAGGAGACTGAGGATAGCATGGGGGTCACACAAGCAGAATTTGAGGTGTAATGGGATGGAGGTGATGTAGAGCGAGGTGGCACAGATGGCGGGGATGAGAAAGGGACAAGTACCGACATGACAGTGAGTGGAAGATAGATGGAAGGAGAGGAAGTGATGAGGGGCGGCCACTTATCATCTTGGGATAGGACACTATGTTCACATGCACATATCGGGGCTGTGAAAAGAGGTTTGGAACCTCCCTGCTTTTGGGCCCGATGTGTGTCTTTGGCCGACATGTAGCACCTTCACAAACCATGAATTTGTTTCCCATTCCTCCCTACCTTTTTTATTATGTGCGCATGTTGAGGCTCTGATATGTCCATCGACCATTGATCTGGGGTGCTCATCTCTCGACCGCCCATATCTACACGCGCCTTATCATGTCGCGCCAAAATGTCTCATCACTCCTCCGACTTAGAATATAAGCCAAAATGTGGGTTTTTGCCCGATTTCTTTAATTATTTCACCAAGGGTCCAACTTCTTCGGAAAAGACCCTTCCTTTGTAAATAAATGTGATAACATTAGGCTCCATTGGGGATGAATTGCTCCCTTTGAGATGCCAAGAATTCTTTTGCAGTTTCAGTGCCTTGTTGTTGGGCTATGGAGTCACCTAAAAGACCGATAAATAAAAAGAAAAAAAATATTTACAAAAACATGAGAGCCACTTGTGGCTCAAATAACGAACTTCTTAATAAAATGCCCATTTACAGGACCACTGAAAACTTGATCTCCCTCCAAATTCTATAACCTGTAGATGTTATTTTGACCTATCTCTGATATTTTTAAGGGCCCGATCCACATGGATTCAAATTTTCTGTGCTTTCCTCTGTCCTGTTCTGGCGCATCCCATTTAAGCACCAGATCTCCCAGCTAGAAATCCTCTTTTCTTTCCTTTATGTCAAAGGCTTGCTTGATTCTTTGTTGATTCTTGTGATCTCTGGATCTCACCTATTCTCTAGTCTGCTAGAATTCTACCAGCTGTAGAATCCTTCTTATCATATCATCGGGATCTTCTTGGTAGTCTTGGAATAATTTTTCTATAGGCAGGGAAAGGTGAGAAGGAAAAATTGCTTCAGCCCTATAGACAAGTTGGAAAGGGGACATACCCATGGATCTCTTCGTTGTCACTCGATCAACCCATAGGGAAAACTTAAGCTTTGAATCCCATGCTTTCTTATTGTCCTCGAGCAGTCTTTTGATGATCTTTATTAGGATTTTGTTAGAGGACTCTGCTAGTCCATTTCCTTGAGGGTAGTAGGGGGTAGAGTGGATCAATGAAATTCTGAACTGCTCACAAAATTTGACCAATGGCTCAACCTTGAAGGATGCAACATTGTTAGTGATGATTTTGTTCAGACAACCAAACCTTTCCATAATATTTTCAAGGAAACCAATGATCACTTTGTGAGAGGCAGTCCTTGTGGGAATAGTTAAGATCCACCTGTGCTTACCGCTTGAAGCAGGGTGAATTTCTCCAATGAATTCTAGGCCCCACTACTAAAAGGGTCCTGAAGCTACCACAGGTTTTAATGGAAGAGACTTGAGCTGTCGTTTCCCAACGAATTTTTGACAATTGATGCAAGCCCTAATTTTTGCACAGACATCAGTGAATAGAGTAGGCCAGAAGTACCTAGCCCTGAGAACTTTATAGGTTGTGGTTCTCCATAAATGATGTCCCCCACACATGATATCATGAAAGTCAAACATAATCTTTTGGGCCTCCTCTGGGTGTAAGCATCTGAGAAGCACACCTAGAGGTCTTTCCAATACAAGACCTGGTCAATAAGGTAATATCTAATTTCCTTGAGCTTTAAATCTCTTGCCTTTCTTTTTCTCATACCATCAATGGGTCTTCGTTCTTGCAGAAAATATATAATATCTTTATACCATGTGCATTCTTC
Source organism: Picea engelmannii (assembly GCA_009831015.1). Lineage (NCBI taxonomy): Eukaryota > Viridiplantae > Streptophyta > Pinopsida > Pinales > Pinaceae > Picea > Picea engelmannii. Next base: position 332,004 of record ML777284.1, on the reverse strand, counting down.
CAATGGAGGGTTGACCTGAGGATTTTTATCAACAAACTCATCTTGCTGACCTTTTGAGTAGGTGTTGATGAAGTTTACCCCCAAATATCTGTAATTAGATTCAACCAACAACTTGGCTAAACCTTGGCCTTTAACCATCTTAGTGGGTTTTATTTCTAGATCAAACTGAAGGATTTTGGCAATCCACTTCCTCCTTCTTCCATCTATTCCAGGCTGAATAAGAATGTCCTTCACAGTACCTGAAGGGACATATGAAATAACCCTTAAATGAAGGACATATATCCTGAAAGCCTTGAGGGATTTCACCAATGCATAGGCTTGCTTCTGCATGATGTCATATTTTGCCTCTGCATCTCTCAATTCATTGCTAAAAAATGAAATTGGTTGCTCTAGCCCTTCAACATTCTTTTGCAATAAAACAACTGCCATCGTATCAAAAGAAGCGAAAGAAAAAATCAGAAAATCCTTGGAATAATCACGACTGACAAGCAAAGGTGCCTTAGTCAATTCCTTCTTGATGTGGTTGAAGGATTCTCGAGACTCAACAGTCCATTTTACTTCATTTCCCTTTATGAGCATGATAGTGATATGCTTCACTAATTCAGGGAAATTTGAAACAAACCTTCTCAGAAAATTATTTTTTCCCAGGAAGGATTGAACTTCCTTCCTAGATCTAGGAAGTGATAAGGTTTGTATAGCCTCTACCTGGATTGAATCAATTATAACTCCCTCAGCAGACACTATATGCCCCAATAATTTCCCCTCCTTCATAGAAAATAGTGATTTCTTAGGATTTAGGGAAAGACCAAACCTTCTGCATGTCAAGAAAAATTTCCTCAGATGACAACAATGTTCTTTATCAGATCTAGAAAATATTGTTATGTCATCTAGGTAGATGACCACAAATTTATCTTTTTTCCCAACGAAGGTGATGTCCATGGCTCGCTAAAAGGTTGCTCTGTCGTTCATTAACCCAAAGGGAATTTTGGCATACATGAATGTGCCCCAAGGAGTGGTGAAGGTTGTCTTTTCTCTGTCCTCATAAAAGACAAAGATCTGATTGTAGCCAGAAAATCTATCAATCATAGAAATCCTAGATGCACCAGTTACCCTTTGCAGTATGTGTTCCATCTTTGGCAGCAGGTAATTGTCCTTCTTTGATCTCATGTTCAGATTTCTAAAATTGACAGAGAGCCTGATCTCTCCACTCTTCTTTCTCACTGGGACCAGGTTGGCTACCCATTATAAATATCTCAGGGGGACAATGATTTTGGTATCCAACAACTTATTTACCTCCTTCATAATAGGCAACAACATAGGATTTGTCTATCTCAACTTCTGCCTAAATGGTTTGGCTTCTTCCTTCAATGGGATCTTGTGCTCAATAACAATGATGTCATATGTTCTGAGGTATTCATAAGTCCAGGTAAACACATCAAATTTTTTTTTTAATAGATTAGTATACTCGACCCTCTTCTCTCTTGACAGGCTTCTTGACAATTTGACAAATTTTTAGATCCTCCTTTGTGTCAATATTGCACTCAGATACATTAGCATCCTCATTCAGCATCTTAGATTTTACTACCACATCATTACTGTCAAAAATCCTTTCCAAAGGAACCATTCCCTTTCGAATGTGATTACTCGGTAACTGCACAATATGATTATTAGCAATTTTGTTCAAAAAAACATCAGCATGGGGATCCATGTCAGAATCAAGATCTTGATCAATATGTAATTATGAAAACTCATCAACAGTTTCCAAGAATCTTTTGATTTCAAGATCATCCTCAAACACTTTCCAATGCTTGACATTGTCAGTTATGGAGGGTATATACTTTAATTCTACATCATATATGAGATTGGGTGGCAGAGGAACTCTGAAATTGCTTGCTGAGACAACCAAAGAATCAACTAATGTATTTTCCTCTCTCGAAATGAATGAAATGTTGAAGTCCAAGAAGGAACTGTCAATTAGGTCCCACACTTCATTTCTATAGGTTTTGAGCCTAGGATGGTTAGCTTGATATAGATTTCTTATTTGATTAACAAACAATTATGCATCTCCAAACACTGATATCTCTTCAATCCCCATGTATTTTGTAGCCCTTAAACCTAGAGCAAGGGATTCATATTCTGCCGCATTATTGGTAATTTCAAATTCTAACTTGTAGGACAGAGATATAGTTTCTTGAGTAGGGGAAACAAGGGATACTCCAACACCATCACCTTCTTTAGAAGAGTCCCCATCAAAAAACATTTTCCATACAGAGGTAATTGGTGGAGAATATCCACAGAGAGTAATGGACTTTATGATCTCAAGAGGAGGTTTAGGCGCATCAGTGATCTGTATCGAGGGAAAATATAGGATGGTTGGTGGGGTCATATTCATCACTAATAATATAGGCCAACTGAGCTTCTATGTATAGTCTTCTATGCTCCCCTCCGAACACAGGAATGGTAGAATATGTGAGGTCCATCTGTAAGTTTCCCCCAAGCCTTTTAATCCAATATATTGACAAGAGCATGCCAAACTTGGGAGGAACATCAACCACCATGATATCCATGACCACACTTTTCATGGGAAACTGAAACATGGTCACAACTAAATATTTGATGACCCCAATACATTGCACCATCCTTGAATCAAAAGAATATATATCATGATAGGCCTTTGTGAATTCTAGCCCCAGTTTATCCATGACAGTTTTGGGCATGAGATTGTGAGATGCCCTTAAGTCCATCAAGCAGTCATGCAACACCTTATCATGTATATTTATGGGTGTATAGAAGGGAGGGGATGAATCATCTTTATCTTCTACCATAGGAACTAGGATGATTGTTCTCTTCTCATCTTGGAGATTTACTAAGTCTGTGGGATGATTTGGGGCTTCAGGCATCAACATTTTAGAGAGGCTTCTTTTAAAATCTTCATGCTTGACCATCTCTGAGAGGGGTAGAAGGATTCTGATTTTCTGAATTTCAAGGTCAAAGATGAAAGAGGAGGGGGCTTTCAGGATTTCCTTCACTTCTGGGACATGATTTTTATCTATTGATGAAGGGGCTTGAGATTTCTTTTCTCTGCTTCTTCTCATTATGTCTTTGGCATGTTTAACTACTCTAGGAGGCTGCTCAAGGATGTCAAAATTCTCTTCTTTCTTCCTTGACTTGAGGTTATATTTATGGGGACTGTTATTGGCCTTATCCATTTTACTCAACTAATTTATTTGGCTGTCCATGAGGGACTCCTCATATGAAGCTTGAGTCAAATGGGTAAATGCGGATGTGTCTCCAAGGCAATGGATTTCAAGTTTGAGCTCTTCTTCCTCCCCTTCCTCATCGGTCACGATGTTATTTTGGAGAGGGGCTTGAATTTTCTAATCATCCCTATCTCTATTCCTTTGTTCCATTTGTAGCATCTGAGGGACGTTGTTAATCTTCCTTCTGAAGTTGCCTCTGTTATCAACAATTTGAGGGTTTTTGTATTTCGACTTCCCCTCTACTTCCAACCTTTCCATCCTAGTTGAAATTGCTTTTAGCAACTTGGTTACTTCATCCATTTGAGGTTGGGAAATAGAGGAACTAGAGGTGGGGGATTCAAATTTTTTCCTTGGTATGTCTCTATCAGCCTTATTCCTGAGTCGTTTAGCTACCAACACATTGGATTCTACTTCCAGGGCTGCATCTTGCATATGATACAAGGAAGTAGATCTTCTTTATCTAAGCAGGAGGCAAAAATCAAGGTCAAAATCACTAGCATAGGTGATTTTAGCAGAAGATTTTGTAGGCTTTATCTCAGTAGGGATCTTATTGTACATTTTATTGAATCTTTTAGAGAAGTCAGAGACCGATTCTCCCTTTTTCCTCTTCAGGGACCCAAACTCTGTGATGTAATATATAAATTCCTTTTTGTCCCCCAAATATCTCAAGAAAACATCATCTAGAGCCTCAATCCCAGCAATAGATCTAGGGGTCAAACCCCTAAACCATTTCCTAGCCTCACCATCAAGGCTATGGACAAAGACTCCCATCCAGACATCTTCATTTTCAATATTTAGATTGTTTTCATAACTGTAGAAGGAAGCAAGGTGATCTTCAGTAGTTATATCCTCTTCTCCAGTTAACTTTGGCATATATTTCAAGTAATCTCTAGCAGGGAGAGCATTCATAGGCTGAGGTAAGACTAGAGGGTCATATCTTCCAGCCACTATGGCATCCATTCTATTTATAGGGGGATTAACACCTACCATAGGGATAATAGGTGGAGGATAATGAGGAGGAGAAGGTGTTAGAACAGGGGAGACTGGAACTGAGCCTCCGGGATGAAAAGGAATTAGTAGAGGATTTGGAGAAAAGGCTTCAGGGCTTGAGGGAGCAGAGGCTTCCCTCTTTGGAGAAACAACAGAACCAATAGGAGGATAGGCAGTAAAACCTGGAGTGGGAAAATATTCTGAGGTTTGGGTCTGGACCAAGGCACTACTTTAGGGGAAATAGGAGTGATAGGGATTTCTTTCCCCAATCCAAAACTAGAAGGAGGAATATCAACAGGAATACTACCAAAATTTAAAGTTCGAGAAACTCCAACAGAAGGTATAAGAATAGAATGAGAAGAAGAAATTGGATTTCTTACAGGAGGAGATTGAAAATCAACAGAAAAAATATCTTCTCAGAGGGCCTTTCCATTATTGATAATTTTCTTTGGGTCAACTTTAGGTGTTTCTAGGGGCAACTGTGGAGTAGACCTCATGTGCCTGCCTCTAGAAGTCACATATGAAACAATGGATTCTTCAAAGTGGAGTCGCCAAGTGCACAGTTGCAATCTTAAGGTACCAAGTTCCGATGGAAAATCTTCAATTATTCCTCGGCAACAGTGCCAGAAATGTTAGCACCAAAAGTCACATCTAGATTGCATCAGAGGTAAGCCTGATACCCATTAGTTTGTATGTCACAGTAAATAGTTTAAAGGGTGGTCTAATGGATGTAGTCTCAAGGTTATATCACTTTAACTCAGAATCATGGACCATGCAATGCGTAGGTACGTGAGGTCTTCATCTAACTTCAGTCAGTAAGTTGCAGTAAAAGGGTGAGTAGGGGGGGAGAACTGGTAAGGAGATGTAAGGGCCTGCTATGGACATTTGGTCTTCCAATAGCCTAAGGAGGAAAATATTCAAGAATGAGATCCTCTTGGACCCAAATCTTTAGACACCCAGATATGTCTAAACGACATAGTTACAACAACATGATGATCAAACCTACATCATAATGCTATTGTAATAGATCAACCAGATCCTCCAATTCCGAGCTACTTAGTATAAGAGGGGAAAATATAACATGAGAAACTGGTTAAAACTGGTGAGAATATTACCTTGATCAAACCTTCATCACAACAACATCACAACCCTTGATTGGATCCTCCAATTTTGAGTTTCTTAACACGGTGTTTACGAAGAGATGGAAAGAAGTTGACTTTCATTAAACAAGAAGTCTAAAAATACATATACATAACCAGAGAACCATAAGTGTCATTAAAAATTTACAAGAGGGAGAATATATCTACCATCGATGCTTACAAAATATGAAAATGAATCCTATATACTCAGAGCCAAAACCCAGAGACGTTCTTGAGACTTTGCTTTTAAGGCTTTATGTCTGCATGGTTCTCGGTAGACTGCACATGCAGTTTCCTATCAGAAACAGGCCCTATCAGACAAAACCATGTTTCAGAAAGGCTCTGCAGTTGAGTTCACCTTCTTACAGTCCTTTCTGGGTTTTCCATTTATGGTAGAAACAATGTTCAACTGTCCCCCACCAATATCAAATGCTTCATTGAAATCCAGAAGACCCAAGTCAATTTCACCTTTGCAGGACGTGGCAACCTCAACATTCACAGTATGGATCTAAGTTGGATGCTTACGGGGAATCCAGACGATAGACGTGGTCGTTGACAAAGTGATGGGTGCACTCAGTATAGAGTAGTGGATGGGACATGGCCAGGTGTACAACTGTGGATAGATGAGGTGACTGAGGATAGCATGGGGGTCACACAAGTGGAAGCTTAGGTGTAATGGGATGGAGGCGATGTAGAGAGAGGTGGCATAGGTGGCGGGGGTGAGAAAGGAGAAGGTACCAGTGGGAAAGTGAGTGGAAGACATATGGAAGGAGTGGAAGTGATGAGGGGTGACCACTTCTCAGCCTGGGATAGGACACTATATGCACATGCGCATATTGAGGCTACGAAAAGCAGTTTGGAACCTCCCCACTTTTGGGCCCGATGTGTGTCTCTGTCAAACACGTAGTGCCTTCACAAAACACGGTTGTTTTTGTCGCCCCACCCTACCTTTTTTATTATGTGTGCATGTTGAGGCCTCGATATGCCCATCGACCATTGTTCTGGGGTGCTCATCTCTCGACCACCTAGATATGCATGTGCCAAAACGTCTCATCACTCCTCTGACTTAGGATATAATCCAAAATGTGGGTTTTTTCCCACTTTCTTTAATCATTTAACCAAGGGGCCAACTTCTTAGGAAAACACCCTTCCTTTGCAAATAAATGTGATAACACTATGTTATTTGAACTCCATGCATCCTAAAAAACTAGTCATTTTGGCTTTCATAAAACATGTCAATGGATCAAGGGTTCCCTCTTTTGGGAAGGCATGAAAAAGGACATCTACACTTTCGTGTATAAATAAAATATTTTCCAATAACACAAGGGAGAAATCATTAATATTCCAGGTGCCCTACAAAATTTACCCAATCTACCTACAATATGGATAAACATTTCTATGGACTTCATAGTGGGGATGCCCAAATCTAGCAATAAATAAGTGATTATGGTTGTGGTCAATAGACTTTCTAAATATTCTCATTTTTGTGCCCTTCAACACTCATTTAAATATTCCATGATTTCTCAAGCATTTGTAGATAATATCTTCAAACTACATGGTATTCCTCAATATATTGTCACGGGTCATGATCCCACTTTTACTAATAACTTTTGGCAAGAATTGTCCAGGCAACGAGGCACCCAATTGAATCCTAACACTTCCTATCACCCGAAGATCGATGATCATAGGAGAGTTTTCAACAAGTGTTTGGAATGATATTTGAGGTGATTCACTTCATAACAATAATCTCAATGGTATAAGTGGTTACCCCTATTTGAATGGTGCTACAATACAAATTATCACAATGCCACTCACATGACCCCATTTGACGAAATTTATGGCTAAAATCCTCCATATATACTATCTTACCTATGAGTTGTATCCAAGGTACAAGAGGTCAAAAAAACCATTACATATAGGGATAACATTATGTGCACTCTGAAAGACAATATAGTCATGGATCGAAATCTGATGGTGCAACAGGTTGATCATGATTACTCTGAACACTATTTTGAATCAACAGATCAAGTCTTCCTTTTTCTACATCCATATAAGAAGACTTACATCAAAGAATACCACCACCAAAAGATGGATCTAAATTTTTATGGCCCCTATACGATCCTCTTACAAGTTAGCACATCAATCTTTCATCTCTCTTGCTTAAAGAAATTGGTCGTATCGAGTTGATGAGTTCAAAGTAATATACTTGAAATGGATAAAGAAGTTTCCATTTGGTTTTAGCGAGAGGCCATCCTTATCAAATAAGATTGTTTTCATCGTTGATGCATGATCCAGGATGTTGGAATACAATGGAGGGATACCCAACCAAAATATGTTACATGGGAACCAATAGCCATTATGCAATGCTTTCCACATCTCAAGCCTCAAGGACACAGATACTTTTTTAGGCAGAGTGCATGTTAGGGCCCTAACTTCCTTCACCCCCTAAGTATATTTTTTATTACTATGTATTTCTATGTATGGATGCCATTATTAGTAAAAAAGGCCTATGTAGTAGTGTGAACAATTACTGTAAGAAGGCTTACTACAAGGTTCCACCTAATAGAAAGTGCCTTCTCTAGAATGTTCTTAGGTGATATAAATTACTATATGAAGATATAGAAGAATGGTAAAAGGTATCCTAGAAATCATTTGTAATTTGACCTCATCTATTGGAGGTTTCCCCCTTGAATAAGTAAGCGGACATTTCTTCCATATTAATATAGGTATAATATTCTACTCATATTTTCATTGCTCATGCAATTCTATTTATTTATGCAATATATTCGAGTAATATATCTGATTTATTCTCTAAATATTTCTATTTGGTACATCACAATTACTCTTGAAAACTTGAGTGATTTTAGCAATGTTGTCAAAATTTGACTTCAAGTTCTTAACGTAACATATCAGTTGTAATTTCCCTACAAGTAGCTTGGATATTAGGTTTTTTTAATTTCTCAAAAGAAGAGAATAATTTTGATACATTTTCTGATACATTCTCATTTTCCTTTGCATGTTTAACATTTTGAAAACATTATAATTTTGTGTATATTTTCTTAAGTTTGTGTAATTTACCAATCCATGTAATATTTGAGCACATATTATAACCATTTTGAAAAAAAAAATATTTAATTAGGTTACTAGCATGTTTTCTAATTCTCTAACCAAGAATGAAATCCTTGAATTGATCGTTTTTATTTTCATCCAAATTCTCTAAAAGGTTTCTTGCTATTTGGAAGCTACTACAACTTCCAATTTTTTTATAACCAAAGAGGGGATATGTTCCGATTGTTGGTGTTTATATTCTATACCTACATATTTGAATCGACACACACACACACACATGTGTGTGTGTATGTATGTATATCGGTTCTAGAGGCCTCCAAAAGAATCTTGCAAAAAATAAAAAAAATATCCTTCAGCGTTCTCTTGAAAGGAAACTATGACAAATTTGGTATGTATTTATCCAATTAGAATTCTATAGCTAGGCCTAAGGTTGAAGGTGGTTGCAGACTCAAGAATATCCATCCTTTTGGCCTATCAATAGTTGTTAAATATATATGAAATCCAATCTCTAGAGAGAGTCTATGGAATAACATTATCATTCAAAAGTACAGAGCCCATAACACTCTATTGGAATGGATCAAGAATGATAGGAAAAGTGTCGCCAATGCTTATAATTAATGTAAATACCTAACACTTACCTTACCAATAATTGGCTCATATCTATCTTGGAAAGTGGATGATGTTACCCAAGTTATGATTAGAGCTAATGCAATTGTTATCCATGGGAATGCATTATTTTTAGTTGTTGATATAATTTGACATCTATAATAGCTATAAAGGTGTACATTTAACTTCATTGAAGACCCCTTGGATGCTGATATCTAACATTAGGGGTGGTTGTGTGCTCAAGTGTTAGGTCTAGTTGGAGATCAAGCACAAGCTTGGAATGCTTTCTAGTCAAACTTAAGCAGACCCCATATTAAATTAAATGGAAAAAGAACAAAACAAGTGTATATTACTATGCTAAGGTGTGTTATAATTTTATTTATGTCAATTCCCATTAGGAATCAAAGTGGTGGTGGGAAAAAAATGGAAGAACAAGGCTCCTATGAGGACCATAATTTTTATGTGGCTTCGTCTGAAAAATTAAGTACTTGCGTGAGAGATGTTATATAAAAGGAATAAGGAAAGCCCTAGTATTTCCTTATCATGTAGATAGGGTGATGAAACAACCATTCATCTAGTTATTGATTGTATTTATGTTCAACATATTTGGAAGAATATGGGTCAATGGATGGGCCTATGTAACTTATGGAGTGAGGAGAGTGGATGATACTACGTAACTTATGGAGTGAGGAGAGTGTAGAGGAATGTTTGAAGATGTTTGGAGAGACAAGAATTTAAGAAATTTAAAATCATTCCATCCTTGGTTCTTTATGGAATATGAATTTCATGCAATACAATATTATTTAAAGAAATAATTTTCCATACTTTTCAAGTTACTGCATTTAAGTTTGTGCAATATTCTAGCAATGTATGTCGTCACTAAAGGATGGACCCTCAAGGTCGACAGGTGAATTATTTTTTGACAAGTCTGTGCTCTAGGGGTTATTTGATGGAGCATTCTAGAGGCCTAACTTAGTGTCTGGTATGGGTGGTATAATTTGTATATATGATAACCATTTTATATAGTTCAAGGCCAATGCGCGTAGACGCTCTAACAAATATGGAGAATTTATGGCTCTAACTCATGTTTTGAAGCTTGCATGGGAAATAGGTATGCAACAACATCAAGTATATGGGGAATCACTTATGTTAATTTAAAGTATGAAAAAAAAACCTTATATTCATAATATTACTTCACTTCCTCTTGTAGAGTACATAAAGGAATTTTTTTGTTATTTTTACTTGATATCCTTTAATCATGTATTCGTAGAATTGAACACTTTTTTAGGTGCTTTGTGGAAAGAAAGGGTATTATTTTATGTTGTTTAAGTTTCTTAGAGGAGTCACTAGATGGAGTTATCATAACTCTTAAACAAGTCATATATCTTTTTTCTAATCAACTATTATGATGTTAGAATATTATAGATTGAATTTTGGATTTCTATAATATGCCTTTATGTGGTCTACTTATGTAATTATGATTTATAGTCATTCTTTTGATTTGATGAATTGTTGCAAACTCAATCATTTGGAGGTCAATTTACTAGTACGATTATTTTGGTTAATTCCTCTCTATTTGTAAAAGTGCAATGTGCACCTATAGAGGGAGTTTTCTATTTCATGCTAGAATATATATATATATATATATATATATATATATTGTAACACCCATGTTTCCCCAGTTTGTAAATATAATTATATTTGGCCAAGGGACTATAGCAGACCTAAAGTGTAGGAATGTTTGATCAAATGAACATTTGTATAAAAAGTAAAGGAATGTAATTTCTATTATTAATGGAAAATGGACAAGTGTTGCAACTGTTGAAAGGGGGAGGTTTGCCAAGATAGACCAGGGATGCTATGAGAGAGATGGTGAGGGGAACCAGGAATGGTTAAGATAACCCCACCAAACCAATACTTTGTTGATTTTAATGGATTTGATACCAATTTGTAACACACCCACCCCTTTAAAGGTTCTTTCCTACGTTAGTGGTAACCTTAGAAGAGGTTTACTATACATTTTTTGTTGTTCTAGGCAGTCATAACAGTGGTTAGATCTAGCACAAGTGACAACAATCGTTAGATCAGGTAAGGAAGGGGACATAACCGTTAGAGCGCAGAGATAACAGATCTACAGTGGGTACAATTATGGGAATCAAGTGACAACAATCGTTAGATCAGGTAAGGAGGGGGACATAACCGTTAGATCACATAGATAACAGATCTACGATGGGTACAATTATGGGAATCAAAGGGAAAAATTAATATGGGGGTTACTTCAAATCCTGAAATCCAGCTAGGCCGTCGATCTTCGATGATTGGTAGATCAATGGTGGTCATTGATTCTATTACCTGAGTGCATCTTGTCGTTGAAGGGTTTGGAATGAGGATTAACATTTAGGCATGTTATGGCCCCACAATTCGTTACAACTGTCCATTGCAAAGGACATGAGGATCCTATATAGGATGGCACCAGTCACGTCTAAGTGGGTCCATGTCAATCAGGATGACATTAGCATGACATGTTGCTCGATTGATCATTTTTCCCCGATTCCTCAATCCTATGGTTACAGTACATCCACGAAGTCCCTGGATCCATGGCCCTTGTCACTTTGTAACTTTGACCTTCAAGGGTTTTGTAGTCATTTCCACTCCATTCTTCTGAAGTGGTCAGTGTCGAGCTGACCCTGTTGTAGATCAAACAACTAGGATGGGTCCTGAAGGAACCTGAGATCTACCTCTCTATCACAGAGTCATGCTAGTCATCGATAAAGAATGATCGAGATCCCTATCAGCCATTGAATATACATCGAGACTACTCCGACAAAGACCTTTTTTGGCCATTGACCAAGTTTTGGGAATGTCTTGGTAATGTTGACCTATTTTGGAACTTCGACATCCTGTCGAAGGAGGAACGCAAGATGAAACGAAGATCACGGGATATCGACCCCTTTTGGGCCCCTTTTTGGGTTTTTGTGAATCTATAACGGGGGAATGGGATGTCGGCCCATGGGTTTACCCATGTTTGGGCCTATTTTGTATGTATAAATAGAAGGATAGGCAATGTAAGTTAAAAGTAGTTGAAGAGAATAGTGCATCTATGTGATGTGAATGCATGCTAAGTGCGAGTAGAGTCTAAAAGTGCTTTGTGCATGACTGTAAGAGATTTACAGAGCTAAGTGCAGATCCTTGTAGCAGATTGTGGAGAGCTTAGTGTTGTAGTGCAAGGAAGAATGATCTAGCGAGTTGTGAAAATCTTTTGTATTGTGCGGAGTAAGGGTTTTTGATGGCTTTGTGCTTGTAACCGATTGACTGAAGACAATAAAGAAGAAGAGTTGGTGGACATAGCCCCTGATCTAGATTTATGTAGGAACACAATGAAATATAGAAATGCACATAAATGCAGAGATGCAGCGGAAATAAGACTTCATTTCATTAATAACAAATGACTGAAATATGCTTACAGATAGAATGAAAATAAACTAGCTAGGGCACTGGTAGCTTATCTCTGAGAAGAGATGTGGTGGCTACTAGCCTCTGAAATATGTTACAATGAGGCTTAAAGGCCTATTATTATTGAGAAATAATGGAAAACCCTAAACATCCAAAGACCTAACCCTAGGAGATGAAATGCCAAGACTATGGGCCCCGTTTCGGTAAGTTGGTACATCAACTTCCCGGGGATGTAACTTTGGCATACGATCTTCGTTTGACACGTTCCATACCTTGTTAGAAAGATCTATTCGAGGAATACAACTTTTGGGTGATAAACATCAATCTAAAATCCATGTTGCTCCCTGTTTTCCCAAAAAATGTCGTTTAAGGCCTCAAAACGGCTCCAGAAGTTCAGGACCCGAAAAACTGCTAAAAGTAGTAAACTGTGCGGAAACTGAAATACTAAAAGAAGCAATGGTGGGGGTCCAAGTGGAATAGGTGGGTGGCCACCAATATCCACCTGGATCATTCCTCACCCCATAGGAGGCAATGGTCCCCATTGTGTTGAGTTCCTCCATGAGATGAGGAAACTTCTGTTGAACTTAGTCCCTGGTGATCCACTTGCCTTGGTGAAGGAGTTGGCCTGCTTTGACAACTCGATATAGCAGTATCCTTTGTTTTTGGGTGTGCATGATTTGTGTATCCATGATCTGATCAGTTCTGGCTTGTTCCAATGCAATCTGGATTTAACTCTGTTGGTGTGAGTTGTTCTACCATATCGGATGTGTCTGGTAGAGGTGGAAAGTAGGGTCAAAGGCGGTCCACATTGAACACCGGGTGAAGACCAAGGAATGGTGGAATGCTAAGCTCAAAGAAATTTCCCCCTATTGCCTTGGTGAGGGTGTATGACCCATATCGGAGTGGACGAAGCTTGTGGTGGGGTCCAGCGAGGCGCTCCTTTTGCAAATGCAACCACACTTTGTCGCCCACCTGGAAGTTGTGTGGCACTCGATGTTGATCATGTCGCTACTTGTACTTAGCATTGGCTCTGTCCAAGATGTCATGAACCTGTTGGAGGATGTGTTGAATGTGCTCAATGAAGTTGTTTTCCTTGTCAGCCTCAGACTGGACATGAGCTGAATCTTCCTAAGTAGCCTCAAATGGCATGGCTATGTCAATGGGACATAGTGGCTGGAATCCCAAGACCACTTGAAAGGGGTTGTGGTTGGTTGAACTATGGAGAGCCTGGTTGTAGCTGTGTTGTACATAGGGGAGGCTCTCATCCCATGTGCGTGGATTCTTTGAATTGTACATGCGCAGAATGTGTAGAATCATCTGGTTGACGAACTCTGTCTAGCCATCAGTTTGTGTATGGAAAGTTGTGGACTTGGTGAGCTTGGTGTCCAACATCGACTAGAGGCTGGAGTAAAATGTACTGAGGAACCTATTGTCCCAATCTAAGATGATAGACTGTGGGATCCCAAATTGTACCCACACTTGTTCAAAGAAGAGTTTAGCACTGGCTTATATTGTGATATTCTTCTTGCAGGTCCTCATAATGGACATCTTCGAGAATCGATTGATGACCACAAAAACAAAGTCATTTCCATGCTTAGTAGAAGGAAGGCCCGACATACAATCCATAGAGATGGATTCCCAAGGTCGACTGGGGGTAGGAAGCGGAGTATAAAGGCCTTGCTTCTTAATGGTCGGTTTGGAAATGGCGCAAGCAGTGCAGGACTTGATGTACTTACTGACATCTTGTCAAAGGTTCAGCCAATAGAAATACTTTTGCAGTACTGCCACGGTTTTCTTGACCTCGAAATGCCCAGTGACTCGACTGTAGTGATTATCGCAAATCATCTTGGCACACTCGCTTGAAGGAACACAAAGGTGTCCCAAGTGAAAAAGCAGGGCATCTTGGAGGTGAAAATTGGGAACTTGCTTACCCTCTAAGAGTGTATTGTATGTGTGGCTGAATTCTAGATCACTTATGTAGAGAAGTGGCCAATCGGAAGTCTCATGCCCACAAGAGTTTAGCACAATGGTTAGCACCACAATGGGTGGTCGATTGAGGCAGTCTGCAACATTATTGGTGCTACCTTTTTTGTACTTAATGTTCAAATGAAACTGTTGCAGGTATGTGGACCACTTTTGATGGCGATCGTTCTGTAACTTCCCTTGTGTCTGTATGAACTGCAGGGGTCGGTGGTTTGTGTGGATGACTGTTTCCTTTCCCAAAATGTAATGCTTCCATCGCCGACAAGCCTGCACAATGGAATACATTTATTTGTCATAAGTGGGATACTTCCGGACTGTGTCAGAAAGTGTCTCACTGTGATATGCCATTGGATTCCCATGTTGAGTAAGGACTGCCCCAATAGCATAGTTAGAGGCATCTGTCTCGATCTCAAATGGTTGTTGCAAGTCTGGTAATGTGAGCATTGGTGCAGAGCAGAGGCGATGCTTCAACTCCCTGAATGCCTTCTGTTGAGATTCATACCAAAATAATTTTTCTTTAGCTCCTCCCTTGGTGACTTGACTCAAGGGCCAAGTGATATGAGAGAATCCCAACACAAACCTGCGGTAGAAATTGGCAAGACCTAAAAAGTTGCGGAGAAATGTTAATGTGGTTGGGGCTAGCCAATCGCGAATGAATTGGATCT
The DNA here is from genome assembly GCA_009831015.1 of Picea engelmannii. Lineage (NCBI taxonomy): Eukaryota > Viridiplantae > Streptophyta > Pinopsida > Pinales > Pinaceae > Picea > Picea engelmannii. Next base: position 316,839 of record ML777284.1, on the reverse strand, counting down.
TTGTTGGATCCACATGTACCCCCCACTTATCAATAATGTATCCCAGATACTGAACCTGGGTCATGCCAAAAGTGCATTTCTCCAAATTGGCACACAACTTGTGTTGCTGCAGTGTTTGGAGGACCTGTCAGATGTGGTGGAGGTGGTCTTCCCAAGTCTAGCTGAATATTAGAATGTCATCCAAGTACACCACTACAAATGAGTTGGTGAATGGCCGCAAGATGTCATCCATTAGCCTCATGAAGGTTGCAGGGGCATTCGTCAACCCAAAAGGCATGACCAACCATTCGAAAAGGCCCTCCTTGGATTTGAATGTAGTCTTCCACACATCAAAGGGTTCAATTGGTACCTGGTGATACCCAGACTTCAAGTCGATCTTGCTGAAATATTTCACCTCCTTGAGTTGATCCAGAAAGTCATCAATCTGTGGGATCGAGTACCTATTATGGACAGTGATCTTGTTCAGTGCTCGATAGTCAATGCAGAGTCTCCAAGTCCCATCCTTCTTCTGCACCAACACGATCGGGCTCCCATAGGGCGATGAACTCGGTCGGATGTGACATTTCTGCAACAGCTCTTGAATCTGCCTCTTGATTTCATCATTCTCAAGAACAAAGCGTCGATAGATGGGTCCATTAGGCAGTGGCGCACCTGGGGTTAGATCGATGGGGTGCTTGACCTGATAGTGTAGAGGCACCCCTACGGGGAAGGTGAATATTTCCTCATACTCCTCCACGACCTTATCCATCTATTGTTTTCGTGCAGCAAGGCCCTGTCTGGAGGTCATGGCCACAGTCTTCCTCTTTCCCTGAGGGCGAATCATCAGGAAAACAAATTTCTTGGTTTTGGAAATGAGCTTACTGCATTGTTTTGCAGTAACCAAAGAGATGGTGGTAGGCAGTGCTATCTCCAGTATCCTGTACAACTTATTGTGCAAAGTGATAATAACAGCATGAGGCCTAGACTCATACACAACCTGTCTCTTCCAAAAGTACAGTTGGCCTAATAATACATCAGAAACATCAAGAGGAGCAATGTCACATAATACCTCATCCATGAAGGGCTTGATGTTGTAGGGAAGGAGACATTGTTGACTGACGTGGAGGTCCCGTCCTTGGTGCAACCACCCGATGGTGTATGGTTGTGGGTGTGTTGTGGTCAGCAAGCACAATCGCTTCATGACCTCTACCGAGATGAGGTTCTTCTAGATCCCACTGTCGACAATGAAATGCAACGGGGAACCCTTTACCCACATCTTGGAATGGAAGAGACGCTCTGCATCCTATGGATCTTCTGGTTCCTCCTTCTGGATCTTCATTGTGGCAACGGTGGCATTGGGATCCGCATCAATAATCTTCTCCCCCATGTCATTCCCCTTGTTAGGTTCTGATTCAGAGTCGGAGCATGCATCCGATTCAGAAGCCTTCAACTCGGCTACCAATGAATGCTTGGCCCGACACTCACTTGTGTTGTGAGTGGAACACTTATGGAACTCACACCACTTTCTCATGTCCTTTTTTGGCTTCATGGTGTTGTTCTTTGCTTGTGGCTTTGGCGGGTTGTCATGGGCTGCCCCACCTTGGCTTGGTCCTTTGTTTTGCAGTTTAGGGGTACCTTTCCCTTGCTTCTGATTTGCAGACCCAAAGTCTCACCTCTTCTGTTTGAACTTCTACTCAATCTTGGCAGCCTATCAGTATGCCACACCAAGAGAGGAGATGTCGAGGAACTCCATTTCCTCCTAAATGTATCTATGCAGAAAACTGCGGTATTTTAACACCAAATGTTTCTCTGAATCTTTGATACCCAACTTTGTGCGTAGGGTATGAAACAGATTCATCATCTCATGCACATCTTGGTCCCTTTGTTGTCGCAGCGTAGTCCATTGTATGTATTTTTCCTCATAGCTCCCCACAGGATAATATTTTTCCTGGATGGCGTCTCGGAAAGAATTCCAATTGGGTGTGGCCAAGAATAGAGAGGGTTCTCCCTCGTCCTATTGCTCTGAGTAGGTTTCCCACCAATCCTTGACATGGGGGGTGGCTTTGAGGAGTGCGAAAATAATCTTTTCTTGGTCGGAAAAGTCATGAACCAAGAAATATCCTTCTAACAGATTCAGCCATCTATCTATGGCATCTGCATCTATTTGGCCCTCAAATATCGGAATTTCAAAGTTTACTTGTACCTTAAAAGGAGTGGCACCTCTAGAGTGGTTGTTGGATGTCGATGCGCCGCCAGTGGGAATCCGTTGAAGAATATGGGCAAAGTTGTCCATCATCACGTTCCTTTGTTTCTTGAGGGCCTCCTCGAGCAACATTTTGATAGGATCTCTTGCTCCCTCATCTTTCTTTTCTTCCCCCATGGGGCAGTCATCGAGGTTTGCGAGGCTGATCTTGCAAAGGTTCAACCAGATCGAGCCATAACTCCTTATACCCCGACCTCGTTGGGGACATGCAAAGAAGGATCGAGAATGAGCAGACCGCTCTGATACCATTGATCTATATTTATGTAGGAACACAATGAAATACATAAATACACATAAATGCAGAGATGTAGCGGAAATAAGACTTCATTTCATTAATAACAAATGACTGAAATATGCTTACAGACAGAATGGAAATAAACTAGCTAGGGCACTGGTAGCTTATCTCTGAGAAGAGATGTGGCGGCTACTAGCCTCTGAACTGTGTTACAATGAGTCTCGATGGCCTATTATTATTGAGAAATAATGGAAAACCCTAAACACCCAAAGACCTAACCCTAGGAGATGAAACGCTAAGACTATGGGCCCCGTTTGGGTAAGCTGGTACATAAACTTCTCGAGGACGTAACTTTGGCATACGATCTTCGTTTGACGCGTTCCATACCTTGTTAGAAATATCTATCTAAGGACTACAACTTTTGGGTGAGCAACATTAATGATCCATGTTGCTCGTCATTTTCCCAAAAAACGTCGTTTAAGTCCTCAAAACGGCTCTAGAAGTTCACGACCCGAAAAACTACTAAAAATAGTAAACTGTGTGGAAACTGAAAAAATGAAAGAAGCAATGGTGGGGGTCCAAGTGGAATAGGTGGGTGGCCACCAATATCCTCCTATATCAGCCCCAGGGTGGGGGTGAACCATGTACACACTATGTTATGTAATGTGTGTTCACATGTTATATGCTAAGTGCTCTAATCTATTTAGATAGATCTACTTATGCTTAGTGCTAATGATAGGTAGAATGATAGATCTGATATACATGGATATGATCAGTTCTTGATCTACCAGATATGACCTATTTACTTATGATAAGTGATTAAATACATTAGATCAGTGTTAATGCTGCGAAGTTCTGTCTTATAAGAGAAGTGGTTATTGACTGTATATTGAGGAACTGATGGTGCTAAGTGCTTTATTAATTAGTAGAATCACATATTTGTGTCCTAGATAAGGTTGTAGACACTTCATTCCTGCAACCACCCCTACCTCTACCTCGGGTGAGACTTCATCTTCTTCGCAGGTGTTGCCGAAAGGGATGGTAGTTAGGGATTTGTTGGTGCATTGTTGTAGCGTTGAACCCTAGGTCTTCCCCTGTGCCAAAAAATGGTTCTATTGTTGGGACTTGAACCTATGATTTCTAGGAACTAAGGAAGAATAATCTCTGTACAAAGACTCATCCTAAAATTTTGAAAGCTCTGTGCGTAGATTTGTGCCCTAACGCGGAATATTCTACTTGACTTATAAATCTCTGTGCTAAAGAAAATGTAATATCTAAATGAAAGAAGCCCAATCTGAAGAAAAGAAGTAAGACCAGGAAGCTTTGTGCTCTAAGAAAGGTAAAAGTAAGAACGTCTGATTAAAATAGGTAATATCTGGAAACTCTATGCTCTGATAAAGGTAAGAATAGTTAAAAATTTTAGATTTGGAAGATTTGTGCTCTGCAGAAGTAAGATAAGTAGAAATTTTTGTTTCTAGAGCATGGATCTAGGTATGATTGATAGGATTTGTCCTATCCTGAAAACTAGGGCACTAATAGATGAAAGAAGGTTTGATATGAATAGATCTGATAAGACTAGTGAAAGTTATGTTATACCAATGCATAGAAAGAATGTTTGGACTAACAAATGGATGCAGGATCCTAGAAAGAATTTATTGTAGGTTAGCTCCTATGATCCTAGTGCGCAGTACAGAGGAGGTCGAGGATCATTTAAAAGAAAGAGAGGATTAACCCTCTATTACAGTTTCTGAAGACCAGGAAATCTTGCTAAGGAATTGCATGGTGGAAGGCCTAGTTGTCTTTCTTGCAAATCTCTAAACCATGAAGTGTTGAATTTCCCTAGAATGATTGTTAAGCTTGAAAGTATGAACATAAGACAAGAAAACCCTAAGACAGATAAAAAAACTAAGGCTACAACAGAACCCCAGAAAGAATCAGAGAAAGTATTGTTGCAAATAAACAAAACCTTGAATGGTCACCGACATGTCTGGTTATCAGATATCTTTAAAGAAAAATAATGTATTGAAGAAAGAGTAGGCGAATTTGACATTTAATTTGTTCTAGATGAGGAAACAAAAGTGAATATCATGATAGAAAGAACTTGGGAAGCTATAGGAAGGCCTACTATGATCCCTTCACTAGGAGGAATAGGGTTATTCAGAGGAAAACTGGTATACCTGTGCGGGAGGCTTTCTCAGATACCTATCACTGTCAATGGAACTTTCACAGAAGAAGATTTTGAAATTATTCAATTTATTTAGAACCACACCATGTTTACCATGTTAATAGGAAAACCTTGGATTGATAGAGACCAAGCCATATGAAAAGAAGAAGAAGAAATTTTGGAATAGAAGAAGCAAGAGTTAAAAGTTTTCATGGCCAGAAAGATCGCACAATTGATTGAAGAATAGGAGAACAGATCGAAGATGTTTAATGATAGTAACCCAGCTATTGAATTTAAGACAACTCTAGAGATTCCACAAAATATTGAATTACCTATCCCCGACAAAGAAGAAGTCTTATCCAAAAACCCTAGGGAAGAATCTCAACAACGTGAAGTGACTAAGACCACAAAAGATAGGAATCAGAATGGAAAAAGAACTACCGATACAAATCTCACTGGAAAAAAGGATTGATAGTCAAGAAAGAAGAGGGCTAAGACTAAAACGTTGCAGTAGGTTATGTAGGAGACCTGGCAGAAAGAAAAATTGTAAAATTGGAGCTTCGTCGGGATATCAGAACAACGACACATGGCACTTTGCCATGACGAAGCAATATAGCTATTGCGGCCTATATATCCATTCGACTCCCACTTTGAACGGACAGAAAATAAATAAAATTTCATCATTAGACCATTGGGTCGTGCCATAATGGATTGAACATGAGTTAAGGGAGGCTCATACCCATTGTCAGCACATTGTTATCGAGTTACCTATTTATCATGTTGTTCCATGCACCGAGCACACTTTTTGATAATTGAGAATTTGATCCCACAGACTAAGCCGAGTTTATACAGTGATCATTATTCTCTCTATCGCTATCTCATTACCTTGTCTAAGTTGTTCCCCGAACCCACAAATTTTTCACCTCGAGTGCATATGTCAGAAGCATTGAGCATTGTACAAAAAGTTGTTGAGGAAGTTTTGATCAACTTGATGACTGAGAAAGCCATTTCGATGTATGAAGGTATCTAGGCTTCATCCACAAAAACAGTGCAAGCGTCCCCATCCACTTCTCACATGGATGGACCGTCCCATGAAAGGTGAACTAATCACAAGGATGACTTAGCGAATGCTAAGTTGATTCCGAGAATTCTACCTGCCTAACTACCACCTCTGAGCGGTGAAATAAACCAAGACAGTGTGCCCAGAGACTTTGAATATGAATTGGTCACTATGTACCTTTCAAAGGGGATACACATAGTGCACGCAGACTAAGATAAGATCATAGCATTGAAGTTTAGCGACTTCAACCTCGGTTACAGGAAGGTGTACAACATGCTTTCCCCACACAAGTATCTGACCAGAACCAAGGGAAAGAAATTGAATATCATACCCTAGTCATGGACCATGAACCTGTTAGGACCACACAATGTACCTTTTTGCCCATACTTTTTTCCACTATTACACTCTTGGTCACCCACATTTAAACTCATATTATTACTTTATCTTATCATTCCAAAGGTATACAACGTCCCTTCTCATTACTATACGTTTAATCTGTTTTGCATAATATTTTACATCACTCTCGTACTTAACCATTGATTAGAAATGTATAAGTGTTGAAACAGTTCAAACTGCAGATCAACATTTAAGGCCTGTTGCTGAAACAACAATTCACAAAAGTTGTTACATAGTCCAGGGTCGACTATGTTGAAGTTGTTACACAGTTCATGATCTATGATGCTGAAACAGAGAAGTTGTTACAGAGTTCATGATCTACGATGCCGAGGAATTTGTTACATAGTTCATGGTCACGATGCTGAAACACAGAGGAAGCTGTTACACAGCCCAGGACCGATGATGCTGAAACACAAAGGAAGTCGTTACATAGTCCGCGGTCAACAACAACTCACACAGATTGACTAAAACAGTTGCACCATGATCCAAACACCAACCATTGCTGCTACATGAGAATGTTGAAACAGACAAGAGCGCAAATCCCATGGCTAAAACAGCCCACGATTTGCGGTGTCGAAACAGCATGCAACAGCAACAAGAAACTGTCACTCCAGCCGTAACAGAAACACCTCATTCAACACTCGTAATAGCATTCTGTTGCGGGAGACTAGGATGTCCTATTCTATTTTATAAAGTCGATCTGACTAAGAATAGGACTCAGATATACATATGTAATTTTTTATCAATTGTATCGAAGGGATTCCCTCTTTAAGTAAGAGGAAATCACCATTCGAAAATATTGAGTTTTATGTACTAAAGAAAGCTTCAAAGAGGGATGTACTTCATTTCCAGATTGTAATATGATACATTGATAGATGAATAGAAGATTGTTTTGAGCATCCTTCTCTAGCCTTTTCGTCTCAGGGGAATCTTGTGAGAAGGGAGGGCCCACCTTCTTCACAAGATTCACCCATTAGTTTTATGGTGTGTTAGTGTGATTTATGTTTATGCCTTGATTAATTTTTTCTTTGCTGAAACACTACTAAACTCTGTCTTATTAAGAATTCTGTTTTATTGAATGTTACATTGTTTTCATGAAGTTCATGCTTGGTTAATTGTTAATTATTTTTATTAGCATTCTTGTGTGATGAATGTATGAGGTTTGCTAATCAGAGACTGGGCTAAAGGTTCCTTCTTAAAGGAAGGAATTAAAGGGTCATGTTCTCTGTTAGAAGTAGTCAGCTTTCAATTATTTTCATGAGGTTTGCTAATCAGAGACTGGGCTAAAGGTTCATGCTTAAAGGAAGGAATTAAAGGGCCATGTTCTCTGTTAGAAGTAGTCAGCTCTCAATTATTTTCATGAGTGTGCTAATCAGAGACTGGGCTAAAGGTTCCTTCTTAAAGGAAGGAGTTAGAGGGTCATGTTCTCTATTAGAATAGTTAAGCCTTCAATGTATTAATGAATTCATGAAAGTGTGTTCATCATAAACCAAGTGCTGAAGTTCCTACTTGGGAATAGGGTCATGTTCTCTGGTTACAGAATAGTTGTTCTTTTCTGTTGCACTGTAATCCAGGGTTCTTTAGATTAATCATCTCTTCAAGCTCTGCAACAAGTAATTTACTTTTCTGTAATTCAAGCTAGGACTTCAGTTTATTCAAGGCAAGTGTGATTAATATATTTTCCTTTACTACAACTCTAAGTTTCTTTTGGAATTGAGCATATATAGTGCATGGTTACCTTTGAAATAAACAGACTTCCCTGGGTTGACAATTTATGTGGCACTTGATTGTTTGAATTAATTAAGCAATCATAGTGACCAACATTTTGGCGCCGTTGCCGGGGAAGGTAATTATAGATTTCAGAAGCACTTATGATTTTTCAGATACAAAGATTGCATGAAAGGACAGGGAGACCCCAAAGACACTGACCCTACAGGTGGCAAGGGAAAAGGAAAAGGAGGAAGAAAGACTTACATTGACAAGATTATATCAAAGTCTGAATCTGTTTCTCAACGACCAAACCTTCGGAAACAAAAGTCCCAGCCTTCATTTCAAGAAAACTTTGACACAGGGAAAGAAGTTTGGAGTCCTGAGATAGTCCAGAAGCCAACAAGGAACATTGAGGATAGAGAAAGCGTAGCAGGGGAGCAAACAGAAGAAAACATGGATGAGTACAATGAAGAATTGCATCACGAAGAACAGGCAGGTCCTGAAGGAGAGGTAAATGATGAAAACTCTTTCTCTACATTAGGATTTCCTATAGGCGATCTTCCTAGAGGAGTAGCCCCCATGAAAAACATTCCACTCTCAACACTACCTAATTTTCATGGTTTGTCTTCAGAAGATCCTGATGAATTTCTTTTTGAGTTTGATATATTATGCAGAAGTTATGATTACGTTTCTAATGCTCAAAAATTAAAGCTATTTCCAGCAACACTAAAAGGAAATGCACTAATATGGTTTGAGTCTTGGGGGCCATGTAATCACAACTTGGGACCAAATGAAACAAAAATTCCCGAACAAATACCAGGACTATTGCCGAACAAGAGAAAATAAGGAGGATTTATTCAAGATGATGCAAAAAGAGGATGAAAATCTAGAGGACTTTGTAGAAAGGCTACAATACAATCTACAAAGATCTAGTCACCCCAATGTAAGTAAAGACATTCTTAAAACTATATTATTAAAAGGAGTAAGGGATGACTGTCTAGATATGATGAACATGCTTGGAAAAGGAGACATATCTAAGGAATCATACGATGAAATTGTTAATTTATGCAAAAGATGTTCAAGAGGAGCTTCAAGAAATAAATCAAACAGCATGGACACCACATTTTCAAGAGTCCAAAAATCAGCCAGTGGGGGAGCAACAAGAGCCGAGATAGGTAATTTACTTGAAGGTTTTAAAACCGAAATGTTAATCTCTTTTGCCTCACAAATTGACACCCTGCAGATCAAGAAGAAGCAAGCAGAAGCAGAAGAAGCCATGTCCATCTTTTGTTCTCAATGCAGAGACAAGCACCCACGGAGGGAATGTCCATTGGAAAAAAATCCAATCTGCACCATCTGTGAGAAAGATCATGAAACCCAAGAGTGTCCATCTTTACCAGGAATCAAGGCAGCATTACAACCAATGGATGAAGAAGCTGAAGAAGTCTATCTGTTGACACAAAGAAGGCAATGTCAACCGCAGGGACAAGGTATGAATTCTAACATGCCATTTTCATCTTCTAATCGTTGTAATAATTATCCTTCTTTCAATCAAATGAGTTACCCCCCCTATAATAAAATGCAATACACAAATCAAATGAATTACCCACCCATGCAACAAACTTACCCACCCATGCAACAAACTAACCCACCCTTTGTTGATCCATCAATGTGGACCCCTTGGCCTCCACAACAACAACAACCATATCAGAATCAATGGAATCAAAACTGGAGAGGACAACAACCCCCCTTCCAAAATCAATTACCTCAATCCCAATTCCTACAACCACTCTCCTTACCAGCAGGTACTCCACCGAACAATCAAATGATGAGACCACAGCTACCTGTACAACCTAACCCTAACCCAAATAATAAAGCTGTGCAGTGCATTGATATTTATAACTAGCCTACACTTTCTCTTCTCCCTGCGCAATGCAACGATATTCATTTACGAACTGGAAGAATAGTGGAACCTACCATAGCTGATGTTACCTCTTCTGATAAAGAGGAAACAAAAGAGAATGATGTACCTAAAGAGGTACAATCATCCTCTAACAATGCTGTTGAAATAGGAAAACCACCATTTCCTGAGCGTTTAGCCTTGACTAAAATGCTTGAGCCACCAGCCTTCAATCTTCTAGAGGAATTACAAAATTTATATGTCAAAATTCCTCTACTAAAAGCACTCCGAGACGTACCAATCTATGCCAGGACGATGCAAGACATTTGTGTTAAAAAGCCTGGTAGGAAAATTAAGGATCCCCTTACAGTACATGTTATGGGAGACTTGTCTGCACTAATGTCAGGTAAAACTCCCCTAGTTAAATATGGTGATCCCGACCACCCTACCGTTTCAGTACAAGTTGGAAAAACGATAATCCCTCGAGTCCTCGTAGACCTAGGTGCAGCTATCAATATTATGACTCTGGAAACCTTACAACTGCTACAATTGCAAAATAAAGTTAGAGACACCCCAACTATCTTAGAATTGGCTGATCGATCCACAATTAAACCAGAAAGAGTCATTGAATACCTCAGTATCTCTGTAGAATCCTGGAATTATCCAGTTGACTTTACGGTACTACAAACCAAAAAAAAGTTGGGGGGCCACCCTCTAATTTTGGGTAGACCTTGGCTAGTCACAACAGATGCTTTTATCAGCTGTAGATCAGGTTCAATGACAATTTCAAACAGTTACGAAACGAAACAGCTTACCCTCTACCTGCATGCTACACCCCTGATTAATAATGATAATTCTGTATGGGTAGATTTTGATGATCAACCTACTCAACCCCTTTTCACTATCGGACAAGCTCTAAGCTTGAAAGACTCCACCGAGGATGAAGTGATTAATAATTTTATTTCCGAACCCTCCTCTGTGACCCCATAAACTCATAATCAACTACCTACACTATTGGGGTCTGATAATCAAGAAAACCTCAACTCGAAAATCCCACCTCAAACATCTACCACCATCTCCTCTAAAAACATACTAGTGGAAATTGAACCTGGCAAAACACTAAACATAAACCCTAATCTGACAGATGTTGAAACACAACAATTAATGAAGTTACTTCTGGAAAATAAAGAATCATTCGCATGGGATTACACAGATATGAAAGGAATCTCTCCTGAATTATGTACTCATCGAATATATATTAAGGAAGATTGTTGGCCAATCTGCCAACCTCAACGACGAATGAACCCTAATTTAAGAGAAATCCTCAAAGGAGAACTTCAAAAATTGCTCAATGCAGGGTTTATTTATCCTATATCAGAAAGTGAATGGCTTTCCCCTATGGTAATAGTTCCTAAGAAAAACGGGAAATGGAGAGTATGTGTGGATTATAGAGCTTTAAATAAAGCCACTCAAAAAGATCACTTTCCATTACCATTCATTGATCAGGTGTTAGATCATTTGTCAAGGAATAATTTTTTTTCATTTTTAGATGGTTTCAGTGGGTATAACCTGATCAAAATTGCACCTCAAGAACAAGATAAAACCACTTTTACTAGCCCTTGGGGAACCTTTTCTTATAGAGTCCTTCCATTTGGACTATGTAATGCACCAACAACCTTCCAAAGAGCAGTTTTAGGAATCTTTTCTGATATGCTTAATGACTCTATGGAAATCTTTATGGATGACTTTACTCCTTATGGTGTTTCTTTTCAGGAAGCACTACAAAACCTTGAGAAAGTACTCAAACGATGCATACAAGCCCAACTCTCCTTAAGCACAGAAAAATGTCATATGATGATGAGTGAAGGAATAGTGCTTGGACATTTTATCTCATCTCAAGGAATTCAGGTAGACCCATCCAAAATAAAATTCATTAAGGATCGTCCTACTCCCAAAACTCAAACAGAGGTAAGATGTTTTCTAGGACATGTTGGATACTACAAAAGATTTATCAAGAAATTTTCCAAAATAGATTCTCCCCTGTTTGTGTTACTGATGAAAAATGTTGAATTCAAATGGATTAATTCTTGCCAGGAAGCATTTAATACACTTAAACATCAGTTATCTACAACTCCTATCCTTAGAGGACCTAATTGGACACTTCCCTTTCATATATCCTCCAATGCTTCAGATACTGCAATAGGAGTTGTCTTGGGACAAGAAGAAAATCGTCTCCCTTATGCCATCTATTTCATCAACAAGAATATGACTCCTGTTGAACTCAATTATACAGACACCGAGAAGGAATTCTTAGCAGTTATCTATGCCATTAATAAATTTAGACATTACATTACTGGCTATGCTACTTTTTTCCATACTGATCACTCAGCTATCAAATACTTAATGAACAAACCTACCACAAATGCTAGAGTCACCAGATGGTTACTATTATTGCAAGAATTTGATATTACAATTGTAGATAGACCAGGAAAAGAGAATGTAGTTTCTGATTTCCTTTCTTGGTTGACACCTGATGATGATACCCCAGTAGATGATTCCTTTCTTGATGAATATCTATTTGCAGTTTCTGCTCACTCACCTTGGTATGCAGACATTGCTAACTACTTGGTTGAAGGGAAGTTACCACCACACCTATCCCACTGAGAGAAAAAAAGTATCATTCATCAAAGTGCTCGGTATAGTTGGATAAGTGGTTGTCTTTTCCATACAGGAGATGATCAAGAAATCCGAAGGTGCATTAGAGAAGATGAGGTGTATGATCTACTAAAATCTTGTCATGATGGCCCTTGTGGAGGGCATTTTGCTGATAAGAGAACAACACATAAAATTCTCAGGATGGGGTACTATTGGCCCTCACTCTTCAAAGATGTAAAGAAATATGTCCGGGCCTATGATAGTTGCCAAAGATTAGGCCAACATAATCATAGAGATGAAATGTCATTAAACCCCTAGATAGTACTTGAACCATTTAAAAGATGGGCCTTAGACTTTGTAGGACCCATCAACCTTCCATCCAATCACAAAGTTTACATAGTGGTCTGCACAGACTACATGACTAAATAGGTGGAATCCAAGGCACTCCACAGAGCGACCGAAGAAGCAGTTATAGATTTCTTATTTAAAGACATCTTCATCAGATTTGGAGTACCAAGAGAATTAGTTACAGATGGAGGACCTCATTTCACTTCTCACGGTTTCAAAGACACCCTTCAAAAGTATCATATTCAGCATAGAATGATTACATCATACCACCCCCAAGCCAATGGACAGGTGGAAAGCACAAACAAAGTAATAGAATCCATTCTCACAAAAATAGTGAAGGAAAATAGAAAGGATTGGTCCTACAGGCTCCCTGAAGCATTATGGGCCTACAGAACTACCTAGAGAAATACTACAGGATTCTCTCCCTATGAATTAGTCTATGGAAAGAGTGTTGTCTTTCCTATGGAATTTGAAATAAAAACCTTAAGGACTACCTTAGCTGTCAACCTTGATTTGACCGATGCACAGACAACCAGGTTGCAGCAGCTTAATGAATTGGAGGAGAAAAGACTAGATGCCATTCAACAGACAACCATAATTCAACAGCAAAGATCAAAATGGCATGACAAAAATATCAAGAACAAGCAGTTCCAAAAAGGTAATTGGGCCCTACTGTATGACTCTCGGTTCAAGGAATTTCAAGGGAAACTGCGCACAAGATGGCTTGGACCTTACGAAGTAGACACCGTTTTCCCCAATGGAACAGTAAGGCGCCTCACAATCGATGAATCCAAAACTCCGTTACTCGTAAATGTTCATAGGATCCGTCTGTACCAACGCCCTATTTCCAAAGAAGATTTTAAGGCCACATGCATGGCAGACTCCCATTACCTCTTTTTAGAGGGGACTTCTACCCCTCATTGCAATTAATTATTTTAAGTTATTTTCTTTAGTATTAGATTAGATTTTATTTACTAATAATCCCTGTCAAGAAATACCATGTTACAATCGATTTTTGTAGATTCCCGATCGAAGCACAGGCCACTAGGAAAGGACGATCCTACTTTACAAAGAGACAAGCTTTCCCGATGCTGAAACACCATTGTTCAACACCTTTGACTTTTCTCCGAAGATGAAACACCACTGTTCAGCACTTTTAACTTTCTTCATTACTGAAACACCACTATTCACTACTCTTGATTTTCCTCTGTTGCTTAAACACCGCTACCACTCAACCCCACACCTACTTCCCCCATCATTGTTCAGCAACCTTTTACCAATTTCCCCCATTTTCCCATAGACAAAAAAACATTGTCCAGCAATTGTTTCTCCTTTTCTTTTCTGTTGCTGAAACACCATTGGTTTCTACTTTTCACCATTTTTCTCCATTTCTGAAACACCATTCACAACAATTTTTCGCCTTCTCCCTATTACCAAAACACTATAGTCCGACAATTCCTCACTTCCTTCAGCGATGAAACAACACCGTCCAACAATTGTTTTGCCCCATTTTTCTTGTTGCTGAAACACCATTGTTCAGCGGTTCTTCACAATTTCTCATCACCGAAACAACACCATCCATCAATTGTTTTTCCTCATTCTTTTCTGTTGCTGAAACACTAACTTTTCAACATCATCTGTCAGCAAGATTTGATGCTCTCATACTATAGTTCATACTTCCAATCAACAAATCCTTGATAGAATTCATCTAATAAATCAAAAGTCTCCACCACGACTACTGCAGAACTACCATGGACAGGCATGATATTTTGTTTGCAGAACGAATCAAAAGGTAAGGCGAGGTATGTAAATTTTATGTAATACAGTTAAGCAATAGTTAATGAGAAGATTCTAAATCATTATGACCACTAGAGTGGAATCATTATTATCCTCACTTGATGGGAGGGGAGGACACATCAAACCTTCTACACCATCATTTCACACGAATTCACTACCGCCATTCCTATTTCACCACCCTTTCGCGTATTTTACCACCATTTTGCATATCGTCGCTCATAAAACTCACTCTGCGCAGAAGCTATTACTCAAACTCTTTGACGTTGTATTCTACCGAGCTGGTAGCTATGGGAGGCTCTGTTATACGGAACGAACCCGCCATGACAGTGTTGTTAGAACATTATCCAATAGCTTATCAAATCTTTCAGCAGGCAGGATGGCTTAGTTATTTTCAGAGACTCCAGTGGTATAATGAACAACAGGTTCTGCAATTCGCTCAAAACCTTCAAGAAGACCATTCTATTGTCCAAGGGGTCCAAATTTCAATAACAAAAGAAGATATAGCACAGGTCTCAGGCCTCCCTACCGATGGCATTCGCATGTTCAGTCGTAAACATAGCATTCGAAATGCCCAACAGAACTTCTTCTTGCCAGAAGAACAAATTGAATTTAAAGGCAGGGGTGTTCAACTCAGCTCATTTCCACCCCCATGGCCAGAAGTTGCAAGATTCATCAAACATTACCTAACCTGCGAAGGTCGATACCAGGTAGTTTATCAGCACAAATTTCTTATGTTGTCTCATTTATGGCATAATAGACGGGTGAATATTCCTTATTATTTGTTGGGTTGTCTGAAAAATATGGTGCATTACTGCAGAAAGGCTAAAGATCCCACCCTTTCACTCACCCATCACCGTCTTTTCCAACTGCTCATCCAAAGGGGTTTTTCCCAACAAAACCCTCCATTAAATAACCCGCCCATAAACCCCCAAGCAGCTGATGAAATTCTTGAAAACCTCCAAGAGCAGCAACCGCAAAACCCCCAAGACTCTCCAGAAGTACCCAATAGCCTGCTCACAGAACCAATCAGTCCAATCAATCCCCCTACCATACCAATCCCGCCTCATACCTTACCAGAATCACCCACTCCCGCCCTTCATATTCTTAGTGATGACTCTGAGCCAGATAATTCCCCCTGTCCCATCATTGAGGAAAGACCCCCACATAAACGAAAACAAATTCCCTTCTTTCCGCCCTTCTTACAAAAGAAGCGAACAAGGGCCTCAACCAGGCCAGCCGTTATTGCCACTACCCTAGACCCCCATCCCATCCGACTAATACCCCATACACCTCCAACCTCCCAAATCCTGGGATCTTTTCCTATTCCACCCACGGGCATTGAAACACAAGAACCAAATGCCTAGGGTGTTGCGACATCATCTGTTTTCAATCAAGTAGCTGAAACACAAGAACCAAATACCCATTCTGTAGCTGAAACACAAGAACCAGCTACCCATTCCGTAGCTGAAACACAAGAACCAGCTACCCATTCAGTGGCTGAAACTCAAGAACTAGCCATAACTGCCACACAAGAACCAGCTACGGCTGAAACACAAGAACCAGCTGCTAATATTGACATTGAGATACAAGAATCAGAGGTTCAGGGTGCTGCAACATTACTTTCCTTACATCAAGAAGCTGAAACACAAGAATCAGCTGCCATTCCTGTAGCTGCTCCACAAGAACCAACTAGTGAGGTTGTGACTGCCACACAAGAACCAGTCATCCCTCAACCAGAACCAACAATGGCCTCTGTCTTGAAATAAAACGAGTTTTTAAAGTCTGAACTGGAAGCGTACAAGCAAGAACTAGCCAGGGCAAAGGAAGCATATGAGAAGGAACTAAATTTGTACACCCTAGCTCGCACAACAACCATGTCAGAAGGGAATACTACAGAGAGCCTGTGTAAAGAATATATGTGTTTTCAATGTGGGGATATTTACTATCAAGCAGGCTATAAGGTAATTCAAGTCCCAGTGCCGGGAGCTCCCCCTACTCCTTCAAATTTTGTAGTCAAAAAGGAAGAACATGTTGTTACACAAGAACCAACTATAGCTGTTACACAAGAACCAACTACAGCTAAAACACAAAAACCAACAGGACCTCCCAAGATTAATACTGAGCCTTGCATTACAACAAATGAAGCCCTTGCTTTTTCCAACACAGTTGTACAGACAATGCCCATGGAGGAATTTACACCTCCCAGACAGATCAATCTCCACACTTTCATGGAGCAATCTACTCAGACCTTACCTCACCCCACTACTTGCAACGCTGAAACACAGACTCAACCATGGGATGAGCGGGCCATAATAAAAAAATGGAAGAAAGAGTATGCTGTAACACAGGCTAAAAGCCTGCAAGAGCACAGACAAATCTGGATAAATCATACCTACTCAAATTGGGAAGCCTTAGAGCAGACACGCCAGGAAGATCGTGCCCTTAAGAAACAGAACAAAGAATTGAAAGGTAGATTGGCCCTGGTATTTGACCTGACACAAAAGATATTGGCTACAAGGAAACCATCTAGCAACTACTCCTTGTTCCTTATGAAATGACTCACATGGTTTCAGATCAAATCAATTATAGAAGGAAAACCCCATGCAGTATTACACCCAACAGATTTTGTCAAAACCTTTATAGAAGCATCTGCCAGGGATCATCACCTCCTCTATGAGGCATATTTTCATAACGATGCCATCCTCGAGAATAGGCAGCTGAAACTTAATCCTCTTGTTGGGGACATCCAGATTCAGGCATTTACTTCCTTTCTCCACAATCAGATTATTTGGCAAGATGACTTCATGGCTGCCAAGCACAATGAAGACAACCGCCTTCTCTGGATAAGACCAGAACCACAGAATGCAACCACCTTTGTCACAGAATATTATCAGTTCTTAAAGAAACCAGGGATGACTGAACATGTCCAGTAGCTACAATCAATAGTGCTTTAGGATTGTCAGCACTTCATCAGATCCATAGAGATTGCTGCCCTCCAGGCAAATAACTTGTTTTGGCAGCAATCCACTGAGAAAAGATAGGAATACAATCCTTTCAGCCCTACTAACCTTGAGGTAGCAATCTCCAGAGTACCTAACTACATCCAGTGTGTTCAGCAATGTGCTGAAAGCTGGATAGGGTACCGGTTTTATTTTCCTATCCTATGGTTGCCAATAGAAAGATATCAAATCCATTATAAGCTACCTAAGAAGACAAAAACAACAGCCTGACAAAGGTTACAATGGGTCCAAGGGTTCAGAACGCCAATGGACAGTACCTCCCACAGTTACTTCTTGAGTAACTTACATGCTCAGAGTCGGTATTCAGACTCTGATTCAGAGTGAAGTTGCCTGAGGACATGCAACACCTTGAGTTGGGGGGGATGTTAGGACCACACAATGTACCTTTTTGCCCATACTTTTTGTCACTATTACACTCTTGATCACCCACATTTAAATTCATATTATCACTTTATCTTATCATTCCAAAGGTATACAATGTCCCTTCTCATTACTATACATTTAATCTGTTTTGCATAATATTTTACATCACTCTCGTACTTAACCATTGATTAGAAATGTATAAATGTTGAAATAGTTCAAACTGCAGATCGTCATTTGAGGCCTGTTGCTGAAACAACAATTCACAGAAGCTGCTACACAGTCCAGGGTTGACGATGCTGAAGTTGTTACACAGTTCATGATCTACGATGCTGAAACACAGAAGTTGTTACATAGTTCATGATCTACGATGCCGAGGAAGTTGTTACATAGTTCATGGTCACGATGATGAAACACAAAGGAAGTCGTTACACATCCCAGGACCGACGATGCTGAAACACAAAGGAAGTCGTTACACAGTCTGCGGTCAATAGAAACTCACACAGATTGACTAAAACAGTTGCACCATGAGCCAAGCACCAACCATCGCTGCTACATGAGAATGTTGAAACAGTCAAGAGCGCAAATCCCATGGCTGAAACAACCCACGATTTGTGGTGCCAAAACAACATGCAACAGCAGCAAGAAACTGTCACTCCAACCGTAATAGCAACACCTCATTCAGCACTCGTAATAGCATTCTGTTGCGGGAGACTAGGATGTCCTATTCCGGTTTAGAAAGTCGATCTAACTAAGAATAGGACTCAGATATACATCTTTAATTTTTGATCAATTGTATCGAAGGGATTCCCTCTTTAAATAAGAGGAAATCACCATTCGAAAATACCGAGTTTTATGTACTAAAGAAAGCTTCAGAGAGGGACATACTTCATTTTCATATTGTAATATGATACATTGATAGATGAATAGAAGACTGTTTTGAACATCCTTCTCTAGCCTTTTCGTCTCAGGGGAATCTTGTGAGAAGGGAGGGCCCACCTTCTTCACAAGATTCACCCATTAGTTTTATGGTGTGTTAGTGTGATTTTTGTTTATGCCTTGATTAATTTTTGCTTTGCTGAAACACTACTAAACCCTGTCTTGTTAAGAATTCTGTTTTATTGAATGTTACATTGTTTTCACGAAGTTCGTGCTTGGTTAATTGTTAATTATTTTTATTAGCAGTCTTGTGTGATGAATGTATGAGGTTTGCTAATCAGAGACTGGGCTAAAGGTTCATGCTTAAAGGAAGGAATTAAAGGGTCTCGTTCTCTGTTAGAAGTAGTCAGCTTTCAATTATTTTCATGAGGTTTGCTAATCAGAGACTGGGCTAAAGGTTCCTGCTTAAAGGAAGGAATTAAAGGGTCATTTTCTCTATTAGAAGTAGTCATGTCTCAATTATTTTCATGAGTGTGCTAATCAGAGACTGGGCTAAAGGTTCCTGCTTAAAGGAAGGAATTAAAGGGTCATGTTCTCTATTAGAATAGTTAATCCTTCAACGTATTAATGAGTTCATGAAAGTGTGTTCATCAAAAACCAAGTGCTGAAGTTCCTGCTTGGGAATAGGGTCCTGTTCTCTAGTTACAGAATAGTTGTTCTTTTCTGTTGCACTATAATCCAGGGTTCTTTAGATTAATCATCTCTTCAAGCTCTGCAACAAGTAATTTACTTTTCTGTAATTCAAGCTAGGACTTCAGTTTATTCAAGGCAAGTGTGATTAATATAGTTTCTTTTACTACAACTCTAAGTTGCTTTTGGAATTGAGCATATATAGTGCGTGGTTACCTTTGAAATAAACAGACTTCCCTGGGTTGACAATTTATGTGGCACTTGATTGTTTGAATTAATTAAGAAATCATAGTGACCAACAGAACCTTGTGCAGTCCACCCTCCTCAACGTTATGAAGATCCCGCACTTCGGAAGGCACCAAGAAGTGAACGCATGCATCAAGATACTATTGTCCTACTACCATGGAATTTATTTATGGTTGAATCACTGTATCATAGTGGATCCAACATTGATTAGTCAGATCATAGGGCTAAGCATGCAAGGCCTTGACCCACAGGATTTCTATCCTTAGAAAACCATGGATCGTGGTCTTCAACAGAAGATAAAAGACACCTACTGGGATGTCGAGAAGGGAACACGAGGCTACAAGGTAGCCTCTATCCAAATCGGTGCAGTGTGCCTAGACTGTCAATTGATCACAGGAAATTTGATTCACAAGAAATGACCCACCCAAGTGACTGGATTTGTAGTTGACCTCGCAGGAAAGTGCACGGAGGGCCTACAAATGAATTGGGCAAAGTACATTGTAACCAGCTAGAATTGGACTGCAGGGAAGTGCAAGATCAAGGATATGAGTTCCACTTTAGCTAGCTTCTAATCCCAATCGCTTTCATCACATGGGAGATGCCAGAAGGTGTGACCTTCCCAGACATCAAGTCATTTGAACCTCTCGCCGTGAATTTTAGTACACTATGGTACTCGAACGACATGAACAAGCAGTGGAAATAAAATGTCATCTTCCACACTTATTACAACCAATTGAAGGTAGCCATCTAGTATATGCCTCGTATAACCCCTAACACTCTCCATAGGTTCAGGCCCTTGATGAAATTCAACACGGACTGTCATTTCATCTATATCACAGCTCATGCTGATGAGCATAAACAACAGCTACAATCGTGCTACAAGATGACAGAGGATGACTTGGAAGAGATTACGAAGAAATGGTCGGTGGACCTCCTTGTTCTAGTGAACCCTGCGGATATGTCTAATGTTGACAGTATAGAAACTACGATGGATATATGTAGACCTAGAAAGACAAAGAAGAGAAAAGAGGTCCATGATTTAGACAATGCATCCCTGAAGACCGCTTCCATCTTAGTAGAGAAAGGAGGAGATGGCGCAGAGATAGATGGTGGAGAAGTTTCACTTAAGAAAGTTGAAGTTACACTACCTAGAGAAAAGGAGGACCCCTCAAAGAAAAGGAAGGTTTCCCCTCCAAAACCTTCTTCGAGGAAGAAATCAAAAGCAACCAGGACCAAATTTGAGACCACCCTCACCTCAGACGACTTTGACTTCATCATCGCAGCACTGAACGATGCTTCACTGGAGATCGCAGAGAAGAAGGAAGATAAGCAGGAGGAGGTGTTCAATCGGATTAAGGACAAACTCCAAGGGTTGCAGAAGGACATACAGTCCAACTACGCAGTTTCCACTGCGCCTATGTCGGTAGGAACATTAGAACTAGGTCATGAGCCAACACAACTACACCGCATTGTTGATACAGTCGAAGCTCACCTTTGATGAGCTCAGGAAGAGACAACACAATCCACCTAGGCTTTAGCGCAAGTACAAAAAGACCTAGAGGAGAAACGCAGTGCTGTAGAACGAGAAAATATGGCTCTGTAAGCAAAGTGGGATGAAGAAAAATTACAGTTACAATAAAGCAAGGAACAATTGCTCACTGAGCAACTCGAAGTTAAGGAAATGGTTCACAGAGAACTTCACTCTATGAAAGTCATCAAAGTAAAGGTCAAAGAGAGAGATCCCCAACATGTGGCACAACTATAAGAAGTAATCCAACAGCTCCAACAACGCATAGAAGACTTGGAGCTCTACACTATGTCAGAGACCCCTCAAGATGTAAGGGATCAGTGAGAAGCAACTGACCGCAGCGCAGTTGACAGATTAAAATATCTTTCCTTGGAGTGCAAGAAGTTGAGTAACCAAAGAACCCAGAATTACAGGCATTGGAGTCACATCTCTAGGAAGCGAAGCAACACGTAGATACACTATAGGCACAACTGAAGGCCCTATCAGTTGTAGACAGAATGAAGAGGTCTCATGAACAACGCACAACTCAGTAGCAGATCCATATGATTCAAATCAAAGTGATGGAAGTCACTCAACAACTTCAACATGTTCAAGATAAGGCATGCCTTTTGTTTACAGAGGTTGAGAGCCAAGGAACAAAGCTAGAACAACTTGTCATCATAGCAAAACAACGACTAGAAGGGTCAGTGAACGACAAAGTGATCCAGGAGTTCACCGAACAAGAGGCCACAACAAAGAATCAAGTCGAAGCAACTTGGGCCAAGCTCGAGGCATTCAAAGCTGAATTGATCAGACTAAAGTGACTCAGGATGAGTCACCAGTGAGTGTTGGGGGCCTGTTGGCCCTTGACCAAGTTTTGGGAATTTCTTGGTCATCTTGACCTATTTTCGAACTTCAACAACCTGTCGAAGGAGGAGCGCAAGAAGAAGTGAAGATCATAGGATCTCAACCCCCTTTTGGGCCCCTTTTTGGGTTTTTGGGAATATGTAATGGGAATGGGATGTCGGCCCATGGGTTTACCCATGTTTAGGCCTATTTTGTATGTATAAATAGAAGGATAGGCAATGTAAGTTAAAAGTAGTTGAAGAGAATAATGCATTTATTTGATATGAATGCATACTAAGTGCGAGTGGAGTCTGAAAGTGCTTTGTGCATGACTGTAATATATTTGCAGAGCTAAGTGCAGATCCTTGTAGTGGATTTTGGAGAGCTCAGTGTTGTAGCACAAGGAAGAAGGATCTAGTGAGATGCACAGATTTTATGTCCTATACAGAGTAAGGGTTTTTTATGGCTTTGTTCTTGTAACCGATTGACTGAGGAAAATAAAGAAGAAGAGTTGGTGTACATAGCCCCAAGATGGGGGTGAACCACGTAAACACTGTGTTATGTACTTTGTGCTTTGTCTTGATGTGTTCACATGTTATATTCTAAGTGCTCTAATCTATTTAGATAGATCTGCTTATGATTAGTGCTAATGATAGGTATAATGATAGATATGATATACAGGGATATGCTTAGTGCTTGATCTACCAGATCTGACCTATTTACTTACGATAAGTGCTTAAATACATTAGATCAGTGTTAATGTTGTGAAGTTCTATCTTATAAGATAAGTGGTTATTGACTGTATATTGAGGAACTGACGGTACTAAGTTATTTATTAAGTAGTACAATCACATATCTGTGTCCTAGCTAAGGTTGCAGACACTTGAGTCGTGCAACCACCCCTGCCTCTATCTCGGGTGAGACTTCATATGCTTCCCAGGTGTTGCCTAAAGGGCCGGTAGTAAGGGATTTGTTAGTATGTTGTTGTAGCGTTTAACCCTGGGTCTGCCCCCGTTCCAACAACCTCTTTGGGATATTGGAGGTTCTCTAGCAACAAAACCTCTGAACACCAGAGTAATGATGTAGTGGGGGGACGCATATATGTGGGTCTATGTGGATGGACCCTGACCATTCTATTTGCGTTGAGGTCAACCCAACACTGACCAAATCTAGGAGCATAGGAGGGGAGTGGGAGAATTAGCCAAATTATTCCCTAGTCGTTGGTGCCATGAGATGCATGGTGTTAGATCCAACACATCGGAGGAGAGCCACTCCAGAGGGTTTGGAGCTTGGTGCTTCAAAAACCCCCGAAGCCCAGAGTAACAAAGATAATTTCAACCATCCATCGATTGGAGACACATAATGGATGATCGATTACTTTGGAGGTTTAGAACTCCGGAAGATGGTCACTTCAGAGGAAAGTTGGGTTGCTGGAGTCCAAAACCCTCAAAGGTCGAGTTCATGAAGTAACCAGAGTCGTAGATCTGAGGATCCTTCAGGACCCATCCTAGCCATCGAATCTCTGACAGGGTCTTCCCAGCACTAACCACTTTGGAAGAATGGATTGGCAGTGAGTCTAAAACCACTGAAGGTCGAATTTACGAAGTGACAAGGGTCATGGATCCAAGGAATACGTGGATGTACCGTAACTGTAGGATTAAGGGACTAGGGAAAAACGATCAATTGGGAGACACATCATGCTAATGTCACCCTAATTGACATGGAATCACATGGATGTGATGTGTGCCATCCTATATAGGATCCTCGTGTCCTTTAAAATGAACAACTGTTACAAATTGCAGGGCCACAACATGCGTGGATATTAATCCTCATTCCAAACTCCAAAAATACAAGGTGCGCTCGAGTAATAGAATTGACGACCACCATTGATCTACAAATCATCGAAGATCGACGACCTAACCTGATTTCGGGATTTGAACCCTCACATTAATTTCTCCCTTTGATTCACGCAATTGTACCCCACCGTAGATCTATTATCTCTATGATCTAACGGTTATGTCCCCCTCCTTACTTGATCTGATGATTGTTTTCACTCATGCTAGATCTAGCCATTGTTATGGATGCCTAGAACAAAGAACAACGTACAATAAACCCTCGCTAAGTTTAAGACTAATGTAGGAAATAACCTTTAAAGGGGAGGGTGTGTTACATATAGATCCAAACCTACCATATAAAAACATACATGATGTCATGAAAAATGAATCAAAACCATCAGAAAATGTAAATCATTTCATGCACAAAGAACAATAATTCACCTTTGGTGTACCTAATTAGATATTCTTCATGGAATTCAATTGAAGAGAATATTAATGATTTTTTTTCCATGTTAACCAAATGGATATTAGATTCATAGTATTAATTTATATTTTTATTTAACCTTTAAAGGGGTGTCTGTGTTATTGTTGGTCCATGGTCATGTATTAAGGAAGAAATCAAAGATTAAGGAGGAATAAAGACAAAGTACGAAGTGCGCGGAAGGAACACAAATCAAGGAGGGGTCGAATTGGTTAAAGAAGAAGAAAAGGAGGAGCGAAATAAAGGAAAAGCGAGTTGTTCAAGGAGAAGATCAAGGAAGACAAAGAATCAAGGAAGATGAATCATGGATAGGTCAGCAAGCAGAAGAAGACACTAGTAGATTCTTTGGAGAACCTTGCGGAGGAGAAGGAAGGACAGGTTGGTGAAGCCCTTAAAATGTGGGTCATGTGGACCTAGGGTTTTGGTACCTAGGATTGTCTAAGAGTCATGAAATGTATAAAAAGAGGTCTGGGAGAGTTGAGAAGGGTTCATATTTTGTTGGTCATTGGTTGTTGTCGTTGAGAGAAGTGTCATGTTGTAAGAGCATTTTGTATTTTGAATGTTTAGCTGGGTGCGAAGATCATCCCTACAGCTGGGTGCATAGGGAGGGGAGAGAAGGAGGAAGAGAGAGAAGGATATGCATCTAAGTGTGCAGATAGAACTATATGTTTTCATCTAATATATCAAGAAACACAGTTTTGTGGATGTAGACCTAGGGAGAGGGTGAACCACGTAAATCTTGTTGTTCTTTGTGGTTGATGATGTGTTATTTGCTATCTGATTATATTGTTATTGCATTGTTGTTTCCATATTAAAGATATAAGGTATAAGCTAACTTCACGAAGCTAAGTATAATACTGTTAAAGACTCTCTAGGTTACATTGCGTTGTTGTTCTAGAATCCCTTTTCATTTCCTCTAGTTGTAGACACATGTGTCCTCCAACCCCCTATTGCTACTTTGGGTGAGACTTCATATGCTTCGCAGGTTTTTTCGAAAGGGACACTAGTTAGGGTTTGTTGGTGCGATGTTAGAGTTGAACCCTGGGTCTTCCCCTATGCCAACAAATGGTTCTGTTGCCGAGAACTAGGATCTTCTTGAGGGAATGTCAAGGTGGTTTCCATCGAAGACATATATTCATAAGTGGTTAGAAGAAAAAGAAAGGGACTTCACCGAAGCTCAGAACAAGAACCTTAGCATTAGTACAAAAGATTGGTTGGGAAGGTACATATTTACTTATGTACATGAGATTTTCTTTGAAGGAGTTAATAAGTAGTTATATGAGTGGTTAGCCAGATTAGTAGACACTTAGTTTGAGATCATATCTAGACCACCTGTGGTTTGGACACTGATGTTGATCAAGAAAGTCAAGAGAGTCGATAACGTTGTGTCTGGAGCAGTGGATCTCTAGTTTGATTGAACTATCAGAGGGTATATTACAATGTTTGTTGTTGAAAGAGTGGAATCATATAGCCAAGCAGAGAGGTATTTCTTTAAGGGACCTAGAGGGAGGTTTCTACACTTTTTGAAGATGAAGATGAAGATGCTATTGCATGAGAAGAATATCTTGAAGATACAGTAATCAGTTGGATCTTAAAGATAATGTTCAAGAATTGAGATAGTGACAGTGACACAGAGGTTGGACACATGCAAAGTGGTAGATCATTCAAGAAAGTTCCTCTTGCAAACTTGTTTGAGCAGATTTACAGACCATTTGAACAAGATGGTGACTCCTATAGTGGAGAAGAAGAAGGGAGATCATACGAGGAGTATTAAGAGTTCTCAAGGGCAGAGGAAGTAGAGACTGGAGAACTTTGCCGAGAAGAACTAGAAACTTCAGGGACTGTGCCTACTATCGAAGTAAGTATTATTACTCCTCCTATTGTTTTAGCATCATTAAGTAACCAAAGTAATCAGAGTAATCAAAGAAATCAAAGTAATTTTACAAGCAGTTTAGTACACACTCAGTCGAGAAACCAAGGAAGATCGATGGAATATGAAATGAGGATACCTATTTTTAGAGGTGATGGATCTCAGGATCCTGACCAGCACTGGTTCTTATGCAAAGTTGTATGGAGCATTAAGCAAGTCACCGACGAAGCTGTTAAGAGAGATCATTTTAGTACTACCTTGAGGGACTGCACCCTGAGTTGGTATATGAAATTTGCTTCAGGATATGCACAACCTAAGCCATTGAATAAAATGTATACTACGTTGAGTTTGGAGTTCAAGAAACCTAAGTCGGAGTCGCAATGCATTACAGAGTTGAAAGAAATCAAGCAGAAGGTAACTGAACCTGTTTGAGAATTTGAACAGAGGTTGAAGATCTTGACATGCCATTTAAATTTTAAGATTCTGGATTAACAACATAAGGAATGGTTCATCACTTCCCTCCTGCCACACATCAGAGTTCCTCTGATGCAACTAAAGGTTGCTTCGCAAGCTGAAGCATTGGAGATTTCCATGAAACTATAAGCAACCCCTGTAGGAGAATCTAGTCCAGGTATGAGTCATATTTTGAATTAGTTAACTAATTTATCTTTATAGGTTGAAGACATGAAGAAATATAAAGAGAAAGAGAAAAGAGAAGACATTTGGTGTATTAGGAGGGCCATGCAAAATATCATTGTCCCTTATTTAATGAATACTTGGCCTCGGGATCCCCCAACCCATTGAAGAAGGCTATTGTACCTTGATGTGAGGTATGTAGAAAGAGATATCACCCTGGTGAATGTTATTATATGCAAAAATATGTCCAGATACCTACCAATCTTTATTGTACATTCTGCAACTCTGTGGGGCATGATGAGAAGGATTGTAGGGCTTATGACCTCATGCATGAAAGTTCAAGAGATACATATATAATTCAAGGAGAATTATAGTCAGAAGGAAATACTGCACAGTTCAATTTTCCAGGAAGAGGAAACTTCAACCCTCGTGGTGGATTCAGAGGAAGAAGACAAGGTGGAGGTATGGGTTGAGATCAAGGTCAGATTATTTTTTATAATTTCACATAGCCATGACATTTGGCAAGGGATTTTAAAAACCCTTGTACTACTTGCAACTACTGTAATTCATTTGACCATGTCATTGAAGATTGTCCAGTATTGTTAGCTTAACTTGAGGAAAGACAAGGTGGAAACAAACAAGTTCAACTAATATCAACGGAACCTCATGGCGAGGATCCTAGAGTCATTGTTATTACTAGAGGAGGCATTGTTACGGGAGAATATAGGGTGACTCCAGGAAAGACTGCAGATGGATCAGGGATCAAAAGAGATATAGAGAAGGAACAATTGTTTGATCCAAGGAGAGAAAAACATACTTTTGAAGAAGTAAGGAAATAATTTGTAGGAGAACAAGATTCCTCATCTAGGGCACAACCAAAAGTAAGGGAATGTGAAATTCCACCATAATTTGATTAGTATGCCCTAGATAGACAAGGAAAAGAGGTAAGCAAGCTTATGGAATTATTGTATACTTGTATCAATTTGATTAAAGATGAAAAATCTATGCAGGAACTACAACACTTGGCAAGACAGTATGAAATTGGAAGAATATATCCTCTACTGATTAGAGATGTGAATCAAGTATCTAGAAAAAGGAGGACAAACAAGGAACTACACCTTAGTGATCAGATTGGAGACTACGACACAAACTATGCGATCCTTGACCTGGGATCAGAATTAAATGTTATGACGAAGCAGACTTGGGCACTGATCGAAAAACCTAGATTGATTTACTCTCCTATCAGGCTCAGAATGGCTAATCAACAGGCATTGAGCCCCTTTGGAAGAATAAAGCATGTCCTTGTGGATATCGACGGAGTGAGTACATTTTCATATTTCGAAGCGATCGAGATTGTTGATGATAGTTGTCCTTATCCTGCGTTGTTAGGAATTGAATGGGATTTCAACAATCTAGTTTTTGTTGACCTAAAAAAGAGGAGACTGACATTTGAGGGTAATGGCCTTAAGGTCATTTCACCTCTTGATCCTGATGAAGGTCACAGATACACGGAACCTATAAGAGAAGAAGACCTTGAATATGAGCTAGAGAACATCTATAATCTGACAGCAAGACAATAGGATTATATTAATCCTATAGTAGATGGAAATCTAAGTTGGCAAAGTGAGAGTGCATGCTCATCCGACTTAGAAGAAGCACTACAAAATTGGCATAACAAAATGTATGAAGTCTCTATGCGAAGGTGTGCCAGATTGACCAAGTCAGTTCGTTGGATTGGCACAGAAGTAAGTAATCTTCCTACATTTGATGGTTTGAATCAATTACAGACATTTCTAGTTGAATTTGAGAGAATTGTACCAGCACAACAGAGTATCTTGGCATAGGATGAAGCCTTGAAAGAAACACCAGCTAGATGGTGGGGAACACGCAAGAAGAACATCGTAGAGTGGGTGCAATGTCGCACCTTATTGAAAATACACTTTTCAAACCAAGCTGAAGGAGGTGAAGTCTGATACATAGGTTAGAGTTGTCCTAAGGACCATATCCAAAGTTGTAGAGAGGCATGGAGCAACATTCCCAAGGAAAAGTGGGTACATAAGTTCATTAACACCTTAGATACTACGCTTATCAACTAGTATCTTCAAGCAGAACTGCACTTAGCCACTACATATTGGTATGGTATGACCCAGAACTTTATAGCTACATTCCTATTTGAAAGTAAATACCCCACAGTAGACCAGTATTTACAAATTATAAGATAGAAGGTCTTTAAGGAAGTATCTAACCCCCCTTTTGAACAAGAAGAAGATGAATGCACTCCACCCATTTAGCGGTTATATGATTGTTATAATATTAATGCTGATGAAGATGATGACCATAGGGATGACAACATTATAGAAACTTAAGGAAAGAGAGACATAGAAGGGCCAGGGATTGAATTACCTTTTTTTGCGAAACCTATTAAAATAAAGAAGGTTAATATTGGAATGGAGAAAACACCTAAACTGGCTAATGTTGGAGACTATTGGCATGATGCTTCTATTAGTAAGATTATAGAACTACTACATGATTTTAAGGACTTGTTTCCAAACAAGTTCACAGACATGAAGGGCATAAAAGGGCCCATGAGAAAAATAAAGATCCCTTTGAGACCAGATGCAAGACCTATCAAGCATATACCTTACAAACTGAATCCTAAGTACAAGAAGAAAGTTAAGATTGAATTAGATAGAATGTTGGAAGCAAGAATCATAGAACTCGTTGAATAATCTGAATGGATCAGCCCTATGGTGGTCCAAGATAATAAGTCAGGAGAAATTGCGATATGTGTGGATCTAAGGAAGTTTAATTATGCATGTTTACATGATCCATTTCCTACACCTTTTACTAATGAAGTCTTAGATAATGTAGGAGGACGAGAAGTCTATTAATTTACAAATGGATTTTTAATCTATAAGAATATCATAATTGCTAAGGCGGACAGACATAAGACCACATTTGCAACAGAATGGGGTTCTTTTCAGTACACTGTGATGCCTTTTGTCTTGAAGAATGAACTAGGCATCTTTTCTAGGGTGGTGATCGAAGAATTTAAGGACATTTTACACAATGTTTTGGAAGCATACATTGATGATTGGACCATTTTCAGTCTAATGAAAGATCATATTGAATGTTTGATATTAATGTTAGATAAGTGCAGGCAATGTCAGATTGCCCTGAATCTGAAGAAGTGTATTTTCTTGTAATTTTTTGGAGTGTTGTTAGGACACATTGTGTGTAGGTAAGGGTTGTTGGTAGATACTTCCAAAATTGTTATCATTGTTGATCTACCTCCTCCTACTTCAGTTAGAGAGTTGCGCACTGCATTGGGATGCAATGGATATTATAGAAAGTTTATTAAGGGTTATGCATAGAGAACAATGCCTATGGAGGAGATGCTAAATAAATATAGTAAGTTTCAATGGACAGAGGAATGCCAACAGAGCTTCGACACACTAAAGAAGAAAATGGTCACTGTGCTTATCTTGGTTTTTCCAGACTGGAGCAAGGAGTTCAATGTTCATGTCGATGCTTTGTCCATTGCATTAGGAGCAGTCTTAGCATAGCCAGGAGCATGAGAGATTAACCACCCTATAGACTTTGTAAGCAAGAACATTTCTACTTCTGAAAGGAATTATACAACCACTGAAAGAGAAGGCTTAGCCATGGTGTATAAACTAAAAAAGTTTAGACACTACTTGCTGGGAGGACATTTTAATATGTTCACTGATTATTATGCATTAAATTATTTAGTCAAAAAGCCATTGTTGGGGGGAAGAATATGCAGATGGATACTACTATTTCAAGAGTATGACTTTGAGGTCATAGTCAAGCCAGGAAGAATGAATAAGGGACCTGACCACTTATCCAGGTTAGAACATTCAGAGGAACCTACTAGTTTGTATGATACACTATCTGATGCACAGTTGTTGGCTATCAGGAAAGTCGATGATCAATTCTCTAAGAAATTCTAGTTCCTATCCATAGGAATGGCACCTCACGAGTATACAATCATTCAGAAGAAACAATTGGTAGTCTGCACTGTAGATTTTCAACTTATAGCTGGACAGTTATACAAGATGGGACCAAATGAGATCTTGAGGAGATGCATTATGAAGGCAGAAATACCATTGATTCTTGCAGAAGCACATGAAGGAATTGCAGGAGGACATTATGTAGGGAAAGGAAAAACACAGAAGGTTCTCAGAGATGGCCTCTGGTGGCCTACTTTACACAAGGATGCTAAGGAATACTACAGAGCCTGCGATGTATGCCAAAGGATAGGGAAGCCTTCTAGAAGGGATGAGATGCCTTTAGCACCTCAACTAACTCTACAGGCAATTGAGAAATGGGCTATTGAATTTGTGGGACCTATCAACCCACCAAGGAAGCGCAGAAGAGCTCGATACATTATCACTACCACAAAATATTTGACCAGATGGGTAGAAGCACGAGCAGTTAAGGATTGTAGTGAAGCTATAGTTGCACAGTTCATTTTTGAGGATATCATAACCAGATTTGGATGCCCAAAGATCCTTATGAGTAATCAAGGAACACACTTCATCAACAAAACCATTGAAGCCTTGAATCAGGAGTTTGAAGTTCACCATCAGAAGAGCACTCCATACCACCCACATGTGAATGGCATAGTCGAAGCCTTCAATAAGATCTTGGAGACAACGTTGACTAACATTTGTAGTGATAACAAAGATTATTGAGATTTAAGAATTCCAACAGTGTTATGGAATTATAGAACTACTTGCAAAAAATTAACAACGCAGACTCCCTTTAAGCTAGTGTATGGCCAGGAAGCAATAGTACCTATGGAATATTTGGTTCCTAGTTTCAGAATTGCAACATTTACAAGTAAGGATGACATTGATGTTGTTCAAGAGAGGCTCACATAGTTGATGGAACTAGAGGAAGACAGGTTCATTGCAATATTTCATAAGCAGGTACAAAAAGAACAAGAAAAGGATTACCATGACAGACATATCAAGAAGAAAGCATTTAAGCAAGGAGATTTGGGACTGTTATATGACAACATGTTCATGAAGCATCCAAAAAATTTCAGGACACATTGGCTTATACCATTCGAAGTTGCCTATGTTACAGAAGGAGGAGTTGCGTAGTTGAAGACCCTCAATGGAGAATCGAAGGATGGTTTAGTAAATGGGAGTCATTTGAAGCTGTATTGTGACAACCAACTGCCTCGCAGTTCTCAGTAAAATCAAGGAAGATGGTTCTAGGTACCAGGTGCAGTTGAAATTCAGTACCAAACACAGAAAAGACAGTCTGCACACAATAGGGAATGATAGAGTAGAAAGCACGGGTTGCTCCACAAAGTTTGCAGTCGAAGTAATACAGAAGGTTCAACCCTGTAGTGACTCGGTACGAATCACATGTGAGTGTTGGGGGCCTGTTGGCCCGTGGTTATGTATTAAGGAAGAAAGCAAAGATTAAGGAGGAAGAAAGACAAAGTACGAAGTGCACGGAAGGAACACAAACTGAGGAGGGATTGAAGTGGTTAAAGAAGCAAAAAAGAAGGAACAAAGTAAAGGAAAAGCGATACGTTCAAGGAGAAGATTAAGGAAGACAAAGAAATAAGGAAGATGAATCGTGGACAGGTCAACAAGTGGAAGTAGACACTAGTAGATGCTTTGGAGCACCTCGTGGAGGAGAAGGAAGGACAGGTCGGCGAAGCCATTAAAATGTGGGTCATGTGGACCTAGGGTTTTGGTACCCAGGATTGTCTAAGAGTCATGAAATGTATAAAAAGAGGTCTAGGATAGTTGATAAGGGTTCATATTTTGTTGGTCATTGGTTGTTGTCGTTGAGAGAAGTGTCCTATTGTAAGAACATTATGTATTCTGGATCTTCAGCTGGGTGCGAAGATCAACCCTATAGTTAGGTGCGTAGGGAGGGGAGAGAAGGAGGAAGAGAGAGAAGGATATGCAACTAAGTGTGCAGATAGAACTGTATTTTTTCATCTAATATATCAAGAAACACAGTTCTGTGGACATAGCCCTGGGGAGAGGGTGAACCATGTAAATCTTGTTGTTCTTTGTGGTTGATGTTGTGTTATTTTCTATCTGATTATATTGTTATTGCATTCTTGTTTCCATATTAAAGATAGAAGGTATAAGCTAACTTCACGAAGCTAAGTATAAGACTGTTAAAGAATCTCTAGGCTACATTGTGTTGTTTTTCTGGAATCCCTTTGCATTTCCTCTGGTTGTAGACACATGTGTCCTGCAACTCCCTATTGCTACTTCCGGTGAGACTTCATCTGCATCCCACGTGTTTCCGAAAGGGCCAATAGTTAAGGTTTGTTGGTGTGTTGTTAGAGTTGAACCCTGGGTCTGCCCCTGTGCCAACAGTGAGTTATATATATATATATATATAGATATATATATATATATATATATATATATATAGTTTTATAACGAGGTTACAAAAACGTACAAAGATTACTTTATCAACAACCGTGTTTCAGACTCCTTTTTTGGACCACCAGAGCTTTGTGTATCATCTCACAACTTATCGAGATCCATCCAAAGTGACAAAGGTGAGAGCATCTTCATGACATGCAATATAATTCAGAGATTCAAGTCAATGAAGACTCGGTGAACTTCTAGAATGAGTCACTATCCCCAATAGTGAGTAGATGAAAATTCAAAGTGGTAGCATGATAAATAGACTGTGACAGACCAATAACACCAATCTATGCAGTTTGTCTGTATGTAAAGATTGTCAACATTCATACTGTTTCCAGCGCTTTGTGCATCCATCCGAACCGATTGCAAGGTGAACGTCGTGACAGAGATGAGAGCATCTGCATAATTAAGAGATTCAAGTCATTGAAGACTCGCCATCTCCAGCAGAAAGATCTAGTCGGTAGGTAGCTGATTGAAACACATTATTTAAGGAGTGTTGTCAGTATGTGAAGATAACTCGTGGAAACGATTCATGTTGTTAAATATATATTATTTTAAAATGTTTTACAACGATTGATTTGAAGTAAGTAATTACAAGTAGAATTGAGTTTGGTTAATACTAGTTGATAATAATGGTATTAATAATATTAATGTGTTTTTATATTATAATAGATTTATATTATCATATTAATAATTTCAATAATTTGTACATATGTATATAAATATATAGATAAATAATAAAATATTAACATGATTATTATTAATAACAAAAAAAATATTTTTAAATATTAATATTTTAGCATAAGAATATTTAATTCACTATTACTATGGAGTTTATGAGAATTTGTTCTTATTTTAATAATTCTTATTTTTTTCTTTACACTTGTTAAAATATAGAGATATTTTTTATCTTTATTAGGGTTGATTACCTCCTTATAATACTTTAATTTTATTTTTTCCTTATCACGCCACATTTTCTCTTTAACTTTTAATTTAATAATATTTTTAATGGTATCCTTATTCAAATGATCTCTTCCATTATTCCCCAATGGCTTATCCAAGATTCAACATCCTTATGCCATCCCTGCTTGAGTCGAAGGTGGTTTGGGTTGGAGTTTGAACCAATTTTAGGAGGCCTCTTATCTTCCATGTTGTTTACCTTGTTCTTATACAATGGGTATCTACTCACAGTTGTGCTTTCATTGGGGGAAAGGTTTGACTCTATGAGGATAAGATAAGATGTATTTCCTTTAATTTTGAGATTATAAGTTATAAATTTCTTTTGGATACACAAGAGACACTCCTAAAATATATTGGTGGTTTACATTTTTATCTCAAGAACACTATTCTTATGCTAAATTCTTCTAACTTTGATGAAGTATGTGTACAAACCATTCACATTGAATCAAGCAAAGGGAATGTTGGTGATAGTGTTTCTATAGATACTTGGCAATGAAAGCATACAGGGAAAAGGAAAGAGAAGAAGACAACCACAACAAGAAAGGAGAAGCCTACTAGCAAGCATTGCAAGAAAGTAGGCCATGATGAAGATCATTGTTGGATCTTACATTCTGACTTGAAGCCAAAGAAGTATGCCAACCATAGAAGGAGGAATACCACAGTTGTGACAGTTCAAGTGGATCTTGGATCAGATTTCGGTGATGAGACATAGGTTGTAGCTATGGGAATCTAAGGTATAAATTATGTTGCAAGTACTAGCTCTTCTAAATCAGTTGTTGTAAATGATGAGTGTAAAAGGAGTGAACTTTTCCACATAAGGGTTATAACACATAATTTTAATGTTGATACTCTTGTAGAAAGTGGACCACAAGCCAATCTAACCAGTGAAGAGGTTGTAAATAACTTGGGACTTGAAACAAAGCCACTTCCTAAACCATATCCATTGGGGTGGATATGTGGCGATAATAATTTGCAAGTAACCAAGCAATGTAAAATAAACTTTGCAATCACTTCTAATTATGTTGATGAAGTAGAGTTTGATATAGTGCCACTGGACATATCTGGAATTGTACTGAGAAGCCCATACCTTTATGATAGGAAATTTATATTCTACAGGGAGGAGAATAAATATTGCTTCAAGAAAGATGGGAAAGAGTACATTGTTCGTTCTCATCGCATGAAAACTGACAGATTTTTTGCATCTACAGGAAAGTTAAAAAGAATGGTAAATGCAAGCAAAAGATTAACACTTATGTCTGTAACAATACAGGAAATTAGTGATGCTAAACATGAGATGGTTCAGTATGATTCCCATAATCATGAAGTGTCACCAGAGGTACATCATGAGGTTCAACTGCATACTTTGTTTATTGTTCCTATTCATAAGGGGAAGCATGTTGTTTCATTCTCATTAGCATGTCTAGTATTGTTGAATAGTTTGTTGCTATTCAGTGGTGTATGGTTGCTAACTGTGAAAAAGAATGTTTATGATTGTGCAATTGATGGGATGATTACTTTGATAAACAACGTTATCTCAGTTTTCATGTTTGTTGTGATTAGTCAGGTGATCATTGTCCCAGCAGAGAGGATGGATGATACAGAACAAGTGGGGAAGCAGTGCCCTCACTTCTTACCGGAGTAAAAGAAAACTTTTGGTGGTCCAAAAGCTTCCAAGTGGGGAGGAATGATCGAGGAGGCTCTCCAGGCTCAGAAAATGCTCAAAAATGAAAGTTCTTAGAATTGAGTGAAATCAATTCCATTGTGACCAGCTCGCCACACCGATTTCAACCATATATTTACTTTCTCAAATGGGCTCTGTATGCGAGAGTTATCTTACTCTGTCTATTTTCTCCAACAGCTAAAAAGTCAAAGGGTCAACTGGCAAAAAGTCAATGCTAATGTCATCATGACATCACCAAATCTAATTAATGATGTTGATGTGGTAGAGACATGTGGCAACATTGTAGCAGTTGACTGGGTAGATGACAGATCCAATTAGAATTGAACATGTGGCATGTGATTTGGGCAAATGTGGTGGTGCCACGTGGCCCAAGCATGGGCAACCACGTAGCACCCAGTCAATAGTCGAATGGAAAGTTCCAGAAATAAGTTTGGTGTCCACAGGTTTTGAACCCATGACACCACCAAGCACAAGCGTCTTGACAAATATTCTTATTACCAATGCACCCACCATGTTACTTATTAAATGAAACACATTTTAATTTATTTAAATTGGAATGTATTGTTATGTGGGTGAAAAAGGGTTGGGGGCTAAGCCCCAACACATGGTTACGTGTGGTAATGTGACCACGTATCTGCAGAAAGGGGCGCAACCCATAACCACCAGCGCACTTTTAGCACTCGGTTCTGGGTATACTTCCACACGACCGTGAGTTGATCCACCTTTGGCACGTGATCTCCTATTTTAGCCCATGGTTACAAACTATACGCCATATAACCAGGTCTAGTGAAAGGTTAGGGCCAGCGCTTGGCCATATCAAGCCTATGTGACCACTATTTGAGGGCGCTCGCCTATTCCAAAGGGGATTAACCATATATTATGGTTTAAAAGTGGGTTTCTACCTGTGTATGCTAATTTTTAATTATTTTGCCTGATATTATGACTAGAAAGTGGTTTTTTAAGGATATCTTGGCCATTTGGAGGGGGATTTGATCCCAAAAAGAGGCCAGATTATTGGGGGAAGTTGGGATTCTTCATCTAAGCATGAAAACTATAAAAACCAGGCTTTTGAAATCTTCGAGGACAACTTTTTTAGATGCAGGGATTTGAAGGAGCAACTTGTAATTTTTGGCCTTTTCTCATGTTTTGAGAGGTATTTTTGCCATGTTCTTGAGAGGAGTTTGATGATGCATGCATGAATCTGAGCAAGGAGTTCTTGCACAACAGATCTGAAGCATGTTATGTAACAACAAAGAGCCTATGTAAGAGAACTTTGAGCATTTAAAGAACAATAAAGAGGTACTCCACTTGGAAGCGTGCTTGGAGATGTAGCCAACGATTGATGAACTCCGTTATCAACCTCTTGTTTCTATTTCTCTTTCTATTTTGTTGTTCTATTATCTTAATTGTAGCATGGATTATTAATGGCTGATCTCTTCAAATCATTAATGAGCATCAAGTAAAAGTCACATTTGATATTCCACAAACAAGATAATAAGTTTATGTATTTCACATTCTTATCGATCCAATGGATATATTACATTCAACTAACTTGTAATTTATCAATAATACCTTCATTTTTTGATCAACCATGGTAGAAAGGGCACAACCCCCATGGGTTCAGGCCTGCCAGGATGCCCCTGATGAAACATCCTCCTCTCTCTCTAGTGTAATCCTTTGATCTTTCTATGCCCCGTGTTAGGGTCTCAACATCTATCTGGTGACATTTTATCCGCATGGAGGTTCGAACTAATCATCTCACCATGTGTACCTATCCATCAAGTACATTTCCATTGGGTGTGGCCCTGCAACATTAAAATATATGCTCTTCATGGGCTCATAAGTCACAGGGATCATAGCAAGGTCAAACACATCTAATCATCAAGTTATTAAACATGTGCACAAAACCCCTTTTACTCGGACAAATGCTCAAATACATTATGCTAATCTACAAGCCAAGTTCGGAGCGAATGATAGGACGTCCTATTGGGATAATTCTCATTAGATGTGGGATGTTTCTGGGAGAAGTCAAATCTAGGCCATGTGGGTGGATGAGGTGGTAAGGGATGTCTGGGCAAGGGGTACAGTGATAGCATGGAAATGTATCGCTTACATGTGGGTGTCTCTGAAGAGGGTGAGATGCACCTTGTCATGGATGCAAATGTTTCCAATCCCATTCATTCCTTCTATCTTTTACTCTTATTACTTTTTCTTTCAAGAGGCTAGTTAGGGAACACTACCCTGGTGTGGTGACCAGTGGTGGCAATGTTACCCACAAGCATTTCACAGAAATGAGAAGGCTAGCTCATTATGAGAACCCCTTTCTCTTGGATATGCCACCAAGAGCCACTGCCCTGGTTTGATGACTAGCCGCCAGTAGTGTCATACCTCTACATGCCCATGGACCTAATAGGTTGGCTCGTGATGAGACCCCCTATCCTCTAACTAGATCTTGTTTTATTATTTTTATGGGTCCTTCTGTTTCTTGTTGAGAAGCCTTTTATTGCTTTCTTGGGGATCCGTAGGTGAAGCATCTCAAGGTTTTATTCTTTTTTCTTTTATATTTTTCCAACTGCTTTTACCCTCTGAGCCTTTAGCCCCTTCTTCCCACAAGGTAACGTATAACCCTTAGATATTTGGAAAACCCAATTCCTAGACCAGTGTAATGGGATGGATGAGCGGGAAAAAGATGAAAAGTGGTAAGTATGGTGGGAGCAGACGATGGCATCTCATGAATCCCACCAGTGGAAACTCAAACCCTATGGGTATTAGCTTACTATTGAATCCTATCATTCCCACCAGGTGTGGTCAAGTGGAAAAGCATAAAGTCCAAGCACACGTTAGAATCAAAATGAATTAAATGCACATATTCAAGGGTTTTGAGGATCAAAGTGACATAGACCATGATAGATAGACTCATTACCTCATGGAGCAAGATCAATTTATGCTGCAAGACTAGGCCAATGTGATGGATGTTGTTGTTTCTAACAAAGTGGAGGCACTGAAGAATGAAAGGATATGCCCTCCAGGGCCATGCTCAAGTCGATATGGATCTCAATACTGCATGTCTACGACCTATGGGCTTCGAGTCATAATCTCCTTAGTTATCCCTAGGTTAGGGGATCACATCTAGCTCCAACTCGGGGACATGTGTTCACTGTAGAGCACATGAGAACCTCAACATCTCTGGTATAACCTAAGACCTGCTTGATCTCAACATCAAATTGTTAGCAATCATTTGGGCTGGTGATATCACCCCTTACTCATATATATATATATATATATATATATATATATATATATATAGATAGATAGATATATAGATAGATAGATAGATAGATAGATAGATAGTACGGAAAATGAAAGAAAGCATATGTATAAATGGAAATACAACTACTCTAGCATGAAATACAAATGCTATATACAATGAATGAAAATGCCTACCTACTTACCTTTGCTTACCTATTGCTTGAATGCTAGGTGTATTCAAATAGCCAAGTAAACCACCCTAGCAATGCCTCATAATACCTACTTGTGTGCTTCATCATAAACTAAAACAATGATAAGTTAATCACAAAAGCAACATGGGTTAGAGAATGTATTGTATCATCGGAAATCATAAAGTATATCTCATGGAGGCGAGAGGGAGGGAAAAAAGCATTCCAAGTCATACTCTCAGGAGAGTGATCAATCCATCTCATAAAGGGATCATGAAAAGTCAAAGGTTCAAAATACTGACTCAAAGAGTCTGAAGGTTGGCTACCTTGGAAGTCTTCACAATCTGAGGTCTGGGTTACCCAAAAGTTAGCTATGATTATGATATTGTTTACAAGAAGGGTGAGGAGAATGTGTAGTTGACGCTCTTTCCACAAAATATGAAGAGGAAGGGTCCCTCTTTTCACTCTCATTCATTGTAGTTGACTGGGTGAATGAAATTTGTAATGAATGGTTCACTGATTCCAAGATTTCCATTCTTATCTAGCAACCTCAACATGATTCTAAAGAATCTCTTGTATACACTTGACACAATGATGAAATCCACTATAAATGGCATATATATTTGATCAAGAAGTCAAATTTTTAAATCCACTATGCTATTTGAACTCCATGCATCCTAAAAAACTAGTCATTTTGGTTTTCATAAAACATATGAATGGATCAAGGGTTCCCTCTTTTGGGAAGGCATGAAAAAGGACATCTACAGTTTCGTGTCTAAATAAAATATTTTCCGATAACACAAGGGAGAAATAGTTAATATTCCAAGTGCCCTACAAAATTTACCCAATCTACATACAATATGGACAAACATTTATATGGACTTCATAGTGGGGATGCCCAAATCTAGCAATAAATAAGTGATTATGGTTGTGGTCAATAGACTTTCTAAATATTCTCATTTTTGTGCCCTTAAACTCTCATTTAAATATTCCATGATTTCTCAAGCATTTGTAGATAATATCTTCAAACTACATGGTATTCCACAATATATTGTCATGGGTCATGATCCCACTTTTACTAATAACTTTTGGCAAGAATTGTCCAGGCTATGGGGCACCCAATTGAATCCTAACACTTCCTATCACCCCAAGATCAATGATCATACGAGAGTTTTCAACAAGTGTTTGGAATCATATTTTAGGTGCTTCACTTCATAACAACAATCTCAATGGTATAAGTGGTTACCCCTAGCTGATTGGTGCTACAATAAAAATTATCACGATGCCACTCACATGACCCCATTTGAGTAAATCTATGGCTAAAATCCTCCATCTATATTGTCTTACCTATGAGGTGTATCCAAGGTACAAGAGGTCTTAAAAACCATTACATATAGGGATAACATTATGTGCACTCTGAAAGACAATATAATCATGGATCGAAATCTGATGGTGCAACAGGTTGATCATGATTACTCTGAACACTATTTTGAATCAACAGATCAAGTCTTCCTTCTTCTACATCCATATAAGTAGACTTACATCAAAGAATACCACCACCAAAAGATGAATCTAAATTTTTATGGCCCCTATACGATCCTCAAGAATATTGGGCAGGTCGCTTGCAAATTAGCACATCAATATTTCATCTCTCTTGCTTAAATAAATTGGTCGGATCCAGTTGATGAGTTCAAAGTAATATACCTGAAATGGATAAAGAAGTTTTCATTTGGTTTTAGCGAGAGGCCATCCTTATCAAATAAGAGTGTTTTCATCCTTGATGCATGATCCAGGAAGTTGGAATACAATGGAATTATACCCAACCAAAAGATGTTACATGGGAACCAATAGCCATTATGAAATGCTTTCCACATCTCAAGCCTCAAGGACAAGGATACTTTCTTAGGCAGAGCACATGTTAGGGCCCTAACTTCCTTCGCCTCCTAGGTATATTTTTTATTACCATGTATTTCTATGTATGGATGCCATTATTAGTAAAAAAGGCCTATGTAGTAGTGTAAACAATTATTGTAAGAAGGCTTACTACAAGGTTCCACCTAATAGAAAGTTCCTTTTCTAGAATGTTCTTAGGTGATATAAATTACTATATAAAGATATAGAAGAATGGTAAAATGTGTCCTAGAAATCATTTGTAATTTGAGCTCTCATCTATTGGAGGTTTCCCCCTTGAATAAGTAAGCGGGCATTGCTTCCATATTAATATAGGTATAATATTCTACTCATATTTTCATTGCTCATGCAATTCTATTTATTTATGCAATATATTCGAGTAATATATGTGATTTATTCTCTAAATATTTCTATTTGGTACATCACAATTACTCTTGAAAACTTGAGTGATTTTAGCAATGTTTTCAAAATTTGACTTCAAATTCTTAACGCAACATATCAGTTGTAATTTCCATACAATTAACTTGGATATTAGGTTTTTTTCATTTCTCAAAAGAAAAGAATGATTTTGATACATTTTCATATACATTCTCATTTTCCTTTGCATGTTTAACATCTCGAAAACATAATAATTTTATGTATATTTTCTTAAGTTTGTGTAATTTACCATTCCATGTAATATTTGAGCACATGTTATAACCATTCCATGTAATATTTGAGCACATGTTATAACCATTTTGCAAAAAAAATTATTTAATTACGTTACTAGCAAATTCTCTAACCAAGAATGAAATCCTTGAATTGATCATTTTTATTTTCATCCAAATTCTCTAAAAGGTTTCCAGCTATTTGAAAACTACTACAACTTCCAATTTTTTTATAACCAAATAGGGGATAGGTTATGATTGTTGGTGGTTATATTCTATACCTACATAGTTGAATCGACACACACACCACACACACGTGTGTGTTTCGGTTCTAGAGGGCTCCAAAAGCATCTTGCAGAAAATAAAAAAAATATCCTTCAATGTTCTCTTGAAAGGACACTATGACAAATTTGGTATGTATTTATCCAATTAGAATTATATATCTAGGCCTAAGGGTGAAGGTGGTTGCAGACTCAATAATATCCATCCTTTTGGCCTATCAATGGTTGTTAAATATATATGAAATCCGATCTCTAGAGAGAGTCTATGGAATAATATTAGCATTCAAAATTACATAGCCCGTAACACTCTATTGGATCAAGTATGATAGGAAAAGTGTTGCCAATGCTTATAATCAATGTAAATACCTAACACTTACCTTACCAATAATTGGCTCACATTATCTTGGAAAGTGGATGATGTTACCCAAGTTATGATTAGAGCTAATGCAATTGTTATCCGCGGGAATGCATTATTTTTAGTTGTTGATATAATTTAACATATATAATAGCTATAAAGGTGTACATTTAAAATCATTGCAGACCCCTTGGATGTTGACCTCTAACATTAGGGTTGGTTGTGTGCTCAAGCGTTAGGTCTAGTTGGAGATCAAGCACAAGCTTGGAATGCTTTCTAGTCAAACTTAAGCAGACCCCATATTAGATTAAATGGAAAAAGAACAAAACAAGTGTATAACACTATGCTAAGGTGTGTTATAATTTTCTTTATCCCAATGGCCATTAGGAATCCAAGTGGTGGTGGGAAAAAAATGGAAGAAGAAGGCTTTTATGAGGTTTATGTGGCTTCCTCTGAACAATTAAGTACTTGCATGGGAGATGCTATATAAAAGAAATAAGGAAATCCCTAGAATTTCTTTATCATGTAGATAGGGTGATGAAACAACCATTCATCTAGTTATTGATTGTATTTATGTTCAACATATTTGAAAGAATATGGGTCAATGGATGGGCCTATGTAACTTATGGAGTGAGGAGAGTGGATGATACTATGTAACTTATGGAGTGAGCATAGTATAGAGGAATGTTTAAAGATGTTTGGAGAGACAAGAATTTAAGAAATTTAAAATCATTCCATCCTTGGTTCTCTATGGAATATGGATTTCATGCAATACAATATTATTTAAAGAAAGAATTGTCCATACTTTTCAAGTTACTGCATTTAAGTTTGTGCAATATTCTAGCAATGTATGTCCTCACTAAAGGCTCGACCCTCAAGGTCAACAAGTGAATTATTTTTTGACAAGTCCATGCTCTAGGGGTTCTTTGATAGAACATTTTAGAGGCCTAACTTAGTGTGTGGTATGGGTGGTATAATTTTTATATA
This sequence comes from Picea engelmannii, assembly GCA_009831015.1. Classification (NCBI taxonomy): domain Eukaryota; kingdom Viridiplantae; phylum Streptophyta; class Pinopsida; order Pinales; family Pinaceae; genus Picea; species Picea engelmannii. Next base: position 273,266 of record ML777284.1, on the reverse strand, counting down.
TGTAACCATTTTATATAGTTCAAGGCCAATGCGCGTAGACACTCTAACAAATATGGAAAATTTATGACTCTAACTCATGTTTTGAAGCTTGCATGGGAAATAGATATGCAACAACATCAAGTATATGGGGAATCACTTATGGTAATTAAAAGGATGAAAACAAAACTTTATATTCATAATATTACTTCACTTCCTCTTGTAGAGTACATAAAGGAATTTTTCTGTTATTTTTACTTGATATCCTTTAATCATGTATTCCAAGAATTGAACACTTTTGTATATGCTTTGTGGAAAGAAAGGGTATTATTTTATGTTGTTTACGTTTCTTAGAGTCATTAGATGGAGTTATCAAAAGTCTTAAACAAGTCCTATATATTTTTTCTAATCAACTATTATGATGTTAAAATATTATAGATTGAATTTTGGATTTCTATAATATGCCTTTATGTGGTCTATTTATGTAATTATGACTTATAGTCATTCTTTTGATTTGATGAATTATTGAAACCTCAATCATTTGGAGGTCGATTTACTAGTACGATTATTTTGATTAATTCCTCTTTATTTGTAAAAGTGCAATGTGCACCTGTAGAGTGTAGAGGGTATTTTTTATTTGATGCTTTTATATATATATATATATATATATATATATATTATGTTTTTCCCAGTTTGTAAATATAATTATATTTGGCCAAGAGACTATGGCAGACCTAAACTGTAGGAATGTTTGATCAAATGAACCTTTGTATAAAAAGTCAAGAAATGCAATTTCTATTATTAATGGAAAATGGACAAGTGTTGCAACTGCTAAAAAGGGGAGGTTTGCCAAGATAGACCACGGATGCTATGGCAGAGATGGTGAGGGGAACTAGGAATGGTTAAGATAACCCCCCAAAACCAGTTCTTTGTTGATTTTAATGGCTTTGATATGAATTTGTAACACACCTGCCCCTTTAAAGGTTCTTTCGTACGTTAGTGGTAACCTCAACAAAGGTTTTCTATACATTGTTCGTTGTTCTAGGAAACTGTAATAGTGGTTAGACCTAGCACGAGAAACAACATTCGTCAGATCAAGTAAGGAGGGGGACATAACCATTAGATCACAGAGATAATAGATCTACGGTGGGGTACAATTGCGGGACTAAGAGGCAAAAATTAACGTGGGGGTTACTTCAAATCTCGAAATCCAGTGAGGTTGTCGATCTTCGACGATTGGTAGAGCAATGGTGGTCGTCGATTCTATTACTTGAGCGCACCTTTCTGTTGAAGAGTTTGGAATGAGGATTACCATTTGGGCATGTTATGGCCCCACAATTCATTACAACTATCCATTGCAAAGGACATGGGGATCCTATATACGATGGCACAGGTCATGTCTAGGTGAGTCCTTGTCAACCGGGGTGATGTTAGCATGACATGTCACCTGATTGATCATTTTTCCTCGGTCCCTCAATCCTATGGTTACAGTACATCCATGTAGTCCCTAGATCCATGGCCCTCATCACTTCATAACTTCGACCTTCGAGGGTTTTGGACTCATTTCCACTCCATTCTTCTGAAGTGGTCAACATCGAGCTGAATCTATCATAGATCGGATAACTGGGATGGGTCCTGAAGGATCCCGAGATATACCTCTCTATCGTAGATTCATGATAGTCGTCGATCAAGAATGATCGAGAGCCTTATCAGCCGTTGGATCTAAACCGGGACTACTCTAGCGAAGACCTCTTCGAGATATTGGAGGTTCTTTAGCAACAAAACTTTCAAACACCAGAGTAACGAAGTAGTGGGGGGCTGCAGATATGTGGGTCTACGTGGATGGACCCTGACAGTTAGATCTACGTCGAGATCAACCCGACACTGACCAACTCTGGGAGTATAGGCGAGGAGTTGGAGAATTAGCTGAATTCTTCCCTAGCCATTGGTGCCATGAGACACGTGGTGTTAGATCTAGTGCTTCGAAGGAGAGCCAATCTGGAGGTTTTGGATCTGTGTGGTTCGAAAACCCACAAAGCCCAGAGTAACAGAGATAATTTCAACCATTCATCGGTTGGAGATGCGTGATGGATGATCGGTTACTTCAGAGGTTTATCACTCTGTAGGATGGTCACTTCGGAGGAAAGTGGGGTTGCTAGAGTCCAAAACCCTCGAAGGTCAGGGTTGCGAAGTAACCAGAGTTGTAGATATTAGGATCCTTTAAGACCCATCCTAGCTATCTGATCTACGATAGGGTCAACCCAATGCTGACCACTTTGGAATAATGGAGTGGTAGTGAGTCTAAAATCCCCAAAGGTCAAAGTTATGAAGTGACGAGGGTCATGGATCCAAGGACTATGTCGATGTATCATAATTGTAGGATTAAGGGACCCGGTAAAAACGATCAATCGGGTGACACGTCATGCTAATGTCACCCCAGTTGACATGGACTCACTTGGACATGACGTGTTCCATCCTATATAGGATCCCCGTGTCCTTTGCAATGGATTACTATAATGAATTGTAGGGCCACTAAATGCGCGGATGTTAATCCTCATTCCTAACTCCAGAATGGCTAGGTGTGCTTGGGTAATAGGATTGACGACCACAATTGATCTACCAATCGTCAAAGATTGACGACGTAGCCCGATTTTGGGATTTGAAGTAAACCTCACGTTAATTTCTCCCTCTGATTCCTGCAATTGTACCCCACCGTAGATCTGTTATCTCTATGATCTAACGGTTATCTCCCCCTCCTTACTTGATCCAATGACTGTTGTCACAAATTGTCACTCGTGCTAGATCTAGCCACTGTTATGGATGCCTAGAACAAAGGACATCGTATAGTAAACCCTCGCTGAGGTTACCACTAACGTAGGAAAGAACCTTTAAAGGGGTGGGTGTGTTACATATAGATCCAAACCTACCATATGAAAACATACATGATGCCATGAACGATGAACCAAAACCATCAGAAAATGTAAATCATTTCATGCACAAAGAACAATAATTCACCTTTGGTGTACCTAATTAGAGATTCTTCATGGAATTCAATTGAAGAGAATATTAATGATTTTTTTTCATGTTAATCAAATGTATATTAGATTCATAGTCTTAATTTATATTTTGATTTAACCATTAAAGGGGTGGGTGTCTTATTGTTGGCTCGTGGTTATGTATTAAGGAAGAAAGTGAACATTAAGGAGGAATAAAGACAAAGTGCGAAGTGCACGGAAGGAACACAAACCGAGGAGGGGTCGAAGTGTTTAAAGAAGAAGAAGAGAAGGAGTGAAGTAAAGGAAAATAGAGTCGTTAAAGAAGAATATCAAGGAAGACAAAGCATCAAGGAAGATGAATCATGAACAGGTCAGCAAGCGGAATAATACACTAGTATATGCTTTGGAGCACCTCGCTAAAGAGAAGGAAGGACAGGTTGGTGAAGCCCTTAAAATTAGGTTCATGTGGACCTAGGGTTTGGGTACCTAAGATTGTCTAAGAGTCATGAAATGTATAAAAAGAGGTCTAGGAGAGTTGAGAAGGGTTCATATTTTGTTGGTCATTGGTTGTTGTTGTTGAGAGAAGTGTCATGTTGTAAGAGAATTCTGTATTCTGGATCTTCAGCTAGGTGCGAATATCAACCCTACAATTGGATGCACAGGGAGGGGAGAGAAGGAGGAAGAGAGAGAAGAATCTGCGGCTAAGTGTGCAGATAGAACTGTATGTTTTCATCTAATATATCAAGAAACATAGTTCTGTGGAAGTATCCCTAGAGAGAGGGTGAACCACGTAAATCTTGTTGTTCTTTGTGGCTAATTATATCATTATTGCATTGTTGTTTCCAATTAAAGATATAAGGTATAAGATAACTTCATGAAGCTAAGTATGAGACTATTAAAGACTCTCTAGGTTACATTGTGTTGTTTTTATGGAATTCCTTTGCATTTCCTATGGTTATAGACACATGTTTCCTCCAACCCCCTATTGTTACTTCGGGTGAGACTTCAAATGCTTCATAGGTGTTGTCAAAAGGGCCACTAGTTAGGGTTTGTTGGTGTGATGCTAGAGTTGAACCCTGGGTCTGCCCCTCTGCCAACAAATGGTTTCATTGACGAGAACCAGGATCTTCTTGAAAAATGTCAAGGTGGTTTCCATCAAATATAGAGATTCAAAAGTGGTTAGAAGAACAAGAAAGAGACTTCACCGAAGCTTAGAACAAGAACCCTAGCATTAGTACAGAATATTGGTTGGGAAGGTATATATTTACTGACGTACATGAGATTTTATTTGGAGGAGTTCATAAGGAGTTATACAAGTGGTTAGCCAGATTAGCAGACACTCAATTTGAGATCATATCTAGACCACATGTCGTTTGGACAACAACACTGATCAAGAAAGTCAAGAGAGTCGATAACGTTGTGCCTAGAGCATTGGATCCCTAGTTTGATAGAACTATCAGAGGGTATATTACTGAGTTTGTTGTTGATAGAGTGGAATCATATAGCCAAGCAGAGAGGTATTTCTTTAAGGGACCTAGAGGGAAGTTTCTACACTTTTTGAAGCTGAAGATTAAGATGCTACTGCATGAGAAAAATATCTTGAAGATACAGTGATCAGTTAGATCTTAAAGATAATGTTCAAGAATTCAGACAACGACAGTGACGCAGAGGCTAGACACAGGCAAAGTGGGAGATCATTCAGGAAGGTTTCTCTTGCGAACCTATTTGAGAAGAGTTACGAACCATTGGAAAAAGACGATGACTCCTATAGTGGAGAAGAAGCAGGGAGATCAGACGGGGAGTATTAAGAGTTCCCAAGGGCAGAGTAAGTAGATACTAGATAACTTTGTTGAGAAGAACCAGAAACTTCAGGCACTGCACCTACTATCGAAGTAAGTATTATTACTCCTCCTAGTTTTTTAGAGGCATTAAGTAAGCAGAGTAACTAGAGTAATCAGATAAATCAGAGCGATCAGAGTACTATTACAAGCTATTTAGTACCCACTCAGTCAAGAAACCAAGGAATATTTATGGAAGATGAAATGAGAATACCTATTTCTAGAGGCGATGGCTCTCAGGATCTTGACCAACAATGGTTCTTATGAGAAGTTGTATCGATCATTAAGCAGGTCACCAATGAAGATGTTAAGAGAGATCAGTTTAGTACTACCTTGAGGGATCGCGCCCTAAGATGGTATATTAAATTTGCTTCAGGATCTGCACAACCTAAGACATTAAATGAAATGTATGTTGTGTTGAGTGTGGAGTTCAAGAAAGCTAAGTCGGATTCGCAATGAATTACAAAGTTGAAGGAAATCAAGCAGAAGGTAACTGAACCTATTTGGAAATTTGATCAGAGGTTTAAGACCTTGACATGCCATTTAAGTTTTAAGATTTTGGATGAATGACATAAGGAATGGCTCATTGCTTCCCTCCTACCACACATCATAGTTCCTATGATGCAACAGAAGATCACCTCACAGGCTGAAGAATTAGATATTTCCATGAAACTAGAAGCAACCCCTGTAGGAGAATATAGTCCAGGTATGAGTCAGATTTTGAATCAGTTAACTAATTTCTCTTTACAGGTTGAAGACATGAAGAAAGATAAATGGAAATAGAAAAGAGAATAAATTTGGTGTATCGGATGTAAATTAGAGGGCTATGACAAAGAGCATTGTCCCTTATTTAAATCTATTCCAGGTATGAGTCAGATTTTGAATCAATTAACTAATTTCTCTTTACAGGTTGAAGACATGAAGAAAGATAAGCGGAAATAGAAAAGAGAATAAATCTGGTCTATCGGATGTAAATCGGAGGGCCATGACAAAGAACATTGTCCCTTATTTAAATCTATTCTAGGTATGAGTCAGATTTTGAATCAGTTAACTAATTTCTCTTTACAGGTTGAAGACATGAAGAAAGATAAACGGAAATAGAAAAGAGAAGAAATCTGGTGTATCGGATGTAAATCGGAGGTCCATGAGAAAGAGAATTGTCCCTTATTTAATGAATACTTGGCCTCTGGAACCCCTAACCCATTGAAGCAAGCTACTATACCCTAGTGCGAGGTATGTAGAAATAGGCATTGCCCTGGTGAATGTTATTATATGCAAAAATATGTCCAGACACCTACCAATATTTATTGTACATTCTACAAATATGTGGTGCATGATGAGAAGGATTGTAGGGCTTATGACCTCATGCATGAAATTTCAAGGGATACATATATAATTCAAGGAGAATTATAGTTAGAAGGAAATAATGCACAGTTCAATTTCCCAGGAAGAGGAAATTTCAACCCTCGTGGTGGATTCAGAGGAAGAGGACAAGGTGGAGGTATGGGTCGAGGTCCAGGTCATATTATTTGATATAGGTGTGCACATCCAGGACATTTGGCAAGGGATTTTAAAAACCCTTGTACTTCTTTCAACTACTATAATTCATTTGACCATGTCATTGAACACTGTCCAGTATTGTTAGCTAAAATTCAGGAAAGACGAGGTGGAAACCAACAAGTTCAACTAATATCAGTGTAAACTCGCGGTGAGGATCCTAGAGTCATTGTTATTACTAGAGGAGACGTTGTTACAGGAGAAGATAGGGTGACTCCAGAAAAGACTACAGATGGATCAAGGATAAAAAGAGCTGAAGAGAAGGAATAGTTTTTTGATCCAAGGAGAGAAAAACATAATTTTGAAGAAGCAAGGAAATAATTTGTAGGATAAGAAGCTTCTTCATCTAGGGCACAACCAAAATTAAGGGAATCTGAAATTCCACCAGAATTTGATTAGTCTTCCCTAGCTAGACAAGGAAAAGTGGTAAGCAAGCTTATGGACTTCTTGTATACTTGTATCAATTTGATTAAAGATGAAAAATCTATGCAGGAACTACAACACCTGGCAAGACAGTATGAAATTGGAAGAATAGATATTATACTGGGTAGAGATGTGAATCAAGTATCTAGAAAAAGGAGGACAAACAAGGAACTGCACCTTAGTGCTCAGATTGGAGACTACGATGTGGACTATGCGGTCCTCGTCCTGGGATCAGAAGTAAATGTTATGGCGAAGCAGACTTGGGAATTGATGGGAAAACCTAGATTGATATACCCTCCTAGAAAGCTCATAATGGCTAATAAAAAAGTGTTGATCCCCTATGGAAGACTAGAGCATGTCCCTATGGACATTGACAGAGTGAGGGAATTTGAATATTTCGTAGTGATCGAGATTGTTGATGATAGTTGTCCTTATCTTGCATTGTTAGGAATTGATTGGGATTTCAACAATCTAGTTGTCATTGACCTAAAAAAGAGGAGAATGAAATCCGAGGGTAATGGCCTTAAGGTCATTTCACCTCTTGATCCTGATGAAGGCTGTAGATACATAGAACCTATAAGAGAAGAAGACCTTACATACGAGCTAGAGAACATCTATAATCTGACAACAATACAACATGATTATATTAATCCTACAATAGATGGAAATCTAGGTTGGCGAAGTGAGAGTGCATGCTCATATGACTTAGAAGAAGCGTTGGAATATTGGCAGAACAAAATGTATGAAGTCTCTATGCGGAGGTGTGCCAGATTGACCAAGTCAGTTCACTGGATTGGCACAAAAGTAAGTAATATTCCTACATTTTATGGTTTGAATCATTTAGAGACATTTCTAGCTGAATTTGAGAGAATTGTACTAGCACAATAGAGGATGTTGGCACAGGATGAAGCCTTGAAAGCAACACTAGCTAGATGGTGGGGAACACACAAGAAGAACATCACATAGTGGGTGCAATGTCACACCTTATTGATAATACACTTTTCAGACCAAGCTGAAGGATGCAAAGTTTGATACACAGGTTAGAGTTGTCCTAAGGACCATATCCGAAGTCTTGGAGAGGCATGGAGCAACATTCCCAAGGAAAAATGGGTACATAAGTTCATTAACACCTTAGATACTATGCTTATCAATTGGTATGTTCAAGAAGAACTGTGCTTAGCCATTGCAGATTGGTATGGTATGACCCGAAACTTTATAGATACATTCCTATTTGAAATTAAATAACCCACAGTAGATCAGGATTTACAAATTATAAGACAGAAGGTCTTTAAGGAAGTATCTAACCCCCCTTTTGAACAAGAAGAAGATGAATGGACTACACCCCTTTAGCGGTTACAGGATTGTTATAATATTAATTCTCATGAATATGATGACCATAGGGATGTCAACATTACAGAAACTGAAGGGTAGAGAGACATAGAAGGGCCGGGGATTGAATTACCTTTTGTTGGGAAATGTATTAAAATAAAGAAGGTTAATATTGGAATAGAGAAAACACCTAAACTAGCTAATGTTGTAGACTATTGGGATGATGCTACTATTAGTAAGATTATAGAACTAATACATGAGTATCGGAACTTGTTTCCAAACAAGTTCACATACATGAAGGGCATAAAAGGGCCCATGGGAGAAATGAATATCCCTTTGAGACCATATGCAAGAACTATCAAGAAGATACCTTACAGAGAGAATCCTAAGTATAGGCAGAAAGTTAAGATTGAATTAGATAGAATGTTGGAAGTAGGAGTCATAGAACCCGTTGAATAATCTAAATGGATCAGCCCTATGGTGGTCCAAGATAAGAAGTCAGGAGAAATCATGATCTGTGTGGATCTAAGGAGGTTGAATTATGCATGCTTACATGATCCATTTCCTAAACCTTTAACTGATGAATTCTTAGATAATGTAGGAGGATAGGAAGTCTATTAATTTACAGATGGATTTTCAGGCTATCACTAGATCAAAATTGCTAAGGAGGACAGACATAAGACCACATTTGCAACAGAATGGGGTTCATTTCAGTACACTGTGATGCCTTTTGTGTTGAAGAATGCACCAACCATCTTTTATAGGGTGGTTGTCGAAGAATTTAAGGAGTTTTTACACAAGTTTTTGGAAGCATAATTTGATGATTGGACCGTTTTCAGCCTAATGAAAGATCATATTGAATGTTTGAGATTAATGTTAGATAAGTGCAGGAAATGTCAGATTGCCCTGAATCTGAAGAAGTGTATTTTCTTGTCACCTTTTGGAGTGTTGTTAGGACACATTGTGTGTAAGAAGGGGTTATTGGTAGATCCTTCCAAGATTGCTATCATTGTTGATCTACCTCCTCCTACTTTAGTTAGAGAGTTGCGCACTACATTGGGACACACTGGATATTATAGAAAGTTTATTAAGGGTTATGAACAGATTGTGGAGAAGCTTCTAAATAAATATAGTAAGTTTCGATGGATAGAGGAATGCCAACAGAGCTTCGACACACTAAAGAAGAAAATGGTCATTGCGCCTATCTTGGTTTTTCCAGACTGGACTAAGGAGTTCAATGTTCATGTCGATGCTTTGTCCATTGCATTAGGAGAAGTCTTAGCACATCCAGGAGAAAGAGATATTGACCACCCTATAGCCTTTGCAAGAAAGAAGCTTTCTACATCTGAAAGGAATTATACAACCACTGAAAGAGAAGGCTTATCCATGGTGTATGCACTGCAAAAGTTTAGACACTACTTGCTGGAAGGACATTTTAAGATGTTCACTAATCATTCTGCATTAAATTACTTAGTCAAGAAGTCAATGTTGGGGGGAAGAATATGAAGATGGATACTACTATTTCAGGAGTATGACTTTGAGGTCGTTGTCAAGCCAGGAAGAATGAATAAAGGACCTGACCACTTATCCAGGTTAGAACATGGAGAGGAAACTACTAGTTTGGATGATACACTACCTGATACACAGTTGTTGGCTATCATGAAATTCGATGATCACTTCACCAAGGTAGTCCATTTCATGTCCATAGGAATGGCACCTCATGAGTTTACAACCATTCAGAAGAAACAATTGGTAGTTCGCACTGCATATTTTCAACTTATAGCTGGACAATTATATAAGATGGGACTAGATGAGATCTTGAGGAGATGCTTTATGAAGACATAAATACCATTTATTCTTGAAGAAGCACATGAAGGAATTGTAGGAGGACATTCTGTATGGAAAGGAACAGTGAAAAAGGTTCTCAGAGCTGGCCTTCGGTGGCCTACTTTACACAAGGATGCTAAGGAATACTACAAAGCCTGCGATGTTTGCCAAAGGATAGGGAAGTCTTCTAGAAGGGATGAGATGCCTTTATATCCTCAACTAACTCTACAAATATTTGAGAAATGGGTTATTGACTTTTTGGGACCTATAAACCCACCAGGGAAGCACATAGGAGCTCGATACATTATCACTGCCACAAAATATTTGACCAGATGGGCAGAAGCAAGAGCAGTTAAGGATTTTAGTGCAACGACAACTGCATAGTTCATTTTTGAGGATATAATAACCATATTTGGATGCCCAATGATCCTTATGAGTGATCAAGGAGCACACTTCATCAACAAGACCATTGAATCCTTGACTCAGGAGTTTGAAGTTCACCATCAGAAGAGCACTCCATACCACCCACAGGCGAATGGCAGAGTCGAAGCCTTCAATAAGATCTTGGAGACAACGCTGACTAAGATTTACAGTGATAACAAAGATGATTGGGATTTAAGAATTCCAACAGTGTTATGGGATTATAGAACTACTTCAAAAAACTTAGCAATACAGACTCCCTTTAAGCTAGTTTATGGCCAGGAAGCAGTAGTAACTATCGAATATTTGGTTCCTAGTTTAATAATTGCATCATTTACAGGTATGGATGACACTGGAAATGTTCAAGAGAGGCTCACACATTTGATGGAAATAGAGGAAGATGGGTTCATTGCAGGATTCCATCAGCAGGTACAAAAGGAACGAGAAAAGTCTTACCATCACAGACATGTCAAGAAGAAAACATTTAAGAAAGGAGATTTGGTATTGTTATATGACAACAAGTTCATGAATCATCCAAAAAAATTTAGGACACATTGGCTCAGACCATTCGAAGTTGCCTATGTTACAGAAGGAGGAGTTTCACAGTTGAAGGCCCTCAATGGAGAATGGAAGGATGGTTTAGTAAATGGGAGGCGGTTGAAGTTGTATTGTGACAACTAGCTGCCTCGCATCTCTCAGTAAAAGCAAGGAATAAGATTCTAGGTACCAGGTGTAGTTGAAATTGGGTACCAGACACAGAAAATACATTATGCACATGATAGGGAAGGACAGAGTAGAAAGCACAGGCTACTTCACGCAGTCTGCAGTCGAAGTAATACAAAAGGTTCAACCCTGTAGTGACTCAGGACGAGTCACATGTGAGTGTTGGGCGTCTGTTGGTCCGTCGTTATGCATTAAGGAAGAAAGAAAAGATTAAGGAGGAATAAAGACAAAGTATGAAGTGCGCGGAAGGCACACAAACTAAGGAGGGGTCGAAGTGGTTAAAGAAGCAGAAAATAAGGAGCGAAGTAAAAGAAAAGCAATATGTTCAAGGATAAGATCAAGGAAGACAAAGAAACAAGGAAGATGAATCATGGAGAGGTCAGCAAGCGGAAGAAAACAATATGCTTTGGATCACCTTGCGGAGGAGAAGAAAGGACAGGTTGGCGAAGGCATTAAAATGCGGGTCATGTGGACCTAGGGTTTTGGTACCTAGGATTGTCTAAGAGTCATGAAATATATAAAAAGAGGTCTAGGAGAGATGATAAGGGTTCATATTTTGTTGTTCATTGGTTGTTGTCATTGAGAGAAGTGTCCTATTCTAAGAACATTATGTATTATAGATCTTCAGCTGGGTGCGAAGATCAACCCTGTAGTTGGGTGCGTAGGGAGGGAAGTGGAGGAAAAGAGAGAAGGATATGCAACTAAGTGTGCAGATAGAACTGTATTTTTTCATCTAATATGTCAAGAAACACAATTATGTGGATGTAGCCCTAGGGAGAGGGTGAACTATGTAAATCTTGTTGTTCTTTGTGGTTGATGTTGTGTTATTTTCTATCTGATTATATTGTTATTGCATTGTTGTTTCCATATTAAAGATAGAAGGTATAAACTAACTTCACGAAGCTAAGTATAAGACTATTAAAGACTCTCTAGGTTACATTGTGTTGTTGTTCTAGAATCCCTTTGCATTTCCTCTGGTTGTAGACACCTGTGTCCTACAACCCCCTATTGCTACTTTGGGTGAGACTTCATCTGCTTCCCAGGTGTTTCCGAAAGGGCCAATAATTAGGGTTTGTTGGTGTGTTGTTAGAGTTGAACCCTGGGTCTGCCCCTGTGCCAACAGTTGTATATATATATATATATATATAATCATGGAAAAAAATATTAATATCCATTTGGTTAACATGGAAAAAAATCATTAATATTCTCTTGAATTGAATTCCATGAAGAATCTCTAATTAGGTACACCAAAGGTGAATTATTGTTCTTTGTGCATGAAATGATTTACATTTTCTGATGGGTTTGGTTCATCGTGCATGGCATCATGTACATTTTCATGTGGCAGGTTTGGATCTTCATGGATGACACTGTCATATAATCTCAATTGTTCTCGTCTTTTTATCATTCTCTCTTTAGCCTTATCTCATATTACATCTTCCTTATGTTATTCACGATCATAACATATTTTTTGTTGGTAGGTTTGGCATAAAACATGGAAACTAATTTTTCCTACAGATGTTTCTAGCATAAAGCATGTAAATTGTCCTAATTGTCTAAGTCCTATTAGACCCTTGATTAAGGTATAACCCTCTATTAAGGTCAAACTCTATGTCCTCTATTGAGGAGTTAAGATTAATCCAACATATTGTTGTCTGAGAGTTGTGTCATCTAAACTTCCTACTTAAACCTTTGATTGATGTACAATCCCCAATTGAGGGTTTAAAATTTATCACACCTTCCTCTTTTTAGGGTTTTCATGGAGTTGCACTTTCCAAGGGGTAAAACCCCTTCATCTCTTCAATGTTACATGTTGGGATTTGAAGGAATATAATCTCATGGTTTTGGTTTCTATATTATACTTTCAATTTATCTTTTCTAAAAAAAGAACATATTTCATAGTTTTTTGTTTATTTATTTATTTGTCACCTAATGTTTCTATATTAGACTTTCAATTTATCTTTTTTAAAAAGAAAATATTTATTTATTTATTTCATATTTTTTACAAATTATTTTTGCATACAACTAACTAAATGCTTTGCATTCCAATATGAAGGAGATATTATAAAAAAAGAACCAGAGTATTACACCTTAAGACTAGGTTGTAGTGTATATCATGGTATTTTCTCTCAGTTGAATAGGTATAATGCATGTCAGTGTTGCTGTCCATAATTTTTTTTGTTTTTTACTTTTTGAAAGATTTATTTGAATTTGATTTTTAACAACAACCGTGTTCTAACAACAATTGTTGTCTATTAACTTGTGATCTTTTAGAAGGAAACACATGTTCTTAACCATTAGGCCTCAGTGTTGCTGTCCATGATATGCTTCATGGAATGAACTTTTGTCTATCATGATATTTTCTCTCAGTTGAATAGGTCTAATGCATGTGTCCATAATATGCTTCATGGAATAAACTTTGTCATTTAGTTAATCTGAAATTTTTTTGTCTTTTACCTTTTGAAAGATTTATTTGAATTTGATTTTTATGACGAGGTTACATAAACGTACAAAGCTTACTATATCAACAACTGTCAGTTTGGATGGACCTACCGTACAAAGGTTAGATCCATCCAAAGTGACAGAGGTGAGAGCATCTTCATGACATGCAATATAATTCAGAGATTCAAGTCAATGAAGACTCGGTGAACTTCTAGAATGAGTCACTATCCCCGTGAGCAGCTGAAAATTGAAAGTGGTAGGTAGCATGATAGATAGACTGTGACAGACCAATAACGCCAATCTATGCAGTTTGTCTGTATGTAAAGATTGTCAACATTCATACTGTTTTCCAGCGCTTTGTGCATCCATCCGAACCGATTGCAAGGTGAACGCCGTGACAGAGATGAGAGCATCAAGTCAGTGAAGAGATAAGAGATTCAAGTCAGTGAAGACTCGCCATCTCCAGCAGAAAGATATATATTATTTTAAAATGTTTTACAACGATTTATTTGAAGTAAGTAATTACAATGTTTTTATTTGAAGTAAGTAATTACAAGTAGAATTGAGTTTGGTTAATATTAGTTGATAATAATGGTATTAATAATAATAATATGTTTTTATATTATAATAGATTTATATTATCATATTAATAATTTTAATAATTTGTACATATGTCTATAAATATATAGATAAATAATAAAATATTAACATGATTATTATTATTAATAATAAAAATATCTTTAAATATTAATAATTTAGCATAAGAATATTTAATTTACTATTATTATGGAATTTATGACAATTTGTTTTTATTTTAATAATTCTTATTTTTTTCTTTACACTTGTTAAAATATAGAGATATTTCTTTACTCTTGTTAAAATATAGAGATTTATCAAGATTTAAAATGTTTTACAAGGTTTTGTTTGAAGTAAGGAATTACAAAGACTTATTTGTTTTTATTAACGTGTCCCATAGACCAATTAAATCTTAGTGAAAGTTAGTGACCATCATCATCAAGTAATTACAAGTAGAATTGAGTTTGGTTAATACTAATTGATAATAATAATATTAATGTGTTTTTATATTATAAGAGATTTATATTATCATATTAATAATTTGTACATATGTCTATAAATATATAGATAAATAATAAAATATTAACATGATTATTATTAATGACAAAAAAAAAATATCTTTAAATATTAATATTTTAACATAAGAATATTTAATTCACCATTACTATGGAATTCATGAGAATTTGTTCTTATTTTAATAATTCTTATTTTTTTCTTTACACTTGTTAAAATATAGAGATATTTTTTTATCTTTATTAGGGTTGATTACCTCCTTATAATACTTTAATTTTATTTTTTCCTTATCACACCACATTTTCTCTTTAACTTTTAATTTAATAATATTTTTAATGGTATTCTTATTCTGTAAAATGATCTCTTCCATTATTCCCCAATGGCTTAGCCAAGATTCAACATCCTTATGCCATCCCTGCTTGAGTCGAAGGTGGTTTGGGTTGGAGTTTGAACCAATTTTAGGAGGCCTCTTATCTTCCATGTTGTTTAACTTGTTCTTATACAATGGGTATCTACTCATAGTTGTGCTTTCATTGGGGGAAAGGATTGACTCTATGAGGATAAGATAAGATGTATTTCCTTTAATTTTGAGATTATAAGTTATAAATTTCTTTTGGATCTGCTCTTCCTTTCTCCATGGCTCTCTAGAGATACCGCATACCCAAATTTTGCATATGTATAGAATAATCTAGGAGTAACAAGAGTCTCAAAGAAGAGTTTTTTCTTATCCCATATACAAAAATTGGTTGATTCACAATTGTTTTCTATCCCATAACAAAATTTGCATCCTCCATTTATCATTTTCTCAATGCTATAATTCTACTTGAGCTTGTGGTGAATATTGATTCCAAGATATTTGCATGAAGTCACTTCCTCCAAGTTGTTGTTTTCATATATGAAAGTATCATATGTGATTTTATTGGATTTAATGATCATGATTTTGTTTTTGTCAGTATTAACAGTCGTACCCATATTGGAGCAAAAATACTTGAGGATTCTTACTTTATTTCCAACATCATGGGGATTCCTCGTCATAAGAGAAATATCATCGGCATAAAGAAGAAGATTGATGACTATACCAGTGAGAGTTGGGTCAACACAACTTACTTCTTCCAAACAATTTTCTAACTTGTCAATGTATGTGCCAAAAATGGTAGGGGACAAGGGACAACCTTGGTTGAATCAAATATTGTAGTTAATTTCTTTCAACCAACCCTCATTTTTTTTAAACTTGGAAATAACATTATCATATAACCTAATTGCGACATCCCTCAACTCGAAAGGAACATTTATCTCTTCCAACCTATCCCAAAAGTTTTTTTCTTGGGCAGTATGTCAAAATATTTTCTAAAGTAAAAAAAAACAACACAAAATATTGGTTTTAGTATTGCGGAACTCCTCTGTAATGATCCTAAGGGTAACAATATGGTCCACGATGGAATGATATCTCCTAAATCCGACCTGGCCTTTCGCTCTTTTACTGTGACTTTCTATCCATAGGCTAATCTTCTTTTCCAAAATAATTTTGTATATCTTAGATAAATCACACTAATCATAATGGTCCTATAATTAGAGGGAATGTTTATATCCCCATTTTTAAAAATTGGTACAATGAGGCTTTGTGTCCAACATTTTGGGAAGCCCTTTTTGACTGCTAGATTGAAGAGATTGTGTATGTGAGAGATGATGATATGCCCTCCGATTTTAAAAATTTCAGCTTGGTATCCTTCAATTTCCTTAGCTTTCCCATTTCCAAGTTTCTTAACCACGAACTCTAAGTCATCCAAAGAAAAAACTTTATCCTCTGTAGGAACAATAAGAATGGTTTCCATGACATTAGGGAACTTGTAAAGTATTTTAAGGTAGGAATTCTAGTCCATTAACAAAATCATATTACTTTCTTTAGTGTTTCCAATTAGAATTTACATCTACAAATTCTTAGGATCAAGCTTGTATAGGTGTAAAAGCCACTCTTTCCTTTTATTTATATAGTACATTTTTTACCTTTTAATTAGGGATTTGTACGTATCGATCTATCGAGTTTTAAGGAACCATAAGAAGCATATGTAATGTCTTTCCTAGCAATTTTACATTCTTGATCATACCAAAGGTTGGTTCCTATATTATTCTTTTTACATGACACCTCAAAAGAGAAATTTTTAACATAAGTGGAAAGAGTAGCTGTAAAATTATGATAGAGATCTTCAATGTTGTCCTTATAAGTTAGGAGATGCAATTCACTATTTAAATCCTTTAAGAAAAGATAAACTTTACTTTTTTCAAAAAGAAGGTGCCTTTGATTATTAGAATTTTGTTCAATGGGGTTGTTGTGCATGACAAAGTTTAGGGTTAGGTTTAAAGGTCTATGATTAGAGTTGGGTTGATGGTCATTTAAAAGGTCAAAAGTTACTATTTGGTTGGAAATGACAATATCGTATATCACATAATCCACGACACTACTACCTAGCCCATGAATACAAGTCATATGGTTGGATATTGGCCACTTTATTACTCCATTGTGAATTATTAGGTCTTGAGAACTACAAATCTTTACTAGCTCAGTACCAAACACGTTCTCAGCCAGGTCTTCAGAGATTCTTTTGTAGCTATTAGCTAGAACAAGGTCCTCATCTAGCCATAAAGGATTATGGTTGGAATATTGATTAAAAGAATACCTCTGTTAGTTCCAGCTATCATTAAAGTCTCCTAGCATGAGAATATTACCTTCATTTCTCAAACTATAAATATTTTGTTCTAAATTATTATACGGACAATTTATATCTAGATTTTTTTTCTTATAAAAAGTAGAATTAGTAGGCGCAAAATAAAAAATTGCTATATACATCTTCTTAGTGTTGATGTATGAAATTTATATCCAAATGTACTGATTGAGAGGATCAATCTTATGAAGTTGAATGTGAAGAGAAATTCTCTTTCTTATATAACATGCTATGTGTCCAATCCTTCTACGGTATTATTTTTTTGTTTTGAGCCGACCACAAGAAAAATACTTCTATGTTAGGGATCTTAGACTCTTCATGCTCGCATGTTTCAAGTAGAAAAATAATATTGATATCACTGAAGATCCAACTTAACATATGACCTTTGTGCCAAAGCCATGATGGTTCCAAAAAAGGATCTTGAGTGTCCCAAATTCCAATTTATTATTATCCGTCTGGTATCTATCCCTAAAAATAGCTTTTCGATTTCTAATTATTTCCCATTTTCCTTCCTTCCTGACTTATTTTACCTTTTGAAATCCCTTCCTTAATTCAACTTAGTCTTCGAGAATGAGGTCTTCATTTATAAATATTATTGACCCTTTTAAGCTCAGATATTTACCAAGTATGCTATGTTTATGGACATTACAACTTACTTTGACAGAGACCAATCTATATTTATGTTCAATTATTTTTCCTAGACTCTTTTCTTCTATGAGGTAATTTGTTTCAATTTGTGATTTATTTTTTAGTTATTATTTTACTATTGCTAGTGTATCCTCATCTTGTTGTTCTTTTGTACCAAAAATTACGAGGTTCAAGGATCTTTTATTATGATCACGATCCAATTCGATTAGCTTATTCATTTCCTCTTTGATGACTTTGATACCGAATTTGTTTTCAAGACTACTTAGGGACAAATAGTTGGTTAGTTTTTCTTCTAGCTCTTTAATCCTATCTCTCAAGTTGCAATTTTCTTCAACCTCTCCTTACTGGGTTGATTGCTTTTGTTTTTCCATTTCTTTTATTCTAGCCTCCATTGTCTACAATTGACTCTTGAACCATAAAAATCTATCTTCCATCTGTGTTTGAATATTATCTTCGAAGAGTCTTAATTTTTTTATCGAGCATTGCCTCTAACTCTATTTGGAGTTTTACTTCTCTTGAACTTCTTTCCTTTTTTCTAATGATTCTAACTCTATTTGGAGTTTTGATTTTATTTCTTCTCTATTTTTTTCTAGTTATTCTATATATTTGTAAATACTCAGTAGGGTGACATTGGGGGGCCTCCCCTTGATAGGATGACGTTTTGGAATATGTGGTGGAGTGCTCATATTGAAAAGTAGAGAAAATAAGTAACAACTGACTCTCATTATTTATGAATAAACCACCATTCAAATTTATCGTAGGGATACACTTCCTCTTTGTTTCGTTCAAATTCTGTACCAATTCAGGTTCAAACTAACTAGAGAGTATAAACCCATCTTCTTCACCACAGAGTATAAATCATCATTTCATTCAAATTCACATGTATCAACCTCATTCATATTTACCTCATATTTTACCGCAAAGTAGAGACCCTTCACCATTCAAATTCACCATGAACAAACATGAGCATAGAGTAGAAACCCTTCTCCCTTCGAATTCAACACAAAGTAGAAACCCTTCACATTCACCATGAAGTGTAAGTAGTAATAATTCATATTTACCTTAGAGTATAAACCCTTCACCGTTCAAACTCACCATGAATATAAAGTTCTTCATTAAAATTTACTGTAGAGTATAAATCTTCATAGTTTACCACAAAGTAGAAACCCTTCATCATTCAAATTCACCAATTCACGGTAGAGTAGAAACCCTGAAACTTTACCACAAATTTTATGTTACAATACTTTCTAAAGTTAATTTTAGTAATAATAAATTATATCAATATATTATTTTATTTTTCTATAATTGTTATAATATATTAGTATATATTGTGGATTATAGTTGTATAAATTTCTAACATTTTAGTATAATAATATGTGATCTCATAAAATAATAATTTATAGAAAATTTATGTTAATGTGATTTACTACAATATTAAATGATATTATTATAAAATATAAAAACAAAATAATAATGTATAGTTTATTGTACAATCTAAGTTCACCAACTTATGTCGAATTACTACATATGTCAATGGTTATGTTGCATTGAGATGTTCATCAAGGGTTATGTCTTATTGAGTTTGGTTGATTTTGGTTCATAATGGTTGACAATAAGTGACTACATGATTAAGCGTGTTTAACGTGGTTGACTATGCTTCACCATATTTGATTGTATTTAACAATGGTTTGACCGTGGTTGATTATGTTTTACCATATGTAACAATGGTTAATGAATCTCTGACTATGGTTGACTACAGTTGCATAAGGGTGACCATGGGAGAGTATGGTTGACCAAGTTTCACTATGGTAACAATGGTTGAATATGGTTGATCATGTTTGACTATGGTTGACAATGGTTCACTATGTTGGCTATGGTTAACAATGGTTTGACAATTGTTGATTATGTTTAACCACTTTTAACCATGGTTCACATTGAAATTACTATGTTCGTCAATGGTTATATTGCATTGCTATGTTCATCAAGGGTTATGTCTGATTAAGTTTAGTTGAATGGGATTCACTATGGTTAACAATGGTTTAGTATGCTTGAATTTGGTTGATTTTAGTTAACTATGGTTGATTTTTATTGACTGTGTTTTACTATGGTTAACATTCGTTGACCAAATTTTAATATGGTTGACTTTATTGACTTTCATTAATCATGTTTGACAATGTTTAATAATTTTTTACCATGGTCGACTATACTTGACCATGTTTTAAGCCCATCCTTAACTTGCTTTTGCATTTGGGCCATTGGACAAGTAAACCATATAGTCAATGAACACATAATTGATTTACATTTAGGGATGTTTGACTATGTTTTACTTGGGTTTAACATGATTGGTTATGGTTAACCATTGTTAACTATGCTTGACTATTGATGATAATGGTCTACTATATTTGACCATTACAAACCATGGTTGGATATGATTAAGCATGGTTGGACATAGTTGACCATGTTTGACTTATGTTGACCATGTTTAACTATGGTTAATTATGTTTGACCATGGTTGACCATGGATTGCCATGTTTATTATGGTTGAACATGGTTGACTTTGTCTATGTCACATTGCAATGTTACTCAAGGTTTATAATGGATTTCAATGTTACTCAATGGTCATGTCACATTGTGACATTCATCTTATTTTGCTTATATCAAATTGCTATATTCTTCAACATTTATGTCACATTGCAGTGTTCATAAAACGTTATGTTGAATTATGACATTAAGAGGTTGACTTGAATATTATGCCACACTGTGACACTAAAAGGTTTATAATATAGTTATATCTATTGTGATGCTCTTCTTGGTTGACTTATGCTGACTTGTTATGTTCCTTAATTTTTATGTTGCACCATGAGATTCATTAAGGGTGATGATATTTGACTATGGTTTACTTTGGTTCACAATGGTTATGTTTGGTTAAGTTTGGTTGGATATGGTTATCATTTTTTATTGTGACTGATTACGGTTGAAAATGAATAACAATATTTGATTCATGTTAACTATAATAGACCATGTGGACATAAAAGTGTGACTTATGTCGACTTGTTATGTTCATCAATGGTTATGTTGAATTACAACATTCATCAAGGGTTGTGTATCATTTCAATGTTCCTTGAGGGTTATGTTTCTTTACTACATTTATTAATGGTTATTCCACATTGCAACATTCATTTTATGGCTAACTTATGTAAAATTGCTACATTTTCTAAGGTTATGGTTGCATTAGAAATTTCATTAAGGGTTATGTGACGTTCCTCAATGGTTATGTAACCGTATGGAATTAATATAATATGTTCATCTTGGTTGACATATGTCAACCTATCATGTTCCCAAATTATTATGTCACATTATAACATCGATCAAAGGCTTATGTCTCATTGTGATTTTCCTTGAGGATTATGTTGATTTACAACATTTATCAATGGTTATGTGACATTATGACATTCATATTGAAGGATAAGTTATGTTGAAGTGCTACATTTCTACAAAGAAGTCAATGAATCAATAATTGGTTTATGTGTGCTCACATGAACTTGATGGTCAAGAAAGTGGCAATGGGGTTTGCAGGAACACACACACATGAACCTTCTTGTGTTATTTCAAACACACACATATTCACGAGATGATAGCCTCAACATTCCCCAACCACGATGAAAGCTTTCCAACTTAGTGTTTTTAGGAACACATGTATGTTCCTAAGTATGCACACATGGCTATGTTGTTTATTTGGAAAATAGACTATTGTCAATTCCATCATTACTTAACCAAACCATGTGGTAAAATTTCCTTGTAGTGACTTTAGGAGGAATTGTAGGAGTTTTGACTTCATGGTTGATTGGTTCCAGGTAAGTTTCTAAACCTTATTATTTTTTTATTTCATTAATTTTTTTAAATTATATATATATATATATAGCCTTCATATTTAAATGCAACATATCTAAATCACATGTAGCCTTCACCTAAAGAAAACCAAACCCACCATCACCAAATGAAGGAAAACCAAACCCCAACCCAGAACTAGGAAATGTAAAATTTGAAATTGAGGTAGGTCTGAGGTCATTAAGAACTCTTATATAATATTTATAAATAGTAGAGATCCCTCACACATTTCACTATCCACATCACTAGATACCATTGTTTCTTCGATTGCAAATTTACAAAGCCACTTATCACATATTTCTAGTTACAACCTTTTGTAGACAACTAGATGGATAGGTGGTTCATGGTTTTTTACAAACCTCCCTACAATAATAGGGAGGTCTCTTTTTATTTCCTTAATAAATTATAGGTTGAGTTTATCTTAGGTCACCATGTCAATTATATCAACATTGGTGAATTCAATGGGGTGGATCATGGGTTTGCATATGATTGATAAAATGCTAGGGATGATCCATTGAGAGGTCCTTGTCCTCCAAGTCAGAGTTGTAATTCCCCTTCCCAACATCCTTCCATATCATAAAACATTAGCTAGACCAAATCATCTATTTCCACCTTGACTCGTAGCCTAGTGCAACATATCACATTCACATAATGATCCCAACAACATGGATCTTTAGGTGATGTTGGGGGAGGGATTGGGATTTGGACCGCTATAGAAGATTCTATCAAGGAGAGGCCACATGGACACACTAGTTGTTCTCATCCTAGTTCATGATATCCTCATAGATGCTTGAATTAAGGGTATACTTGTTATGGGTCGATCGAGACCTTTGTTCATGAACATTTCAGACAAGAGGTTAGTATCTTCATCCTATCTTTGTTATTAATTGATTACACACACCCACCCACCCACACACACACACATAAACAAATAACTATTTTATATATAGTTTGTTGTGTGAATTGTTTTCTATATCTAATAATATCATGTGGGAAATTTATATGATCTAATAGTAGGCCTTCGACACCTCCATATGCATCAGTGAGAGTTTCCAACATTGATGTAGTAATAGAAGTAGATTTATCATTAGTTGTAACACACACATAGGTATTGTGGAACTTGGTTCATCCTTACAATCATGATGTATAAAACAAACTAGGATTACACATAAATATATGCATGCAATTTTTAAGAAACAATAAGGAAAATACTAAAACAAGTAAGTGATGGAATACAATGCAAAATTCTTTCCTAGTACTCGAGTGTGGTACTAACTTCTTAAGTGTAGATGCCAACATATTTGTCTTCAAAAGTGCGAACAATTCTAAATTTTTCATGAAATCAATATAATGATTTGAAAGGAAATTATATACTCTATGGTTTTATATGTTTTGAATAAAAGAAAAACTATCTATCAAACCAAATGCCAAAAAATAAAAAGAAATGGAACCAAAACACAAAATATAAATGATAAGTAATTGACATGAAAAGTTATATAAAATGCATCTAAAATGAGCGTTGAAGGATATCCTCAAACATATGACATGGATTTTGCATCCCTCAACCAAGTAACCATACTAAAAGAATTCACTATTCTAGTATTTTTCTAAGGAATGACCTAATGTACTCACATGTGTGAACAATGACCATAAAGAAGACAATAAACTATGTCAAGAAGTAGATATTGTGAATGTCGTAGGATAGGAATCATAGTAAAATATTTCTAACCTACAAAAAGTTCTCCTAGAAAGAGACTCAATATGCATCTCTGTATTCAACTGATGCAACTCTCAAGCCTTTAAGCATAGGTCAGGAAAAATAATATACAACCTAAAATAAAACTTGTGCCACACATTTCAAACTTGAACATGATTTGTATCTTCAAACTTTTTTTCTAGATATATATCTTTGTGTATCTGATGCAAAAATGTTGGCCCTCTTATTTATAGAAATCTTATTAGAATGCATATAATACTAGGGGAATGTACATGAATGGATATGAAATCCATGAAACCACCAAAAGTGGTGTTCTAGAGTGTGAGTCCATGACTATGAATGTTTAACATTGACATCATGTAGTGTAGAATGTCCACATGCACAATTTGACTTCCTCTATTCCAAGTGAGCCAATTTCAAGAATATTTATGCTTTTGAGTGCCTTAGGACCCACAGTTGGCTGATTTGTGTGTGGGAATGGTCGAGTCTATAAGAATTCATTCAAGAACTAATTTGAGTCCTAAGATGGGATTCATAGAGATGGAAATTGATCAAGTGAATGTTTACAAATAGTTTAAGTATAAAATTAAGCATCTTTAAGGATTTGATGACCTAAGTCAATAAATATGCAAGGACTCAATATAGTGTATGTTACCTCTAGAAGACAACATGACATCTAAATTATTCTACATGGACTCATTTGTGGAATCTACCACTAAGTAGATGTGTGGATCTATAGGGTAAAAAATACAATGCACCCTATATCACAACATCATTGGAGGTAAATATAGTGTAAAGGATATGATGCACCATATATTACATCATCATTGGATGATAGTGTTCAAAAGCTCAAATGCATGCCCTATATAAATAATATGTAATGTGTGGCTACCCAATTGTGTTTTCACTAATAAAAAAAAGACTTAATCACAGTTAGCAAGTTAACAATTGAGACATGTTAAAACCACCTATTATGGTTACACCCTTAAACCATATCTAAACCCTTACTTACTTGATAAGCCTATTAATATTATTAATATATGAACTGAACGCAAAATAATTTAGGTTCATAGAGATGGTCAAATGACCAATATTTGTGACTACATATAGTGTCCTATATTTCAACAAGGAAGGAATCCATAGTAGTTCAAAGATAATAGATGGCATACCTTCACAATGGAACTTATTTGTTAACATGAACCTCACAAACAGTTTCCATAATGAAGGTAGTAAGATTGATTGCTCGTGCGATCTAGGTAATGTATCTAAAATTATATTTCAATAGAGTTCAAACATCTTTACTTCCTATTCACCCATTGTAAAGGAAATGTTAAGTACCTAACTAGATCTGCAAATATAATTCAATAATACCAAGAATAAACCATAAACCACTCACTATAACATGAACACAAGAAATAGAGAAAACCCTTGAGGTAGGGTAACACCATATATTAATCCTTATGGAAGGATAAAACTCCTCAATAAATCCTTGCTTGTACAATCACGATATTCTTCACTATGTTTCATTACATTGCCCACACTTATTTATATAGCTCTCCCTATCTCCTAGGAACCTTCTAGAGAGCCTTCTCACATTTATTACATCCAACTACCATAGTGTGCCTTTATTAATATAGTGGAGCTAGTCCACCTTACATTGAATGATCACATTCCCATATATTAATTGACTTCCACTAATAACACATACCTACATTCTCATTGGGTACCTCCCTAGGTACCCCATATTACCTCCCTAGGTATACTAAATTCAATCCCCCTTCACATGTTTCGTCCTCCAAACATGAGAAGAAACCATACAATACGACCGACTAAGCAATGTAGCCAACTGGTACCAAGTACAACCATCCATCCATCCCAATGGAAGCTGAACATTATGTCTATCTGCTACCTTTCCACCCTTATCTTTCTTTGCATCATGTCGGGGTTGCCATGGGATTGTTTCTGTAGCTTGAGCTCTTCCCGTAGTGTTGGTAGTCCTCCATGCACCTCTTGATCGATTTCCTATCTGGTGCCCTGCTGGTGCATAAATGTGTTCATGCACATTCCCTTGCCTTGATGACTTTTGCATCTCTATATGATGTGGATGACGATATACAACAACTATAGGAATTTGTTATTTTTTCTTCAAATCTTCAACACTTTGTGCCTTTGAGTCAATGACCTCCTTAGCTTTCTGATTATGTCCTTCTTGTAGTTTTGCTTCATCTCCTTCTGTAGACTCTGCCTCTGATTCAACTTTAGACTGAGCAATAACTTCTTTGCTAGCCTCCATGGGTCCATATTTCTTACTAAGAGACACATCCTGCAATGTGATTTTCTTTTTCTTGTACCACAACTTTAAAAACTTCTTTTGCACATTAATATTAATGCTACCCACTGATTCTATCCAAGGATATCCCAAAACAATATCCACTTCATCCATATCCATAGCATACAAATCCGAATGCAGCACATATTTATCCATGGTAATCTTCAAATCTTTAAAAATTTGAACATTTTCACCCTCAACATGTGTGCTATGAATATTCTTTATTGGAACTTGCAATTTATTAACCAACTGAACATTGATAAAATTATGCATGCAACTAGGGTTAATAGAAACAACGATATTTTCTTTATGAATACATCCATGAACCTGTAATATAGATTTTTCACATGAAAATAAACTCTTGGTTCTCTCTTTATCCTTATTTTCTCCATGAGACCACTTGTCTAACAATTGTTTTTCAAAATCTATATTGGAGAGTCTCATCATCTCCTTATAATCAAGCGATTTCCACCAAATGGCAGCATCACCTTGCAATTTGAGATCTACCCAATGGGGCCAAGTATCTTCCCATGCTGATTTTCCTTCTTTAATGAATGATTCAATACTAGGTCCATCACATTTCCCTGTAAAATACATATTTCTATGAAAAACCCCCAAAAATAGAACAATAAGTTACGGTAGAAAATCACGGCTTTTTCTGGAAAAACCCTAAAAAACCGTTGAAGTTAAAATGCTCATAACTTCACTTCCCGGACTCCGTTTTGGCTGATTTATTTTTTGAAATTGGGTGAAATTGTGAGAGAAAATCAGATATGTAAATTTATTTGGAAAATTAGGCCTCCAACTTCTACATAAATGATAAAAAAAATCGTGCCGCCGTCGGCAGAAAAAACCCTGAAATTTATAGATTTTAAAACTTCAATATCTTGACTTCCCGAACTCCGTTTCAGACGGTGTTTTTTTACCTTGGGTGTTTTTCTGAGAGGAAATCAGATATACAACCCGTTTCTACAAACTTTTCACATAAATATACTGAAAACTTCAATAATGTCGCGGCCCTCTTTTTTCTTCTCCGAAAAACAAATCTGCAAAAATAAAAAATATTTGCCCACAATGTCTTCCCAAGGAAAGTGCTATGATACCAATTGTTAAGTACCTAACTAGATCTACAAATATAATTCAATAATAACAAGAATAAAACCATTCACTATAACATGAACACAAGAAATAGAGAAAACCCTTGAGGTAGGGTAACACCATATATTAGTCCTTATGGAAGGATAAAACTCCTCAACCAATCCTTGCTTGTACAATCACAATATTCTTCACTATGTTTCATTACATTGCCCATACTTCTTTATATAGCTCTCCCTATCTCCTAGGAACCTTCTAGAGAGCCTTCTCACATTTATTACATCCAACTACCATAGTGGTCCTTTATTAATATAGTGGACCTAGTCCACCTTACATTGAATGACCACATTCCCATATATTAATTGACTTCCACTAATAACACATAACTACATTCCCATTGGGTACCTCCATAGGTACCCCATATTACCTCCCTAGGTATACTATAGGAAATGGGTACAAATACACATAAGTTATCAACACAATCAACTTAGTAGGATTTATAAATTTGTTTTTTTTCAAATGTCTAACTTATTTACAAGAAATCAATTATAGTTTTTTTGTGTTTCTATAGGATTCCATTTCAAATAGGGATGATCCATGTCCACCTATGATCAATATATCACACCATTCCAAGGTATCATTTTTCAATTTAAATATTGTTTTAATGTGAATGTTTTTATCGTATTTTTCTTTACTTTCATATTTTTGTACTCCTAAAAATATTGTAAATGTGTATGAAAGAATCAAAATTCTTCATCCAATCACCATTACCCCTTTCCCCATCCCTCCTAAAGGCACATCATATGTCCAATATTATAAGGAGATTTCATCCCTTGGCCACCCTTCCCCATCACTTGGGATTTCACCCCCCACCCGCCCCTCCTCCCCGAGGTGCTAAGTGTCCTGTCTACTAGCCAATCTTCATCATTTCCTAAGTTATTCACAATGAGATCATTCCTTGATCAATTTTTGTATATCATGATTGGTATTGATTTTAGTCATTTTGATAAAATTTCATTATTTGATTCTTGTAAATTATGTAGAGAGGCATCATGGAGAGGTTAGGGTTATAGAAGAGAGAAACACCCTCATGAATTACACTCTCATACTTGGTGGTTTTTCTTGGGTTTAATTGGAATGTATCATTTTGTAAGTTTATTAACTCATCGTGGAAAAAACCTTATAAGAATATTGTTTCTTTTTCTAGTCTCCAAAAATTCAAACAAATACAACACACAAGAAGACTTAAGTTATTGTTAGAAGTAAGAGGAGGAAGATCAACTTTGGGGATGCACCTGGTAGTGGTGATGGTGGAAGCAGTCAACGAGTGACCTACTATGTATCTCAACCATGGTCTGATATTTTTGGCTTGAAGTGCCATCTTATATTTAGGGAATGAGATTCCATTCTTCCATGTTTCAGCACAAGGTGCCATTATGTATCTTAGACACAATGCTAAATGTTTTAAAAAATGTATAGTTGAACCAATTTTGAATATTTATGCATTTCATGGGACATATTTTATTAATTTTTTATGGCTTAAGTTTTTATTAATATTTTTCATTTATTGAAGTGTTTGTTTATTTGATGTTGATGAGGATTTTGATGCCTCCAACTTTGGATGATGCATTACATAAAGTTTTTATAGCTGAAGAAGAGTTGAACAATGGGGGTCAAGGTAGGACTCCTTCCAAGGAGAGAGGATAGATGCCACTTAGAGAGCCAGAACAATAGACACCAATTAGAAATACTTCTCGCAACCATGATACACCTAGAGGACATGTATTCTCTACATTGTGTAGACAGGCTACCCATCAGAGGAATTCATACAGAGAACAACAACATCAATAGGCACATTGTCCCCAACACCAACAATAGTCTACATTTTTTCTGCAAAATAGATCGTTGCCTCAGAACCCTATACCAACATATTCTTCCTCTGGAACTATGAGCACTAGCCCTAAGAATGGATGTTGGACTTGTGGAGAGACAAATTATCAGAGAGTTTGTCCGGTTGAGAAGGTAAGAACTATCGAATCAACATGACATATGACAGTGGGATATTTGGGCAAGGCCAATAGGATTCATGCAGTGGTGAATAACCACCAGGGCGAGCATCATCATACAATGATTGAGACTTGAGGTATGATAACAGATCATCAATTTAGTGTTTTTATAGATCTGGGAGCTACTGAGAGTTTTATATCTCGTGTCTCTCTTAAAATAATTAAGGTGAAGGAAGTTGAAGAAGATGAGTTTAAATATCTGGAAATGGCATCTGGAGCCAAGAAAAATTTTGGAGGAAAAGTTAAGGATTATAACATTAAATTGGGTGATTTCATCAGAAATATAAGCCCTTATGTCACCATCTTGGGATCCTACGACATTTTTATTGGAATGCATTGGTTAGAATCACACGACGCGATACTTAACTGCAAGATGAAGAGATTAAGCTTAATTCATGATTTGGGATGCAGTAGGGTAATTTTAGGAAGAAACCAAGGACTATCACTGATTAATTTCTTCCCTACAATTATAGAAAAATATGAGCAAGGGATGTAAGTTGTACACAATATTAGCACTTAATGAAAAATGTGACATAGAAAGGTTGGAATACTTTCGGGTAGTATCGGAGTTTGATGATGTTTTTCCTGAAGAACTACCAGGTTTACCGCCAAATAGAGAATTGGAATTTACTATAGATTTAAAACTTAGAACAAAATCGATTAAAAGGATGTCATATCGGATGTCGACACTAGAATTGAAAGAGTTAAAGATGCAATTAAATTCCATTTGTTGGATTTGGGACTTTTATGTCCAAGTGTATCACCGTGGGGTGAGCCAATAACTTTTGTAAGAAATAAGGACAGATTGTGGAGGATTTGCATTGATTATCGTCAATTAAACAAATCCACGATAAAAACAATGTACCCATTACTGAAAACTGATGATGTATTTGATCAAATTTAGGGAGCAACGATATTTTCAAAGATTGATTTGAGATCATGATATCAACAGTTCTGAATTAAAGAAGAATACATTCCTAAAAAAAAATTTAAGACAATATTCAGACATTATGAATTTATTGTATTTTCGTTTGGATTGACAAATGCCCCAGGTGTATTCATGATTTTAATGAACAGGGTATTCCACGAGTACTTGGATAATTTCGTATAGGTATTTATTGAACATATATTGATTTAATCTTGGAAGAGAGAGGAGCATGATGAAGACCTGAGATTAGTGCTACAATGTTTAAGAGAAAACAAGTTGTACGGAAAGTTGTCGAAATGTTCGTTTTATCAGACAAACATTCATTATTTGGGACACATTAGTTATGGACAAGGCATCATTGTGGATCCAGTGAAGGTAGAGGATATTATGGAATAGTCATCATCGAAGAACGTGCAATAAGTATGCATTTTTATGGGATTAGAAAGTTTCTATCGATGCTTTGTTGAAGGATTTTCAAAGATAGCAAATCCAATTACGAAACTACAAAATAAGAACAAGAAATTTGTATGGCCAGAGAAGTGCGTGGAAGATAATATTAGTATACCAATGAAGATAATATTTGATAGAGGATCAATATTCATTGAACATTTTTGGACTAGTTTCCAAGAGGCTTTGGGAACGTAATTGAATTTTAGTACAACCTATCACCCCAAAATAGATGGACAAATGGAAAGAATAAATTAAATTTTAGAGGATATGCTTTGAATGTATGTGATGGATCAACATAAATGATGGGAATAATTTTTACTATTGGTAGAATTTGCATATAACAACAGTTATCAGAGTATGGTAAGGATGTCACCTTTTGAGTTTCTTTATGAATGACTGTGTCAGACACCTCTGAGTTGGTATCGACTAGAGGATAGGGTCCTGATGAGCAGTGGTGATTTTAAGAACCCCCGCCAAATTTATATGTATAATAATTGGGTGAATCCCCATGATACATAGGAAAAATTGAAGGCTATTTTATCAATAATATAATATGTATATAAAAGTTTTTGGCGAATCTTTTAGTTGATTATATAATCTTGTAAAAACTTGGCGAATCTTTCACTAAATTATAAAATTTTGTAAAAACTTGGCGAATCTTTCACTGAATTATAAAATCTTGTAAAATCTTGGTGAATCTTTCACTAAATTATAAAATTTTGTAAAAACTTGGCAAATCTTTCACTGAATTATAAAATTTTGTAAAGTCTTGGTGAATTTTTTGTAAAGAAGTTTTCTTCATTGTCTCGTATGTTGGCATAGTTAATATATCATAGAAGTCATATTCCATATGATGGATGATATAATAGAATGTGTTTTGGAATAACCCAGAAATTTGCAACTTGTGTGTAAATATCCACGAGATCCACTTTTGCATCTGCTTCTGCTGGTATGAGAATCTAGAGATATGCCAAATTGTAATAAACCACTTATGAAATATAAAAATGCAATTTCCAGTGTGTATATAAATCAAAAGATAGTCATGCAACAACCAAATGTAAGCATTGTTTCTATTTTATACTTAAACTATTAGTAAATTTTATATAACATGTTTTTTTTTTCCATTTCAATGCATTAACGTAATTCCTTTCTCCCTTCCCTCTTTCTTCTTGGCCTAGGAACTATCAATATTACTAATTATACTCATGAAAACTAGTTTCAGTATATTTAAGTGCATAAATTTCAAGATATTACAAATATCATAAACCGATGAATAAGGAATAGATTGTTTCGAAAAGGTGCCATAGTTGGACTTCATTATGTGTGCTAAATGGTTTCTAAGACACTTTGGATCAAAAACATTGAATTGAAAGAATTGACATTTTCCAACTTCCAAATGTAGCATGCAATAAAGAAAGGAAATGTTTCTTTCGGCAAAGTGCAACCTCAGTGATTTCATCCTCAATTTGATTAATCAAATACCACTTAATACACCATACACAATGTTAATAGTTATAATCCAACATATCTTTTTCATCCCATACACAAGAATAACAATCCTAAACCACCAAATCTTCAATAGGGAACCTTTCCTTAAAATGTATTGAATTCTTAATGACATTGGTCAAGCATCCATTTTGTAAGCATGTAGAGACATTATTTAGTATCTAGTGCCTCATGTAGATACAAAGATAGGAAGGTACACTATCAAAGTTGCATGGTTTCATTAGTAGTTTCTTGTTGTCTTAGATCATCTATGATTGTTTTCTCAAAATAATCCTAAGTAGAGGGATTAACTATGAAGAAAGTCCCATCTCATCCCATTTATGTTTTATTAACAGTGATGCCAAGTAAAATGGTGATCTAGGTGGCAGTTAAGGCCTTTTTGTAATATCCCCTGAATTTAGAAGTTTCAGGTCAAATATGAAAATCACATGGTTTGATCCTTTCCCATCTGTTGTTTTTAGGTTTCATATCACTTTCCACACTATATATCTCAACCATATCTTCCCAATAATCTATCTTGCATCCCAATAAAAGTTTGGAGTGAAAAGTTAACAATCCCAACAAATCAACTGTTGCAACTAAAACTTGGGGCACTCAACTCTTGGCCTTCCACCTTCTTTGTCCTTGTTCTTTCCATATTATTTTCCTTTCATTTTATGTTGTATATGTTAATTAATAAGGTCATCACCCTCTTGCATGAAAAATTTGGCTAGTGGGAGAAGGATGCATCTCTTCTTAGAGATTGCTACCACCATTGTACACAACCAATAGAGACTAAAATTTATGTCCACTACAACATTATTGTGTTTTATTTCTACAATTGTCTTTAGTCATTTCATTCACTATTATACACATTATGTTTCTAAAAAATAATGTCTCCACTGGATTCCCTCCATAATCTAGATGACAGTGTGATTGTAAATTAATGCAACTATGAAAGGTAGAAATTTAGAATCT
The DNA here is from genome assembly GCA_009831015.1 of Picea engelmannii. Classification (NCBI taxonomy): domain Eukaryota; kingdom Viridiplantae; phylum Streptophyta; class Pinopsida; order Pinales; family Pinaceae; genus Picea; species Picea engelmannii. The sequence goes on along the minus strand of ML777284.1, from coordinate 240,345 downwards.
ATTTTCTACAAAAGGATACAAATAAAAGATTCACTTCTCACTCCAAATAGATATATAAGAAGTAAAGGACATATATTTACCTCTTGATTTGGAAACACTCCTCAATTTTCCCCCAAAGATGGCACTTAGTTATGACTCCATAAAAGTTTGTGTTCTAATTATTTCAGTTCGATTCTTAGGGAGAACAATCTCCCAATCATCATTGCCACTAACTATAGCCAATGAAATTTTGTTGCCACCAGATCCATTTAGGTCAAGTTACCTTCCAGTTTAAGTAGTTCATTGTGCAACTAATCCATAACAAAACTAAGAAATTCTTGAGCATCTTCTTGCGTGGGCCTTCCTAAAGGACTGAGAGGTTGGTCAGGACTAAAGGTTTTAAATACAACATCAAACATGGTTGGATAAAAATACCTTCCCACCTCAATCCCTCCTACTTCCTTTACATTCTTTTTCATATCTTTGTCAATATCTTAGCTTATAAATTCAATTTGGGTGATGTTGGGCACTTTGAAAACCAAGAAACTATTGTTGGTCTATCTAGTAATTCTATGTGCCATGACATTTTTCTCTTGGGTAAGGAGGAAGGTGTATATTTCCCAATTTTATTTTAAACAGTCCAATCCAAGCCATATGCTAGTGTTGTAGCAATTGGTTCACTAAAAATTTAAAGCTACCTAAAATATGTTCATAACAACAACGCCCAATACTAGAAAAAGACCATAGGAATCAGCATAATAGAGCCACACCATGCTTCAAATATGAGGTCTTTTCATCACTACTAGCATCTACAACATACTGTCAATTCATCCTATAGTACAGACTAGAGTAATAACTATGAATACCATGCATACATTCCAATATGGAAAAGCCTAGAAGCATGCACAAACATACAAATGTTTCTATATCTATGTGGTTATCATATTCAAAATAGCCTCTTTCCAGGGTGAATTTGTTGCCAAACTCGCTTCCTCAATCCTGATCTATATAATCTTCAGCAATGGAAAACTAGACAATGTATTTATATGAATATTCCCTTTCATTAACCACCAAAACGACCAAAAATATATGGGCTGGACCTAGTGTGTGCTACCATAGGACAACCCATCCAGATTTCTATCTATACATTTATGTCATCCCCATTAACCTTTATGTTGTGTTGCCTGAAAAAGATGAAATGTCAATACTACAAAAAGGTCTGAAATAACTTCTAGGGATACTTCTTTCTACTAGAAAGATTTTCTACCAATTGCAACAAATCAAAGTTCCCCTATTTACTGCTAGAGAGACCTTTACAATAAGCCAAAATTACACATGTTTCATGCTAATGTATATTTCCGAGTTTTACAATTGATAATATGGTGTAGGTTACATCATTCAAGGTGGAATTTAACTGCTACAGGTGTCAAAACCTTCCTTAATTATGTAGATGACCACCAATCATATCTGGGATTTTCTCAACTTCAAAAAAAATCTATCACCTTGTTTGATTTTTAAATGTTGGCCACCTTACTCCTGTAGAAACACTCTCAAATATTTTCATTCTTGAAAACATTGGCAATTGGTAGCACTAAATATTCCTTAGGAGATTATATATCATAGCGTGCACAAAGGATTGTGACCAATGATTTTGAAACTTAAAACTTGAGGAACCATTTCATTGTCAACATATATAATGTTGTCTTCTCAATCTAAAATGTGAAGGTATGTAATTATGTTTGATTGCCAACAACAGTATCTGCCCATGCATTCAAATATTTTTTTGTTGTTGGAGAAGCCATTATTGGTTGTGTAAATTTGTTCTTACAATTTATTTCTCCCTCTGTGTAGGATCTTGAATTCTCTGTACCGATAAATACACAGACAACAACATCGTATCAAGTGAATTGATGGAGGCAAAAAGATACCATCCACTTGCAACAACATGCTTGCAATTTATGCAATATGGCTTGACAGAGAAAGTGACATGTTGGAATGTGGCTTTTGTGAATAATACTTCATGATAATCTCAACAACTCTATCTGGACCGAGCATGCCAACATAAGTCATATGAAGCATCAATTATCACCGTCAAGAGCCCACTAATATGTTTATCCATCAAATATGTACAACCATAAAGAGAGAACCAAGCCATAACAATCATCCTACAAATCTCTGAATCATGTGATAAAAATCACATGTGCAATCTTCATACAATGTGGGGGATAATAAGGACCATTGTACAATGATGATTAAGAAATATAGGTGGTTAGCATGTTGTTGTTGTTATCATGAGAAATGCCCATTTTATATAAGAAATAAATAAGGCAGTATGACAAGCTGCAACTCTCTAACAATGTCACCAATACAAATCAAATTACCTGATAAATAAGATCCAAATAACAATTATAAACAATTGGATGTTTGAATAGGTTTCTTTGAATTCTGAGGAAGATTGAATCGCATCTTTAATACAAAGAAAAATATCAAAATGCTCTCAGAAAATATATGTAATTTCCAACATAGAAACTTGATACTAAAGCATTCTATCACCTGGAAGGGCACATATTGTCTTTTCGTAAACCACCTGCTATTCTAACTCATTAACTTCTTATATTGTTACTAAATTAATCATATTTCATTTCCACCCTTCCACACCATATAATGGAGGAACTTTGTCCCTGATGAGGATATAAACTATGTTTCCTTGAAGATTAATTTCCTTAACATTCAGGTCCAAGAGAGTGGTCATTGGTTTGGTTCTTGCATACCCATAATTATGGTTCACTAAACTAAACTCTAAAAGAATAACTAGATTCTAGAGAAGACCTTGACATCGGTCTTAGCCCCAGAAAAATTGGAAACTTGTGTTCAAATCACCAAACTTCTACCACCACAAATACATATATTCATTATTAAAATTTGGGTGAAATCTTGCATAAAAACTAAATCATGCATTTGAAATACAAGAGCAATTTGTAAGCTGGATGCTTATCACTACATTGACCCACATAAGAAGCACCTATTCAGCAATGAGGGGAGCTATAATTCTACAACACATGTATTTTCATGGAGAGGCTTGACCACATTTCAGTTGCATAAGGCCAATGGCCATCAACCAAACCATGAAACGGGTCTCAGTATTTGAAACGCATAATTGAAAATTCGACAACTAGAATGTATACCCAAATACCCAAACATATACAACATGACTCATTATATTTGATTTCCACACTTATTCCACCACAAATGCATATATTCATTATTAAAGTTTGAGAGAAATTTAGAATAAAAACTAAATCAGGTATTTGAAAGCAGAAGCAATTTGTAAGTTGGATGTTTATCACTACCCGGACCTTCATGAAAATCAACTATTCAACAATAGAGAAGACAAAATTCTATTACAAATGTATTTTCATAGGGAGGCTTGACCACATTTGAGTTGCATAAACCCATCAAACAAGCCTTGACACATGTCTCAAAGATGAATTTCAAACTTCAACAACTAGAATATATACCCAAATTATACAACATGACTCAAGTGCTCTGATCAACATAATTATTTCACCACAAATACTTATATTCATTGTTAAAGTTTAGGAGAAATATTGAAAAAACATTAAATTGGGGATTTGAAATACAAGGGCAATTTGTAAGTTGGATACTTATCACTACATTGATCCACATGAAATTCACCTATTCAGTGGTGAGGGAAGACAACGTTCTATTACACGTGTACTTCCATGGGAACTCTTGACCAAATTTGAGTTGCATAAACCCATCAAGCACCCCTCTTCCCATTACTGATTAAAAAAACGCATGTTCCTTGCACAATTTGGGGTTTAAACGACGACCATTTGTGTATACATATGTGTTTTATTTTAGGAATGTTCACTACACATGTGCAAGTTGTTAACAACCATGTATATTTGTTACCATTCAATACCTTTTGACCTCCATCACTATTCATTGGCCTCATTGATGTATTTGGTACATAAATGCGACTCAAAAAGGTCCATAATATCTAAAGAGTTTGGTTCTGCTTCAAACTGTATATTGACAACTCCTTCAAGAAATGTTTTGAATAGATTTCAATAAAAGAAACACAATTTTTCGATGAAGTTACCATGTTCCTTCTACAAACAAGAAATCCCCAATAGTCAACATGTGGTGGAGAGGGAGAGATATTACAGTCCTGACAAGTATCAATAGACAAACTTGTTTGGAAAGCATGGACACTACCAAAATGTTGAGTCCATCTTGTATTACACTCAATTTAACTAGTCAACAATGCATTAAGTCCATCTTGCAACGTGATTGACAAAACTGGTTCCTATAAGAAATATTGTTGTCTTGTTAATAATTGAAGAGAACAAATTAGCAACCAAGAAAAACATTATTTTTTTTCCTAAAATGAGCATCCATATTTCTCTTTACTAGCCCTATATCAATAACATAGTAGATTTTTAGAATCCTACTCATATTTGACAAGACAACATATTTTCTAAAACAGTCTACAAGTTATTTTCCATATCACTCTACTCAATACTTCACACTTTCCTAAGACCATCAAAGACCTCATACATTTCATCAGTCACCATTCAGACCAAGAAAATCTCATGTCACTTGCCTGAGGCATATAAAGGAGTCTTTGTGTCTTTCAAACCACGGAGTACTCCTTGCACTACAAGTGAAACCACCACTGTTGGAGCACCAAGAGATCTTAAAGAAAGGTATCTCTCTGATGGAAGGCGCATTGGTGAAGCCTTTAAAAATACAGAACACCATTGCAATGTTATTAAAAATGCAAAAATTTTTATTATCAAACAAAAGAAGTTTGTAAAAAATATCATAAGATCACGATGAACAGAGCAATTTTTAACAAATTTACAGCCTCACATCCAGTACAATTCATGAACAAGTCCTACAACCAAAGAAGAAGGATAATAACATTCAATCTGACAAAAACTGTTCAAAAACCTCAAACACTCAAGAAACTCCATGTGTATGAAAATTTCTTGACGGAAAGCAATCTCACTAGACATATAACTACAAGATATTCCTTCAAGGTCTTGGTTAGGAACAATTTCATAATCATCAAATTTCTGAAATTTAATATTTATGAAAAAGGAATGAATAACTTACAACAAATAAATGCTTAAACTTACAACAGGTATACCCATGAAATACAAAAAAGTCCCTACTCCAAAAGCTAAGGTGGAAGCTTCAACAAAACCGAGACCAGCCACCAAAACTAATGCAGTCGAAATGGTAGGTAACTACTTCCTTTCTAACCCATCACTTAAATGCTTTTGGAAATCTTCTTTATCTACATGAATATAGTCACCTGCAAGACATCCCAAGCCGCAGATTAAGATGCCAGATCATATGAACGTAATCCAGAATATTGTTTGAGAATAAAATCATTTCATACAACATTTTCAACTTTCCATCCTACCCTTACCATGAATGGAACTTTTTATATCAATATAATCCTCACTTTGGACATTTTTTTAAGCATCTTCAGCCACAAATGATGTTGTCACATTGAGGAGAGGGATGTTGAATAATTTTGAGATCAGATTGAAAATTGAAATGGAAACACCAACAGTAGCCAACTCTACCGGACCTTTGAGATAGAACTCATCAAACAAGATGCATCTTCAATACAATGACTTACCAGAAATTGTCATTTCCTTGTGGGAAAATGCTAAAATACTCAACCACAAGACAACATCATATAGATAGCCACGTAGCCACACTATTGTCCACGTTTTCCCTGTAACTATAAGGTATAATTGCACTTGAAAATGAACTTGTATCTGATAGATAAAGAAAATCACAAGTGTTTAACAATAATCAAATCTAGAATGAAACTAAATTTTCCATTTCATAAGATTATGAAAATACAAAAGACATTAAAATATTGAATCATTTATCAAAAACATAAATTCATATGCCATAAATCTTCCTTCTTTGGCCACAAAATGGGATTTTTGTCACACTATATGAGTTATGTCCCTTCATATTCCCATAAGAAAGCCTATAAGAGTGGATGAATAATATGTAAGAATTAGAAACTGCATGAGTCTAAGGGTTCAAATAGATGGAATTTCTAAATTATAGTTAACTTCTATGATTCTATGAATCAGACAACCCTTTTCCATGAGTGCAGATCACCATCACATCCACCATATTTGTTTAAAAGTATAGTACAAAGGTGAATCTTCAGTTCATTCTTATATGTTAGGAGAAAGCAACATCTAGAAAAGGAAAAACTGGATCTGCTACATGACTATAATTTTGGCTACTAAAACATCTCAATATCCAAACTTAGCACAAATATTTGAATGCATTTCTCATAAAAAATGAAACTTTATAACCAAAATTAAGCAATAGAAGATTTCTTGTCAATATAATGGAACTAGATGAATTGTTGACTACCTTACAACAATGTAGAAATATCCAGTACCTAATCTCCCCACATATGTTGTCTCCATCAACTGTCCCATTGGTTCAGTTGCTTGTCCTACAATTGTTGGGATGGCAAGGACCATTAACTCCTATCCAAAATCACACACCTAGAGTTTTTTGTTGCACAACCCTAATCAATCACTGGTGCACATTTTCCAAGGGAAGAAACCTATCAGTTGATCATTGAACATAACCTAGACAATACATCAACCATAGTATGGAAAGCATCTAATTTTCCTGGAAGTGAGACTTCTTCAACCTATTTGCAACAGAAGCTTGTGGCTACGAATTTACAGGAAACAACATATTATGCAATTAAAATGGAAGATACCTAAAACATTCGAGCAAGCTAGAAAATGGGTTGCCTGCCTTCTGATTGCATTTCTTCTGATAAAATGTTGATGCATTGATGTCAGACTATGAACATGAATCCCTCTTAGCTTTAGTCATAAAAGGGCATTGATTTCCTATATGCAGAGAAACTGAGTATCTATTTTTGCACAACCCCCACCTCAAACTCTCTTGTTTCCTTGTCCTGATTATATCTTTCAATGTGTTCGGGTAGCCAACATTCACACTATACTTTATGCAATTATTTGTATTTTGAGTTTACTGTCTACAGTAGACAGGAGTAATAGTTTTATGCTTCAAAAGAATTTGGTACAAGCTATAAATAGCCCCATAAGAAGGTAAATTTTTGGTGTTGATGTATGCATGGTAGGAAAATGTGACCTCATTTTCTCTACCCTCTTTTGCGGAGACAAACCCAAATCCACTGAATTTATAGCATATTCCCAAGTAAGGTAGTGTTCTTGGATTCTGAGAGCATGGGTATTTTGTTGCATACAAGAACCTAAAGTAATTTCCAAAAAGCAAACAAAAACGATTTTGAGAAGTAAAGAAAAATAACCTTTGAATGAAATAAACATCTTGAAATTTTGATTCAACTCAGAAAGTTAAGACATAAGGCATCTTGAATATGATCATAAATTATTGTATATCATTGATTTATCTTTACTTCATGATGCAGGCGAGAACGCGCGACCACACCTGTCGCGCTCTCCTACTCACATGATCGCTTTTATTCCTTCTTTCTTCTTAACCGAAGCGGCTCTTTGATCCGCTCGGGAATCACTGTGCAAATTCCTGACCCAGTCCACAGGTCTCTTTCCTTCACCTTCTCTCACGACCTCTGCACTAGACCATGACCAATTTCCCCACAGGAAAATTGTTCGTGGGTGTCGGGGTTTCACTGTCTCTGTGGTCGAGAGTTCTTATTCTCTCCAACCCCTGATCGCCGATGAGCTTCCTTGTTGCCTTAGCCCCAAATGGCTAAGCCCTTAGTCCACACGACCGGATCCAATAGACCACAGCCTTGTATCACCCTATCAGGATTTCGAGTTCTAATTTCCCGATGAGTTCTTTGTATGCTAGCCCCTCCTGGCTAGACTCTGGTCCATGTGACCTGCTTGCATATGACCGTAGCCATACTCTCCATCGGGGTTTCAGTGTTTTCAATGTCATGATGCACAAGTCCCTGGGACTCGCGATTCTCCGATCCCCGATGCGCTGCTCCATGCGCTAGCCCTTCCGGCTCAGCTCCCGCTCATATGACCATTGACTCGTGACCTGGCCTTACCCTTTCATCAGGGTTTCAGGGTTCGCGGTTTCAAAATGCAACGTTTCTGCGTCCACGGATTCCCCGATATGCCGATCCCTGATATGCCAGCCCTCCGATGGTTCCCAGCCTCCTCCTCTGCTGTGATGACAACTGTTCCCCACTGATCGGGGTTTCGCGTATCGCGATCTCAAAAGGCACGAACTCTTCGCTCCCGGGATCTCCAATATCCTGATACCCGATGTGGGATGGCACCTGTCCTCCTCGCTGACTCCTCTGAGGTCCACCTCTGTCACGATCGGGAAATCACGTATCGCGATTTCGCGATTTCAATTGACAATATCCACAGGACTCGTGAAACAAAAGAAGAAGACAGAGTTACTGAGGACTTTGTAAGGACTTGGTTGTAGGTAGACAACAGTCCATAGACAGTCAGGGAGACTGTAAGAAGGATGAAGCTGAGCACTCAGGATTACAGGAGTGATAGTAGTAGGTTTGCCAAAGAGGAAGACAGAGATAGAAAGATGGCTACTGAAGGCCATAGAAAGAGAAGTAAGGAAGAAAATCTTGCCGAATTTGATAAAGAAATGACTAGAGAACTCTATGAATTAAAGGCAGACATAGAGGATTTTGAACTGTGGATGCAGAAGGATAGAAGGAGGAGACGGATGTGCGAGTTGCCCATGAAGAAGGAAAAAGCAAGTTGGTCAGTCAAGCAGTTGATGGTCATCAAGCAGCGCAGGCTGCTGAGAAAATGGTTGAGGTATGCTGAAAACCTCAAGGCCATAGAAGAGAAGATGATTTGTCACTATTGGCCAGAGACTAGAAAAGGTCTTGATGATTGGGATGATGAAGAATTTGAAATGAGTTCGTCTGATGATCTCAAAGACTGCCAGGAGGGTAGAGAAGAAGAAATTCTAGATTGCCAAGAGGGCAACGAGATGAGGTCGGCTAAAGATATCATGGACTGTCAGGAGGACAATGAGGTAATTTCAATTTGCCAAGAGGGCAATGATGAGAGATCGCTGCGAGATCTCGAAGACTGCCAGGAGGGTAGAAGAATCATCGAAGACTGCCATGAGGGAAAGGATGAAAATTTGGGACCATCTGAAGGTCTCATAAAGAGTTCAATTCAGCAAGGACTGCTGATGAAGATGGGATCGGTTGATCTCATGGTCTGCCACGGAAGCAGCAGAGACATCCCATATTTCCAGGTGGGTAGGGATGAACAAATGAATTTGGATCAGCGGGAGGAACTGACAGAGCAGATGAGACTGTCTGATAGTCTCATAAATTCAGAGATGTACTTGGATCAACAGATGCAGCTGACAACGATGGAAGATCAGAATGATATTTTGATGATTGGGGGAATTGGAATATTCCTACCATGTGCCCAAGAGGAGGCAGAAAATTGTGTTGCAGATGATACAACAACAGTAGATGAATAGTCAGTTGTGACTGACAAAAGAAAATTAGAACTGACGATGACTGTCAAAAGGAAATTGGAGCAGACATTTGAGACTGCCCAAGTGGAAGAAGGGAAGAATGAGCGTTCTGAGGAATGACTCAATCATTTCAGCCAACGAGCTAAGAACACTTTAGCACTGAAGCTGGAAACAGAAGAAGCAGCAGAAGCAGAAGAATAGAGTGAGCATTCCGAGGAATGGCTCAACGCATTCAACGACGCAGCTGAAAAGAATGCAACATGGGAGGTCGCATAAACAGAGGAAGAAGAAGCAGACATCATTTTCTTTGCTGATCTATGGGATCAAATAGAATCCCTAGAAGAAAGTTTGAGAGTGCAGGGAAGGCACATCCAACAGGTGAAGTTGGAAATAGATGAGGAAGGCGTGGGAGATCATGATGATCTGCCCAATGGACAGAAATGTTTGCAGCTGAGGAGACTGCAACAATAGGACCAACCACTGGAGCAGCTGGATGAAGTGATAGAGGACATCAGGGAGTAGCTGGGTAGAAGGAAATAAGAAGCAGCAACAACAGTGACGCAGCAGAAGAAGCAGCAGCAGCATAATGGAGCAGATGAAAAGCTCCAGATATTTATTTGGGATCCAGGAGGACTTCCAAATAGCTACAGGGGAAGCTCATGAGTAGGAGCTCATGATTTTTGTAGCTATGGAGTATGATGTAGGAGCATATTTCCATACAGCCAGCCAACCAGCCAGCCACGTCAGCGCGCACGCATTCAGAGCTGAAAGAGAGGCGCAACCTCATTTAAATTTAAATTGAATGTAATTAAATGTTTAGGCTGGTGAGCCAGGAAATATGTGCCTTGGAGCAGGCATTAGGTAGATCGGCCTTTATTGCTAGGTTGGCTGAGATATAGATCCAGGCGCTGGACTAGACAACCATTGATTGTAATTTATTAGAGTAGGTGAACCTGGAGGGAAGCGCTAAGAGCCCCTCAGGTAAAAGAGATTTTAGATCTCATTTTGAGTGAGTGAAGAGAGTAATGGTAGAGTAGAGAAGAGCCAAGGAGAGCTCGAGAACACCATTGTAAAGATACAGGCATTGTTGCCATTTTTAATACAAACAATAGTTTTTCCTGCATTATTTTGTATTGAGTGGGTGCCTGGGAGTGTTCCCTTTATTCTGTAAATGTATGTTGTGGTTGTATTTTTGCAGAGAGTTGTGTTTGATTTCAAGTTGAAGGTCTTTGTGGCTTCACGCTAGGAGGGTGTGACAGAACGTTGTGGGTTCTGAGGCCGTGCACAGAGGATGCATTTCTGAACTCTGAGGAGTCAGACAAAGACGTGCTGAGGCACAGGAACTGAAGTCAACAACTCAGGAAGAAGACCTGTGAGGTTACTGAACACCTCAGGAGGTAAGGCTGTGTGGGTGAGAACACAATTGCAGACAGAATCATGGAGGATTTTGTATAGCTCTGCTAATTGGGCATTGAGCGTGTGTACAGGGGTGCACAGAGGAAGAAGAACTCTGTAGAGAGTTTGAGAAAGACCAGAATCACTGAGGATTCTGAGAAGCTCTGCCAGGTGGGCATTGAGCAAGTGCATAAGTGCACAGGAGAACAGAACTGCCAAAAGTTCTGAGAAAAGAGGAAACTCTGCCAGGTGGGCATCGAGTCTGTGTGCGGGTAGGCACCGGAGAAATAAATAACTCTTTGAGTTCGGGAGCGAAGAAAGAGTCCACTGAGGGACCTTTACTGGGTTTTTCAATACCCAGAAGTACTCAAGAAGAGGCTTGAGTAGAAAGGATAGCCAAGAGGGCATCCAATTCATTCTCCATCTGTGGGAGGAGGAAAGAAGACAAAAATCCCCCAAGGGGTCTGAGTACTCGTAGAAGCTCAGAACAGATAGCACTTTGCGCACGAGGACTTCGCGAAGGTGTAGGAGTCAAAATAATCCTTTGAGGATTAAAATAAAGGAAAGCTCAGGAGGAGTAGGCGTCCTCATACGCGCAGTGAAGCTAAGGTTCAAGGAGTTCGCAGAGAAGAAACCAGCAAAGGTTGAGGCCTTGGAGAAGTTGAAATTCTCCCAAGTCACGGAAGAAAGGCATGCGAGAAGCTCAGGAGGAGACTACAGTAGGAGGAGACTGATAGCCGTCGGATCTCATACAGAAACCCCAACAACCGTTGGATCGTGAGGAGTTGCGCGGGGTTTAACCTCTGGAGGAGGAGTGTACGAGGAGGATAAATTTGAGCCGTCAGATCTGGGATCAGATCGCTGACAGTTGTTGGATCTGCAAGAGTCACGCGGAAGTTAACCCCATGAACAGGAGGAGAAATCTCGGATAGGTCATCGAGATATTGAAGAGAGAATCCTAGCTGTTGATCTCGGCAGGACACACGTCAGTATTCTGGTGAGGCATCGGAATATCGACCATCGGGAAATCAGAGCTCTCGAGGGAAAGAGAATCATGACATCGCAAGTCGCGAAACGTCGACAAGATCAGAGCCGTCCATCTGAGGGAAAAGTTTCGGAGATCAAGCACCCATCGGCATATCGTCAATCGGAGAATCGAAGTTCTCAAGGTCGTGAGAACCGGGACGTCGAAAGTCCCGAAATACCGACATAATCAGGATCGTCCGTTGGAGGGATGCATGGCAGAAATCGAGTGCCACCAGAGAGATCTCGATAGGGAGGTTTCATCGGCAAATCAGGATTCAGAGTTTCACGAGTCCCGTGGATATTGTCAATTGAAATCGCGAAACTGCGATACGCGATTTCCCGATCGTGACGGAGGTGGACCCCAGAGGAGTCAGCAAGGAGGACAGGTGGCATCTCACATCGGGTATCAGGATATCGGAGATCCTGGGAGTGAAGATTTCATGCATTTTGAGATCGCAATACGTGAAACCCTGATCAGTGGGGAACAACTGTCATCACAGCAGAGGAGGAGGCCGGGAACCATCGGAGGACCGGCATATTGGGGATCAACATATCGGGGAATCCGTGGACGCGGAAACGTTGCATTTTGAAACTGTGAACCCCGAAACCCCGATTAAAGGGTAAGGCCAGGTCATGATTCAATGGTCGTATGAGCGAGAGCTGAGCCGGAAGGGCTAGCGCGTGGAGGAGCATATCGGGGATCGGAGAATCGCGAGTCCCGGGGACTTGTGCATCGTGACATTGAAAACACCGAAACCCCGATGGAGAGTATGGTTGTGGTCATATGCGAGCAGGTCACATGGACCAGAGTCTAGCTAGGAGGGGTTAGCGCACAAAGAACTCATCGGGAAATTAGAACTCGAAATCCCGATAGGGTGATACAAGGTTGTGGTCGAGTGGATCCGGTAGTGTGGACTAAGGGCTTAGCCGTTTGGGGCTAAGGCAACAAGGAAGCTCATCGGTGATCGGAGGTTGGAGAGTATAAGAACTCTCGACCATAGAGACAGTGAAACCCCGACGCCCACGAACAGTTTTCCTATGGGGAAATTGGTCACGGTCCGGTGCAGAGGCCGTGAGAGAAGGTGAAGGAAAGAGACCTGTGGACTGGGTCAGGAATTTTCACAATGATTCCCGAGAGGATCAAAGAGCCGCTTCGGCTCAGAAGAAAGAAGGAATAAGAGCGATCCTGTGAGTAGGAGAGCGCGACAGGTGTGGTCGCGCGTTCTCGCCTGCATCACTTCATAACACAAAAGGAGGCATAAAAGATGTCAACGATTTCCAATAATTAATACAGGGTGGGCATATAACCTATGGAGACAATTTTACTATAGTGCTCATCTCTTCACCCAGGAACCTGAAAAGAGGATAGAATTGGTAGGTTATGGGACAAGTCAAAATAACACCATTTTCATAAAATTTGTATAATGTCGACAAGCATATTACAGTGCATGATAATGTAGTTAAACCTAGAAATATTAAGCATAAAAAATGACACCGATGATATATAAGTCTTTAATACACTTATTCTATAGATATTGGGTACCTAATGCTTTCATAGTTAGATAAGAATTACACAACATCGAACTGAAATCTTCTTGAACATTCATTGAACTGAATATGTGAATAGAATATATCTTATCAGGAATATCGGAGAAAATATTGGAAAATAATGGGAAACTTAAAAAATAAAAATAAAAAACATGTTTTTCAATTCTTTGAACATCTAAAGAAACAACAATATCAAATACACACATTGCTACATAAATATGAAAATAAAACTGATATATAAGATGATATCACACATCGATACTGAAATATGATATCTGTCATGAGTCATAAGTCCTAATAGGATGATACAAAATCACATCAAAGCAAAAATAAATATATCTCGTGAGATGAATCATGGCAATGAAAATAATGGATTTCCCCATGTTTTCTTGATGGAAAATGGTCACAGTACCTAAAATCTCAATCCCCTAAATCACTTTTTCAAAATGAGGGCTAAAAGACCAAGAATCCAGTTATAAGGCGATATTGACAGGGTGATAATTTCCATATTATTTCAATAATTATCACTAATATTATTGGCTTGGGGAATTACTTGAGATATATTGTCGATAAATGCAACACTAGTTTGCAATACCCGCAAGTGGATATGTGTTAGACCTTGTAATTTTTATTTTATCTAAGGACAACAAATGTGATGTATCTAAGAGTAATATTGTAATGTGATAAAGTGAGAAATGTTATTAATGAGATTACGTGAGTGGTTCCTAAAGAGAGTAATGAAACTTTCTTGATATATATACAACACCCTTGTATTCCATTTATAAGCATAATGAAATAATACATATCTCTCTCTATCTCATTTCTCTAGAGTCTATACATGTTCTCCATTGTTTAGTTTAACATGGCATTAGAGCCACGTTGATGGCATTGGGCAGTTTTAGAGAACCAAGATAAAGTTTGGCACACATTTGGAGAAAGACGTATACCCTACATCAAAATTTGCAAAGAGAAGTTAAGCCCCTAACCATAACCCTCATTTATTATGATTATATTAATTATATTTAAGTTGAATTATTATTATTTCTTTCTAGCCCTCTTCATTTCTTATATATACATCAAGAAGATTCCTTGGAAGCATCATCTTCTCTTATGGATTTGTTATATTGTAAAGAGAGGTTGCCCCGTCAAAGAGGCTTCTTATTCATTCACTCTTTCACTTGATTTAGGCATGGCATTACTGTTGAGTTTTCATAAGCTTGGTTAAGCATGTAGTTCATTTAATTTCACAATGTCTTAACCATAAACAAGAATGTTGCAGCAACCAAGATCACAAGAAGAAACACCATGCACATGTACACAAGATATATCCTAGGAAACCCCTCTGAAACAAGGGAGAAAAACCCAGCCAAATCCTTTGCTATATTCTTCAAGAGAAATACTTTACACTACCAAAATGACTTAGCACACAAGAGGGTTCTTAAGCCCTAGTAACCCTAGCATCCAAGAGAGGTGTGCACCTTTTCCAAAGAGAAGTACTTGCTGAAATTTCCAAAACATGTGAGGAGGATATGATTCTGCAATGGAGAATCATCTCCTACTTATATTAGACTTTGACTGATTTAGCAAGGGCATCTTATTGGCACAGCAGGGACGACCTCTCTAAGTCAAATACACTTTATTATTATATTTATTATTACAATTAATATTTTCATTATTAATTATCTTATTTATATTAATCATATTAACATAGGGATGCCATGTACCCTTTACATAATAACTAGCGTTACAGATAGGTCTGACTCTTGAACAATATATAACAAAGGATCTGATACACCCACTAGTGCTCATCCACTAGGGGCCACATCCATAGGGATTCCATAGACCTAAGTCACTTCATTACACAGATGAGATAGGTCCTCACACGTGCACTTATGCTCATCCATAGTCACGTCTTCTCTACAGATCTTCTTTCCCATTGCCGCCAATAGGAGGATCATCTGGAGTCTTCACATCAACATTGTTGTTGTTCAGAGGAGGTCATCACATCATCTTTGTTATTATTCCCATGATGATGTGCCCAACGCTTTTTAGGGATTTCCCACATTCACCTTGTGCTCAGCCACAGACATGTCCTAACTCAACAGATTGTTTTTCCACCTGATGATCATCTGGATTTCTTCTCTCTCACGTCATGGAGGAGGCCATATACATTCCTAGTCGTTGTCCCTGGCTGGAACCACAAAACCTTTATTAGGGGATTTCTCTCAGGTTTGTAAGATGAGAGTAAGACTTCACATAGCTTCTATATTCCACATCTCACAGGTTTGTAAGCTGGAGGATGTCTCCTATATCTGTACTTATCAACAATTACTACACTAGGTATTTTTTATGCTTATTTGGCTATTTTGTCCATAGTTTTTGGTATCATAGCGAATGATCCTTGGTTTGTCTCCTTCAAAAGAGTTATCTTACTATTTCCGTTAACTTTTTTCGAATCATTTTCCTTGAGTAAAATTTTCAAGGTGGACAAAGGATGTACCAGAGTACATTGGTTAAAAATTCATAAACCAATTCACTATCTTTTGGGGTTACAAGCTATGCAAGTTAGGGTAGGCTTAAACAGGTGGGTTTGTTAAAACAATGATATTTGAATATTGCAAGCTCCAAATCAAGTGCCACAAGATAGACCAGAGTGTTTCAAGTCCAAATTTTGAACCTACCAAGGAAATATTGACAAAGTGCTAGCTCATACAAGTTCGCTCTCCTGAAATAAGGCCACAGTAACAAGTTTCGGTAATTCTACCATAAATTTCTATTGTAAGATCCAAATTGTATTTTATGGTAGGATCCTGAGGAGGACACATTAGAGAACATCCTGTAAATTTCATCAAGAAAGGATTAGAATTAGACAAGTTGTGACATGCTGAATTAGGGTTTTACAAGGGTTTTGAGGAGAACCCAAAGTTTTTTTTCTCTATTTTTTAGCAATTAAATTTTTAGGCTATAGACATGTACCAACATCTATAAACACAAAGATCGAACATTCAATGGGTAAAACTACCATTGGGAACCATACATAAAGAATATAGGTGAGGTCATCACTGGATACCCTTGTACACCTATGTTGGTACCTAGAGAGTAGTACCACATTAGAAAAAATATATATATGATTTTCATCTCCCACATACCCTAGGGTACGTCGGAAGCCCCATAGGCAATCCTAAGACCATACTTAGATAGATTTTCAACTTTCTATATCTATAGTACAATGAACACAACACTCAATGAGATCACTCTCACATACATGGGAATCGAGTAGTAAAACTAAGGATACAATCCATCCTACTTAGTTAGGGTTGTGAAAGATCAACCAAGTATTATTTTTGGAAACCCAACAATATCTCAGAGAGCTATCGAGCCCGACACTCTATGGGACTATAAGACCCTGCAGAATTCTAATCCCATCACGTTTAAATGTAATAATCCAAATGAAACTAAAGTAAAGGCTTTTGAAGGCTCATCCTTGACACAAAAAGAGAATGAAGATGTGCAATTTAAGGTTTCTAGGTTAGAAGAGAGAATAGAGAGCCTAGAATATACAATGGAAAGAAAGGTTGACATCCTAAATATGTTAAGTAAAACAAAATTCCAAAATTTTAAAAATGATCTCAAAGAAAATATCAAAGAGATAGCAAGTAAAAATGATCTGAAAGAGATGGCAAGAAAAGTTGATCTCAAAGATATGGAATAAGAAATAGCCATCAAATATGATCTCAAAGGCATGACAAGGGACCTTATCAGGGAAGATAAAAAGCATCCTTATGCTAAACTCTCTTCCTCAAGAAGAGGATAAGGAGAACAAGAGCATCAAGTCCCAATCACATATAGAGAAAATTTTAACACCTTTGGAGAACAAGAGTATTGAGTCTCAAACACATGAATGATCATCACTCTAAGATCCACACCATGAAGGTTTCATTTTGGGGCCTAGGAACTACTTCATTCTCAAGACTGATATGAGGAAGTTTGATGGTAATGATCCCATAATATTCTTTGATCTATACCAAGTGCCAACTCCAAAAAAGATTACTATTGCATCCTTATATTTAGAACCTAATAAATTTGTGTGGTATAGATGCTTTTACCAAAAAAAGGGCACAACTATCTCTTGTTCCATTTTTACGAATGAATGATAGCACATTATGGGGATAGTATGAGCAACACCTTTAACCAATTGATAAATCTCACACAAAGAGGTCTAGTTATAGACTACATGAAGTAATGTCAAAAGTTGGGTCTTAGAGTGAAGAACATTATAGAAGATAATTGTTTAGATCTCTTTATGGGCACTTTAAAGGAGAGCATTCAACATGAGGTCCGTCTCTTGGAGCCTAAATCCTAGGATAAGTCGTTCAGTTTGGAAAAGATATTTGAAAGTAAAAATATGGCTACCAAAAGGGTTTTCACTAACACCTATGAAGAGCAAAATTTTCCCACTCCTAACCTCACTACACCCACAAGGTTGACACTTCGGTGAATGGATGAAAGAAGAGAAAAGAAACTATGTTTTAATTATGACAACAAGTACAATATGAGGCATAAGTGTGGTAAATTTTTTTATTTTACATAGATTGTGAAGAGGAAGAAGAGAGTTGGAACCTTCTCAAGATCCAGAACCACAAGACACTACTCCAAACATATCTTTTCATGCTTTGGTAAGCATTATCACTCGTCAAAATCTCAAAATAGAAGGATATATCAATCAAAAAAGGTAATAGTGTTTATAACTTGTACCAGTACACATAACTTCATTAACTAAAAATTAGCCTAACTTCTCAATCCCTTTATATATCCAACACCATAGTTTCCACTAATGATCACGGATGGAGGTACCATAACCTGTTTAGGGAAGTGCCATAGTCCAATTATTGCAATCCAAATGGGTGGTGTTGATGTGGTATGAGGCGTCCAATGGTTACAGCCATTGGGAACAGTGGATTCTAAATGAGGATAACTACTTTGAGATTCTCTTTGAGGAATCTCCTCATCTTTATGATGAATCTTCATGTGAAGTGTAATTAAAAGAGGCATAAAATACCTACCATATTCTCTTCAATAAATCTCTCCCTCTTTATGATGGATTTCCAAGTGAGAAAAATGCATTGGTTGAAAACTGAGCAAAAAACATTGAAGAAAGTCATGAGCAAGTGGTGAAAGAGAGTTTCAACTTAAATTTTATCCATGAGAGATGTTCCCTCCAGCCCCACAAACAAATTTATACATCTATGTGGATGACATTTCTGATCACTCAATTCCTAGTGTCTTTATTGAACCATACTTGAACCCATGTGACCAGGTTGAGCATCTTCAACAAAGTACAATGAATTGAGTTCATTTGGTTCATCAATGCATACCATTCTCAAATATCCTACATATTCAAGCAGGATGGATTTGATTGCATTCAAGCAAAGGCCAAAGAAGCATAGGAAGAAGAAGTCACAAGGTTGATCTACTCTTTGGTCCTCGAGATTTTGGAGCAAAGCTTCCTCAAGGTGGGGGGAGGGGAATGCTTCCTCAAGGGGGAGGGCATGTTGTGTAGTTGAACACAATATTTTTCTCTATACAAAAAAAATATGGTTATCACCTATTTTGTATGTAAGCACATAGTTTTGTAATAATGTTTTAGTCTTTAGTCCTTTGATATTTTGTACAATGTCACTTATGTTAAATAAGGCCTCAAATAAGAGCTCAATCAAATCAAACACATTGTTTCAAGGCAGAGTTCGCCATGAGGTCTTCAGTTTTAGTCCAATTGATGTTATGTCGGGTTACCATCCACTATTATGGCTGGTGGTTGAGTCACCCTCCATCTGGATATTCCGGGGAATCAAAGGGGATATCACGAGGTTTTCCTTGGAAAAAAGAGCTCGAGTAAATGAAGGAAAAAAAGAGATTGAATAAATAGTTAATATGATTAATAATAATTCAATAAATAAAATCCTAATTATCCTCTAAAAGTAACTTGTGCCACAAGTTACCTTTAGGGATTTAGTCCCTCTTTTGTATAAATAGGGATCTACCCCCTCTCTTGTAATGAATCCATCTATTAATCAATCCAATCATGTTACTTTGTCAAGTACATTGTGTAGAAGTCTTTGTTTGTTATCTAGATTTGTAGGTGCAATCCACTCTTGGGTGTGGAAGAACCCCAACTATTTTGTCCTTTGTCTCCTTGTTTTGACATTTAAGCTTCACTCTTATCATATTTCTTATTGATATTTCACTTCAGAACTTTATTTTCAATAGTAGTGTATTGATATACATCAAGTAACATTACATACGACATTTAAGCTTCACCCTTATCATACTTCTTATTGACATTTCACTTCAGAACTGTATTTGCAATAGTAGTATATTGATATGCATCGCGTGACATTACATACAACCTTTTGTATCTCATTGAAGTACTTTTTCATTTATATAAATTTAGTTTTGAAGAAAAATAATTCTATGTTTCCATTCATTATTCTTCTTTGTAATATTTTCTCCAAAACTGCAACATCATGAGCCTCAATTTTGGCCATAGAATTGGGTGATTATAAGCTTGTATTGGATCCACCTCAATACCAATATACATTTATTCATGTTATATTGGGGTATTTTTTATTTTATTGAGTCACCACCTTTGGGCATGGATAGTTTTATTCTTACATTGGTTGTCTACACCAAGTTTTATGCCTTTTGGTGAATTATTATCTTTCGAGATTGACTACATTATTAACTACATTGGGGCATTTTAAATTTTTTAACTTTTAGTGAGTACCACCTTCATGGTTAGAAACCTTCACTAATCACTTTATCTCTTTTGTGACTATAACGATCATGCTAAAAATTTCGAGCCACAAATTAGTGATTCAAGACTGTGTGTGACTTTTATTTCATGGACAATGGCAATGAAACTCAGGTAGCACTGACTATGTGTGTCCTTGGCCGCATGGGATGTTTTCTGTTAGGCATGCTTTATCCTCACACTCGAGGTTCCTAGTGTGATCGTTGATCTAAGTGGGCTGCATTACATGCTGACCAAACAATTTTTCCATAGATATACATATATATGAAGTTGTGGTGGCAGGATGAAGATGGATCATCCATAACACTTGCCTATTCATTCTTTCCTCTATTGGTAGAGTCTATTTCTCAACATTCTTGGCAAAAAGTAAATATTGGTTGAAGAAAATGATGGGAGATCTAAATTACCACTTCTTCTTTAAGCACGATATATCAATTTTAAAATTACCTTCAAACAAAGATCATCATGACAAGCATAACTATTTGTTGGTAGTAATAGCTGAGAATTATACCTATTTGTTGAGAATGATAGCTAAATGGGTGGTTATAGGATTATAATCTATACTAAAATTTAATAAGTATGAATTTATAATTAGTTCCTTGCATACATACATCTCCCCCGCTACATTTAAGAATTAATCATAGTTAACTATAGTTAAAATATAGACCGCCATTAACCACACTAATTTTCGGTTGTAATTATCCGTGGTTAGAATTGGCCATTGCCCACAAGTAATAACGAGTAAGATTTAAACACGTCTAAACCACTGTTTAAAATTCTGAAAATAACAATAATTTAAAATTGCATCAATTTACATTTCATCGAACCTACTATTATGGCCTTAGGAGTTGCGAAATTGACGAATCATGGGTTAGTCCCACATGCATACAAAAATATGTTATCTATAGAAATACAACTCTTGTGTATTAAAATAAGCCTCCACAAGTGAAGCAAAGTGTGCCTTGGACTTATCCAAATCAGAGAGGACAATTTCAAATTAAGATGGTTTTAAATTCATGTAATCTTATAGGAGACTAGGAAAGGAATAAACAACTGATTAGAAATACAAATTCTCCATATGCAAGATTATTCCAAACTTATGCAGTTCCCTATCTTGATATCTAAAAAATATTTCCCTATTTTAACATGCAGAAAGATCATGAACCCATTGTTACCATGAACCCTGAGAACATTTCCTCCAAATATAGAATGACCAGTTCTAATTTTGGGTGACGGTTGTGAGATTGTTAGACAATTTCAAGGATACTGTCAAACTACTTCTGGCAATTGGGAACCATTTAAAGTTCACATCCTACAATTGACAATGTGGTTTGGTTTTAGAGATTTCTACTGCATAGTCCACTTTGAATGTCATGTATAGGACTATCTATACTCTAATTATTAGGCTCTGATCATGGTGCCTTTGTTGATACCATGGAATCGCATGAATGCTAGCATTACAACCAGAAAACCTACAATAAAAATAACAGACATCGAAATAAACAAAATTCTCAAGTAATATTGAGCATATGTCGTCTTCCTACAAAAAAATAAAAATACCTGGTATTTAAGTGCATGCAAATCATTGCGTTCCAGGAACAATCCATGGCAGCAACTGTATAGACATACATATCAAAAAGGGTGAGAATCATGATTACTTTTATATAATATTTGAGGAAATAATTAGAGCCTCGGTCGATCATATTATTAATGTTGTCAGTTAGAGAACCTGTCATGCTCTTCCATACCAATGCAATCAATGGTTCAACCTTCTTTTTCAGTCTCACTAAGGACATTGCAGGGGAGAACTGTATTCTCTTATGTCTCTTCATACCCAAAAATTTAAACTCTATTTCTCCATACAATGTGATAGTATATTTTTCCTTGCTCTTCACTATTTCGACTCGCCCTTCAATGTTGGTAAGGTAATATAACTTTGGGGCCTCTCCTCTCATGATTTGAGTGCACCCATGAAAAAATACCTATGAATCATTGTTAGTACCATATGTCATTAGGTAAAAGTGTGTTTCTTAGTGTGTTTCTTTATTATGCATTAGTATGCATTTGTAGTTAGGAAATCCAACAGTCACGATATGTTCCCAACATAGAGTGATCCGACGACTCATACTCTCCTCGATCTTAATGACCATTGATCTGTGGCTTAAGACCCGATTGGTCCATGATCTCTATTTAAAGAGCATGGAGGGTCGTTTGTCGATGATCGATTTTGAGAAACTCTCTTGTAAAATCTCTCTGTAATCTTTTTCTTTGCATTAATAAACTGCTCCAAGTGGTCGTGTTGGTTGGGGCCATGGATGTTTCCCCGCAGGGGTTTTACCACGTGAAAACATCAGTGTGTTGATCTTTGATCTTGTTATACGAGTGGTTACTAAAGGTGTTCATCCTCTGTTGGAATACCTTTGTTGTTGAACATGGTATCAGAGCCTGTTTTAAGACCCACTCCTATTGTAGATCGAGATCGTGAAGCCGAGGTGCCTCATATCCATTTTTTGGAATTTTTGTACATTTTTGGGCTGAGAGGACTATTCCATTGCGTCCATAGCACTCGTTTCATTCAGGAATATTTTTTGTTTCACTCAAAAAGGTTTTTGTTTACCCAAGATACAACCATTATAGTCAGATCCGGAGGTATAAAGCCTGAATACACATTTTTTAAATTTCTGCAAAGTTTCATTTTGATTTTATTTCGATTTGTATTTTTTATTTTCGGGTTGCTACTCTTTTAGATTTGTGTATTCTCTTTGCCCCGCGCCTTGTGCGATCTTGGAAAATCAAAAACAGATAGGAAAAGGTGCATCTTTCGGGTAAGCTAACCGAGATCTAACCCTTGTTGTCATCGAGAAGCGAAATTTTTTTCTTATGTGAAAAGAGGTTTTTTTTAGCACGCTCTCCAAGGCCATATTCAACAACAAAAACAACAACAAAGCACACTCTCCAAGGCCATCTTCAACAACAACAACCCCAATCCTCCTTCTGAACATTACAATATGTTTTGCTAGACCATTTGGTTAAAACTTGCCTTATTAAGTAAGAGGTCTTGAGATCAAGTCTCTCTTTTGTTACTTTTTATGAAAAAATTAATGCTAAAAATTGTAAAGTGCATTTCACTTCAAGTATAAAAGTGAATCACTATAAGTAGCTTTATATTTTATTTTAGAGTTATTTATTTTTCATGCAACTTTTCTGTTATAAGGTAACCTCATTGTAAAAGTGATCCCCACTTCTCTTTATAAAAGTGGGTCACTTCATAAAGTTGTTTACACTATCACGTGGTTATTTGGTCACCGTTTATGCCTTTTTTTTAAAAGGGAATAAGTCTCACATCGGAAGTCCGTTTTCAGTGCCGTTTTTTTTAAAACCGCATAACTTTTTGAGATCTTTCCATCCAAATCATTAGTTTCGATTTTTAATGCCACATTATATACATATTTAATATGGATTCTACAAGTAATATCTTACTTATCAACAACAACTACTTCCAATGGAGATCCCATATGGAAGATTTATTAAGAAGTAAAGGCCTGTACCAGATTACCTTGGGAAAGGAAACAACCCCCACTGATGATGATAAGAAAGCCAAATGGGATAATAGGAATGACGAAGCACGTGGACTAATTGGAATGTCCATCTCTCCTGATTTAAGGTACCACCTTCAAGGAATTAATGACCCCGAAGACACTTGGAACACGATTGAATCTGTGTTTGGTAAAATCAATATTATTCGAGCACAATAGTTAGAAACTCAAATACTGACCTTGAGTCCATGTGATTTTTCTTGCATTGGAGAATATCTATCTAAGTTTAAAACACTCAGAATTTTATGTGAAGAATGTAAGATAGTAATGGAGGAACAACGCTGCATATATCTTATTCTTTCTAAGATAGGTAGTGCATATTCTGTGTTTGTATCTACCTTTTATTCCATGAAAAAGGATCTAGGGAAATCTTATGTAAAACCCACCCTTGAGTCCTTTTGTGCTTCTTTGATTAGAGAGGAAGATAATCTTGTACAACTTGGAGTGATCAACACTTCAGGTACCTCAAACAAAGCCTTAGTTTCCCAGCAAAAAGATAAACCCAAGTATCCCAAGAAGCAACATCCTCGCTACAACAACAAACAACCTAAGGGTCCCAAACCCGCTCAGACAGCTTCAGCTCCTAATGGTGACAAAGGATCAAAATATAAAACTAAGAATACTAACAGACATTGCAACTTTTCTAACAAAGATGGTCATGATGAGTCCAAATGTTTCAAGAAGATGGCGGCCTTAGAAGCAACGATGAAGAAGCACAACATCATATTGGTTCTTCTTCTTCTTCTTTTTCTTCTCATGGACATGCACTTTCTGCTTCTGGTTTTTCCTTCAATACAACTTCTACTACTACCTCTTCTTATGAGTGGCTTATTGATTCAGGAGAATCTTATCATATGGCTAAGGATAAAGCCATATTTTATGCTTTAAATGAATGTAACACAAAGAAAATATTTGTTGGTGATGATAGATTTCTTAGTGTTGTAGGATCTGGAACAATTCAGGTAGAAAATGGTCATTTCAATGATGTCTTATGTTTTCCAAATATTTCTTGTAACCTTCTATCAGTATATCAAATCACACATTCAAGTGAAGGTAAAACCGTCGAGTTTTCACCTCACCAAGTTGTAATCAAGGATCTAAAAGATCCTAAGTATGTTCTTGCAACTGGACATGCTGATGATATTACCAAGTTGTACAAGTTTGACAACTTTGGGTCATCATCTTTTTCATCAATTTTTGTTGCTCATAGCAATGACTTGAGCAAACTTTGGCATGAGCGGTTTGGTCATCTAAACTATCACTCATTGCAACAACTATGTAATCAACAAATGGTGATTGGTCTTCCTCTTGTTTCATGCAGAGATGGTGTTTGTGCCGATTGTGTTCTCAGAAAACATCATCGAGACAATTTTGACAAAAGTGCCTCTTGGCATGCCTCGGGCCCTTTGCATCTTTTTCACAGTGATTTGTGTGGTCCACTTTATTATCCTTCTTTTTCTAGGTGCAAGTATTTCTTAACTTTCATTGATGACTTTTCCAGACGTACTTGGGTTTACTTCTTAAAACTGAAGAGTGAAGTTTTTGACAAGTTTTTGGTCTACAAGGCCCTTGTAGAAAAGCAATATGGACATCAAATTCAAAGGTTAAGAACATATAATGGAGGTAAATATGTGAACAATAATTTTACAAGTTAGGGCATCCAAATGCAACACATTATTCCATATACACCACAACAAATTGGTGTTGTTGAGAGAAAGAACAACACATTAAAAGAAATGGATAATTGTATGATCCAATCTAAGGGATTAAGTCTATAGTATTGGGTAGAAGCAATCAACTGTGAAAATTACATAGTCAATCGCACTCTCACAAAGGCTATTAAAAATATAACACCGGAAGAAGCTTGGACTAAAATTAAACTAGATGTAAGTCACTTCCGTGTATTTGGCAGTATAGCATGGGTTCATATTCCTGATGAGAAAAGGAAAACATTGCAGCCTAAAAGTGAGAAGCATATGTTTGTTTGTTATTCTGAATATGTCAAAGGTTATAGACTTCTTCAACCCCATTGTAATGAAATTATTCTTAGAAGAGATGTTAAATTTGATGAAAATCTCTTGGCCTGCAAGCCTAATTCGGCGGTTGTGCCTTATTCGGCCTATGAGCCATCTTCGACGTTTGTGCCTTCTTCTATTCCTATTCTGGTTTCTTCTTCAGATGATGAAAGTGAGGATGAAAATCCACCTCTACATGCTAACATTCTTCCAGATGAGTCCTTTGAACCTGAACAAGCACCAGTTCTACCGCTTCCTAGATGGGTCCATTCAACACGAGAAGCAGTTGGTGATCTTGTCGGTGATCCTTCAAATCATCATTGGACACGTTCACAGTTCTAGTGAGCCTCTTCTCTTTTGGCTCAAGTTTCATAAAATCATGATCCAGAGACATTTGCAAAAGCTTCAGGTCATCCAGATTGGGATACAACAATGAATGAAGAGTATCGTTCTTTAATGGAAAACGATACTTGGGATCTTGTACCTCTTCCAAAAGGAAGAAAACTTGTTAGATAAAAATGGGTATACAAAACTAAGTATGCATCAAATGAAAGTGTCGAAAGACACAAGGCTTGATTAGTTGCTAAAGGATTTTCCCAAGTTGAAGGAATTGACTATAATGAAACCTTTTCCCCTGTAGCCAAAATGAATTCCATCCACCTTGTTCTTACCCTTGCTACCTCACATAAATGGGATGTCCATCAAATGGATGTTAAATATGCCTTCTTGCATGGTGATTTGAAAGAAGAAATCTACATGGAGCGACCTCCTGGCTATGTCCAGAATCACACTATCCTTGTTTGTCGCCTCAAGAAATATCTTTATGGTCTGAAACAAGCTCCCCGAGATTGGTATGCCAAAATGGATAGCTTTCTTATTACCATTGGATTCTCTAGATGCCATTATGATCCTAATGTCTATACAAAGAAAGTAGGAAGCCATCTCATAATCCTTGTCCTTTATGTTGATGACCTTATCCTTACTGGTAGTGACTCAAAACTTTTAAACCATGTGAAAACCAGCCTTAAGAAGAATTTTGAAATGACAGACTTAGGATTTTTTCACTCTTTCCTTGGCCTCCAAGTTTTGCAAACCAATGATGGAATTTTTCTTTCCCAGTCTAAGTATTCTTGTGACCTTCTTCGTCACTTTCACATGGACAATTTTAAACCAACCCCTTCTCCCTTCTAGTCTAGAGTCAAGCTTTCTGCCACCTGTACTTCTCCTGAAGTTGATTCCACCCTGTATCATCAGTTAGTTGGTAGCCTCTTATACTTGACTCATACCTGTCCTGATATTTCCTTTGTTGCTGGTCTTGTTGCCCAATATATGCAAACACCCCATGAAAACCATTGGGAAGAAGCTAAAAGGATACTTTGTTATGTTTGTGGTACAGTTCAGTTTCGGATACATTACAGTTCAGGGGGGACTCCCTTATTGGTTGGTTTCACTGATTCAGATTGGGCTGGCGACCCAGATGATCGGAAGTCTACTGCAGGTTATGTTTTCAGCCTTGGTTTAGGACATGTCACTTGGGAATGTAAGAAACAACAGGATATTTCACTTTCTTCAACAGAAGCAGAGTACTTAGCAGTGATAAATGCAAGTCAGGAAGCCCTGTGGCTTTGACATATCCTTTCAGATTTTGGATTCCAGCACCAACATCCGACCAGCCTTTGGTGTGACAATCAAAGTGCCATGAAGCTCGCCAAAGACCCAATTCAATATCAGCATAGCAAACACATCAAGCTACACATGCACTTCAATAGAAATCTCATTCATGATAAAGTTATTGAAGTGCTCTTTTGCCCTACAGAAGATCAAGTTGCAGACATTTTCACAAAGTCTCTTACAGAAGCGAAGTGTTCCAAACTTCGATCTATGTTAGGAGTTCAGAAAGTTGTCATTAAGGGGGGATAGGCTCTAATGCCTCCTTCCTTCTCCTATTGTGTCATTATTGCAAATCCTTCAATCCTATCCCAAGTTGTTCTTAAGGGGGATGTTAGGATATTTAGACACTTAGGAGTTAGTTAAGATCTACTTGGTCTAATATGTCGTTAGGTAAAAGTGTGTTTCTTTAATATGCATTAGTATGCATTTGTAGTTATGAAATCCGACGGTCACGATATGTTCCCAACATAGAGTGATCCGACGGATCATACTCTCCTCGATCTTAATGACCATTGATCTATGGCTTAACACCCGATTGGTCCATGATCTCTATTTAAAAAGCATGGAGGGTCATTTGCTGATGATCGATTGTGAGAAACTCTCTTGTAAAATCTCTCTGTAATCTTTTTCTTTGCATTAAAAAACCTCCCCAAGTGGCCGCGTTGGCTGGGGCCATGGATATTTCCCCGTAGGGGTTTCACCACGTGAAAACATCAGTGTGTTGATATTTGATCTGGTTATGTGAGTGGTTACTAAAGGTGTTCGTCCTCTGTTGGAATGCCTGTGTTGTCAAACAAAAAATACTTAAGGTAAGATAATTGCAGGGCCTATCCACTCGTTATTTGAGGGCACCCATGGAAAAATACCTATGAATCATTGCCAGTACCATAAAACTATGAAAAAATAACTCTGAATCATTTTCATTACCAGAAAATGGGGGTGAAAAACCTCTGAATTGT
This sequence comes from Picea engelmannii, assembly GCA_009831015.1. Lineage (NCBI taxonomy): Eukaryota > Viridiplantae > Streptophyta > Pinopsida > Pinales > Pinaceae > Picea > Picea engelmannii. The sequence continues at coordinate 211,808 of ML777284.1, read as the reverse complement.
TTCCATTACTAGAAAATGGGGGCAAAAAACCTCTGAATCATTGTCATTACCAGAAAATTGGGGCGAATGGGAGGATATGGTTCGAATTTTAAGGGGAAAAAATGGATTTCCATGCTCTTCCCTCACAAATATATGTGGACTAAGGGTTTTATATATGAGTTATTAACATTATCCTTGTCAGTGGATGCAAGATTGTTGATGCTTTCTAATCCGAGTCACATATGGAGTAAAGGGGTCATTCACATATACCATATTAAATGGGGAGAGTTATGGCAACATCCATGTCACATCATACTAACACTCTCATCCTGACTTGAACTGAAGATTAACGATTACCTTGTTCCAACAGGTTCACGCAAATATGCCAATTGTATGGCGTTGATAGTATCGAGGAAGTTCATCCACCATGGCATCAAGGATGTTCAAATTTAACCGCTCTAGGTTCTACTCAATCACTTCTAGATCAGTAGCAACCACTCCTACCATGACACCTCTCTCTTCTCACCTCTGAATAGGAGAAGATATAGGACGACGATAAGGCGCCACATCTGCATTATTGAGAGAACTTGATTAGTCTTGGATAAAATAACACAAAAAACATGTTTATATAATTAAAATATCAAAAACATCATATAATGAAAATTTCCTTCTTACCTATGTCACCCCATTGAGATCCCTCAGAAAGAGCTAAGTCAGCATCCCCACAAAAATCTGTCTCGGTGTATGCATAGTCTTCCACCGTGATTAGTTGGTTCCTCAACCATTGGAATAAAACATCTTCATACTTGACGATAGGAACGCCACCATGATGAGCCATTAGGTCCACCCACCTATTCATCCATGGATATTGTGGAGTAGGCATGCCCCACTCCACCTGTAGATGTAGGGAGAGAACTCTATCCAAGAATAATAATACCAAAATGGACCCGTAACCAAACTGTTTCAACCGACCGTTTCAAAAAAAAATTAGTTTCTTTTTCATGCTCTTCAAGACACCCTCATACTAGTTGAAGACCCTGGGTTCCATGCACTCTATCACATACTGAAAATGGATTTGCAAATCCATATGGGAAGCAACACTCCCTACCATGCATGTAATGGTATAAAGGATGGTCCGCAATGGTAAACCCCTAACATCTCTGATGGCCACCTTGCTAGTGTGTTTTTTCATACCTTCCATGCAATGGTAAGAAACATAATAATCCATGGGTTCTTCCCCACCTCTTCTACCTATGAGAGATACTCAAGAACCACGATGATAGAACCCCATCAAATAGTAGAAATCCTTTGTCTCCAAGGTGAGTGTATGAACTCCCACATGAAAGGATTGTTTTTTCATATCCCACATGTGAACCAGATACTCTAGCAACCTCACTTGGGTTCTCATGCTCTAAATTTTGAAAATCTTGAGTAATCCACATTGCCTAAGTGTTGGTGACGGAAGTCACTCCTAGATTTATTGCAGGATCAGAGCCCAACGTCCATCAATTTTATGTCACGATTTGTTTAGTGGGGTGATCGAATGGGTAAAGACTCAAGAAGATATAGCTTTAACTCAGGAAACTGGGCCTGGTATGTAGAAAGCAAGGGAGGTCTTGATCCAACTTCCATCAGTAAGTTGATTAAAGGGTGGTAGATGGAGACTTGTGAGAAGGGTGAGCAAGACTTCCTCGGGAAACAGGCCTTCAGCAGCTTGAAGGAGAAAAACTCAGAAGCCAAGATACTCATGGTCCAGAGTTTCAAGAAGCTGAAGGGTGACTCGACTGGATCCTCCAATTCCAAGCCATTCCAGCACTGAGAAAACACAAGAACTGATTAGAAACGCTGTGACTTTTGTAGTGATCCAACCTACATCATCCTACAACAGCACAACTCAACTGGATCCTCCAATTCCGAGTTGTTCTAACACAGTATACAAAGAGATGGAAAAAGAGGCTGACATCCATAAAGTAAGAAGTCTCAAATGCCTTATACATTAACCAGAGCAACTAGCGTTTCATCAAAAATTTACAATCGGGAGCTTTGCTCAACCATCCATCCTTACAAAAATGGCGAAAATGCGTACATATACTCAAAACAAAAATACAACAACGAAAACGAGACACTGCAATTAAAACATTGCATCTGCATGTCTTCTAATAGCCTGCCCATGCAGACTCAAGATGATCGGGTGCTTATGACAAATGCCATCTTATCTGCGCGTGGCTCCAGTAAGGGGAGTAGCTGATCCATTAAGTGTCGACCTAGCGTGTACAGAATTCCTTCGGCTAGTCGAGAACTCACGCATGGCTCTTTCGAAAAAAGGGGATACAGGACCCTCTTGAGAAGACTGCCTGCCAGACCCGCCATACTTTGCAATTAATGAGTGAGGTGAGGTTTCAACCACCCTCTCTCTTCTTCATTTATTCCCAGCAAGTACCAGGATTTATATCACGTCGAATCAGCGTCTGGAGAACACAGTGCCCCCCCTCTGAAACTCAATTCGGCGCTTTGGAACCTGAGTGGCCAAATGATAAACATTAGTGCCCCTCCTCTAGGCTTGTTCCTTTACAACCAGGAGCCAAAACCACGTGTCCGATTCTGGGCACTATCGACATTTCGGGGTTCATGGTTTCGGGAAGTGAAGTGATGAGGAGCGCTTTCCCCTCGAACTCCCGAATGCCGACGAGACACGGATGTGCATCGTGCATCCTTCAGATGAACGACCCAAATAGTACGCTATTATAAAGGTGGCTGCCCCCATTTGCAGGCTCGCTTGATGTGACCTGGTGCTAAGACCGTGAGATCGGCTTTGAATATCGCTTATCGACATTTCGGGGTTCAGGGTTTCAAGATGTGAAATGACGAGGGACTTTTACCCCTCGAACTCCCAAATGCCGATATGACGATGTGACCAGATCTTTCGCCACATGTCAATGGATCAGATGACCCAGACTTAGATTTAAAATATAGGTGCTTTCTCTTACGCTATATATTGGGTAACTTGGCAGCCCCAAAATCCCGATGACCGTTGATCTTCTTTGTGGATAGATCTCGGCTACCGACAGCAAAACCTTGCCCACTCGCTTGACCTGTAACTGGAAAATGGATTCTCCCATGCTGCGCTTGGGCACTTCCTGAGTAACCTATAGACTTGGGTGCTTTTGCGCTTATGACAAAAATAATCGCTAACATTAGGCTCCATGGGGGATAGAGTCATCCATGTGATGCTCTAAGAACTCATTCTGCAGCTTCAGTGCCTTGCTGTTGGGCTATGGAGTCAGGCTCAAAACATCCTGCTGCTGAAAATACATGCCGAAAAATAAAAACAAAACAAACTAAACATTCATGCTTACAGGAGCTTATTTATGTGTAGTCCTAAGCTAATAAAACACTTTACATGGGCTAGGTGAAAGAAAACTTCCACCATAGCCATTCAAGAAGCTTCCTAGATAGAAGCTCCTTCCTTTTGTCGATGATCATCAACGGATGGTGTAACCATGACAACAAAGTGGTTACACTCTTCAACTCCTCCTTACAGGTTGGAGTTAATATGAAATAGGGCGACTCCAAGGCATAGGGGAAATGCCACTGCATGTACTTGCAAACAAGGTCATAGAATGAGTGGAAAATTCCAGAAAATGGGCGACAGACACCCTCCTCTGCTACATAGTTGTTCACCTGTGGCTGAATATCTCTGACAAGAATAGATTGATGGTGGACAACTGATGTAGGCTCGCTGCTCTCGGGTGGTGGTTGCTCGCTGACTGGCTCTGGACAAGAAATATTATGCTCCTCTGGTTCGGTCTCCCCCATGTCCGATTCGTATTCATCACTATAATATATATCAAAAAGGGGATGTCCTTCATTGATACTATCCTCCTCGAGAACAGTGATCCCGTAAAAAATTTTTGTTTTAGGGATAGTGGGACCTACTGGTTCTAGCTGCTCACACGTAATCTTTTTCTCTTTAATCCCAGGTAAACATATATCATGAGAAACCCCCTGGAGAAAAAGAGAGGAAACCGCTTCCACGATAATTTCTTCTTTAAAAATGGGAAGGCCTACATCCTCAGAAGCAGGGCTGCTAGGAATATCTGCTTCAACCCGATACTCAGGTGAGCCATCTACCATGGACCACATCTTATCTGCAAACTCATAATCTCCACAAGAGGCGTGTTTATCTTCATGAACATCTAAAAGAACAAATGCATCTGATATGATGTTAGATGATTCTGTTCTGGGGCTAACACAATTAATATCGTCCAACACCTCTATATTTTCACAGCAGATGCTTTCCTCCATAGTAAGGGTTCCATCATGGAATTGGTCTTCAGGGCCAGCAGAGGCTTCCCGAAGCGAAGAAAACTCCTCAAAATAGTTTTCAAACAAACCATCAGCTCGATAGTAGTCTTTACAAAATGAATTGAAAGTTGTATGAAAACCTGTTAAAGAGTGGATGCTTTTAGCGGGAAGAGACCGACACCATTCAAGAGCAGCTCCCTTCAATGAATACCTGAAGAGATTAATCTGGACATCCTCATGCGCGATATTGTGTCGGTGGATAGCGTCATGGAAGTCCAGTAAATGCTCAGCTGGTTCCTCCCAACTTGTTGCATGAAATTCAGGGAGGAAATCTTCCCATTGGTCTCTATCAGGAAGTGCATTAGGAAAACCAACTATCTGAGAAAAGTCACAGAAAGCAAACCTTTGAGCCAGAATTTTCTCCATATCGAACCAATGGAGTCGCCAATCGATCCTCGAATCATGGATTCGCCAGGTGAAAGATGCGCAGCTTCAAGTGTGTATGGTCCTTGTTCACCATCAAAGGCTAGATATTAATGTTTTTGTTACCCCAGGAAGCTTCTCAGGCTGAGAAAGCAGCTGCTGAAACCTTCTCGAGAAAGATCCTTAGGGTCAACTTTTAGGTGTGCTAATAGTAGTCACAACTGAAACAGTGATGTGGAAACCCTGGAGTCACCACAGTGGAGTCGCCAGGTGCACAGTAGCAATCTTTAAGGGCTTTGATGTCTGATGCACCTTCAGAATCAGAGGCTCAATGTCGTTCTGCCCAGGGAAAATCTTCAATTTTGTCCCCAGCAACGACACCAGAAATGTTGGCGATGGAAGTCACTCCTGGATTTCTTGCAGGAGCAGAGCCCGACGCCCATCAATTTTATGTCACGATTTTTTTAGTGGGGTGATCGAATGGGTAAAGACTCAAGAATATATAGCTTTAACTCAGGAAACTGGGCCTGGTATGTAGAAAGCAAGGGAGGTCTTGATCCAACTTCCGTTAGTAAGTTGATTAAAGGGTGGTATATGGAAGACTTGTGAGAAGGGTGAGAAAGATTGCCTCGAGAAACATGCCTTCATAAGCTTGAAGGAGAAAAAATCAGAAGCCAAGATACTCATGGTCCAGAGTTTTAAGAAGTTGAAGGGTGACTCGACTGGATCCTCCAATTCCAAGCCATTCCAACGCTGAGAAAACACAAGAACTGATTAGAATCGTTGCGACTGTTGTAGTGATCCAACCTACATCAACCTAGAACAATGCAACTCGACTGGATCCTCCAATTTCGAGTTGTTCTAACAGCCTGCCCATGCAGAATCAGGATGATCGGGTGCTTATGACAGATGCCATCTTATCTGCGCGTGGCTCCAATAAGGGGAGTAGCTGATCCATTAAGTGTCGAGCTAGTGTGTGCAGACTTCCTTCGACTAGTCGAGAACTTGGGCATGGCCCTTTCGGAAAAAGGGGATACAGGACCCTCTTGAGAAGACCGCCTGCCAGACCCGCCATACTTTGCAATTAATGAGTGAGGCGAGGTTTCAACCACTCTCTCTCTTCTTCATTTATTCCCAATAGGTACCGAGATTTAGATCACGTCGAATCAGTGTCTGGAGAACACAGTGCCCCCCCTCTGAAACTCAATTCGGCGCTTTGGAACCCGAGTGGCCAAATGATAAACATTAGTGCCCCTCCTCTAGGCTTGTTCCTTTACGACCAGGCGCCAAAACCACGGGCCTGATTCTGGGTGCTATCGGCATTTTGGGGTTCGGGGTTTCAGGAAGTGAAGTGATGAGGAGCGCTTTCCCCTCGAACTCTCGAATGTCGACGAGACACGGATGTGCATCGCACGTCCTTCAGATGAATGGCCCAAATAGTATGCTATTATAAAGGGGGCTGCCCCCATTTGCAGGCTCTCTTGATGTGACCTGGCACTAAGATCGTGAGCTCGGCTTTGAATATTTCTTATTGAAATTTCGGGGTTCGGGGTTTCGAGATGTGAAATGACGAGGGAATTTTACCCCTCGAACTCCCGAATGCCGATATGTTGATGTCACCAAATCTTGCCCCACGCATCAATGGATCAGACGACCCAGACTTAACGTTAAAATATAGGCACTTTCTCTTACGCTATATATCGAGTAACTTGGTAGCCCCGAAATCCCGATGACCTTTGATCTGCTTTGTGGATATATCTCGACTGACGACAGGAAAACCTTGCCCGCTCGCTTGACTCGTAACTAGAAAAGGGATTCTCCCGTGCTACGCTTGGGCACTTCCTGAGCAACCTGTAGACTTGGGTGCTTTTGCGCCTAAGACAAAAATAATCGCTAACACTAAGCACCATAAATATGCCCTGGTCATTCTTGGAAAAATAGTATTCTTCCTCATGCTCATTTTCATGCCACTCGAGCATTTTGACCAAGGAAAGCCTTCCAAGGAACGTCAAAAGAAGATTAGAATCACAAAACATTCATTCCTGGAAGTTTTTCTAGTTAGATTTATCTTTTCAAAAATTGGATTGCGTTCATTGCAGGGCTGTGCTTTTACATAGAGTGACGTCATCACACCCTATCTGTTAGGGCCCCTGTGACGATGTCAGATCCCTAAAGTTCATGATACTATGGACTTGTGATTATCTCAACACTTAGGTAGCCCCAAAACATCTGCCAAAAAATACAAATTTAACCATTGAAAACAAAATTTGAAATCATGAAAAGATAAAGAAGAAGAGGATTACCTTTTTGATGGAGATAGTTCACAAAATGATCCACCAGGCACTCCAGAATTGACAGTTTAAATTCGGGAGAAAAGAGGGTTTTGGGGCACTATTTGGGTAAATTTGCGAATGAAATGGTAAAAGGGTGTTTTTGACATATTTTATTGTTTTTTTACCATATTTTATTGCAAAATTAAATTATTTTTATATTTTATCCATTCCCTAAAGTCTAACCAACTTTGCAAAGTGTTTACTATTTCATATTAAAAGGGCTAAGGATGAGACATTTGACAGGGGTCCGTCGTTTTTGTTTGTTTTTTTGTATTTTTCTTATGTACACATGCTTTTAGGGGTTTTTAGGAAAAAATCCGGGCATAGTCTTTATTCTTTCTCATGCTCGTGAAACCATGAGAATGTAATTGAGTAGTCTTTTGTCATTTTTTTGAACTCGCATTGGTAATATGAAAAACAAAACCTATAGAGTATTCTTTAACCTCTTTTCAATCTCCCTAAACATTAAAATATCGCCGAGTGACCTTTTTCTTTTCATGCTCATAAAAGTATTTGAAAAAAGCGTCTGATGAGTGGTACATTATCTATTTTTTGGTCTCGTCAGAATAACTTACAAAAAAGGACCTTATGGATTTCTCTTTAAGTGTTTTTTCAGACTCTCTAAAAATGAAAAACCCCTGAGTTTTCTTTCTTTGGAATCGTTAAAAAAGCATTGAAAGACCCATATGGATGATCTTACATTACAAGCATATGTTATCCTCCTCAATCTTGCGTAAAAATAAATAGGTACTCGCCAGAAATGCAGGGGGGAAATTGGGAAGAAATGTGTCGTTGTATTTGTGTTAGTGCCTGTAATAGTTGCTCTTGAACATGACACCCCCCTTCAACATTGTATTCGGGTTGGGAAATCTATTTTTCTCTCATTTGACCATCCACAAGTTCATATGTTGGGTCCTCCTTGAGTCAATGCTGCCAAGACAAATGTCGAGTCATTCATATGTTCAAGAGAATTCCACCCTAAACAAGACTTCTATCGAGTCGTCCATCGACAGTTATAAATTTTCTACCATGTCGCCCTTCCCTCAGTCACTCCTGAATCAATTTACACTCTAATATACTTCAAATATGTTACATATTTGATTTCATTGATGGGTGATACATCAAGGCCCTCCTATGACGTTTATTTTCCTATCGATTTCAACTCATTATCCTGAAACAAGAATTAGAAATATTTTAGTACCTTACAACCTGCATTCGTAAATGGAAGGTTTCTTTGCTTTCAACAGTAGGTTCACATCATTGACCCCTGATTGGAAGATTCCATCAAGTGTTCGACTTCAAATAATTTATTCACATTCGTTGGATTGTACTAGAGTACCTTGGGAGTCTTTGACATCAATGATGATATCCCTCACACTTGTTAACGATTTACATTAATGATCTGTAATCAATTGGTTTCTACCATATTCATCTTCGACACCTGTAATCACATGGCTATATTTGTACTTAGAGATGATGGAAATGAAGACCTTGGATCTCATCATGTTGGTAAAATTTGCGACGGAGTATCCATACTTTTGTACTGACACATAGATCCATTGTGTATGTCTCATGGCTATGTCCAAATTTGAATTATTTTAGAGCATGGATCCATAGTGTATATTTAGTGGCCATGAATCACTTGACACTCATTATTAGAGTCACTTGTTGTCTGAGTATGGGAATGCCTACCTCAAAATATGGTATGTTATTATGTAGATGCTTGATTTTTTGCAGGTTCCCGATCAATGTAGTTCTTCTTTTCAACACACACATTCTACAAAGTATTTCATTTGTCACAGGTTCAATATTCATACTTTGGGGGGAATTATGTTACACATTATTTTCGTCACCCCAGTGATCTACTAACAATGTGTTCTTAACTCACTTCCATGTTCCCTGAAAATATTAAAAGAGACTTTCTCCATGAGAAAAGTGGTATGTTTTTCCTCTTTCAAAAACTATGACAAGAAAGGGTGTCACACCCTGCTCTATTCTTAGGGTGCGACAATGTTTGATCATCACAATCTACACCAAAACTAGATTGCAACATTGTCGTAGGCTGCCTGTGCATATGGTGCGAAGATGCTTAAGCAAGGGAGAAAGTTAAAATTCACGAATGTTCTAGAAGGGGATATTCTATAAGATGAGGTGGCCTCTAATCGGTTTGGATCTTACTCTCTTATCTAATTTAGTGGGTTCATCCTAATCTCCTCATCCATCCCTCCTTCACCCTATATAAAGAGGGATATCTCATGGAAAATGCTAGGGTTGAAAAGGCTAAGATTTTCATATGCATGAAGAGCTCTCCTATAGATTATACTTGAGATAGATTTTCTTTAGCTTTCTAAGTCAGATTGTGGATCTTCTTCATCAAGGAAATTGAACAAAGGTGTGTGTGTTGGAGAAAAGAGCCATTGAAAGGGATCTTGCAACATCAAGGCATGGGTTGTATTCTCCACTTTCCATCTTAATATAATGCAACAATACATTTCTTTCCTATAAAGGTGTCTTGGATTTTATTGTATAACTCATTGCTCTTATACATAGAATTCATTGGAATATATATATCTTTGTTCTCTCTCTTTGTTGGTTTGTGATTCTTAAACAGGTTCACCATCCCGCAAATCCAAATATGGAGTGATAAGGACGACACTAGCGAGGATCAAGCATCATTTAGAAGTTATGTCACTCGTTCCTCTCTGAACTAGTTTATATGACGATGAAGTCTAAGGTGAAGTTTGTAATCTTTCTTGTTTTGTTCTAGCTTCCTGTGGAATTTAGGGAGATTAGATTGTGTCCAAACTTACCAATTTGTCTGATAACACTATGTTTATCTCATAACCCACCATCCTATGATTCATCAAAATTTCATGAATCTTTGTGCATGTAAATCATTCTTTTTGGAGTGTATAGTTTAGACCTTGTAGTTTCATATAACCAACTTTAAGAATTTGGCCCTTTTGTTTTAGAAGTAATTTTTTTATCCCTTATACACATGAGGTAGGTTTTTGTCTCAAATTTCCAATAAAATGTCATATACAAGTGTAAAATTAAAAAAAAAAAAAAACTTATGCAAGTTGAACAACTAAACTTGTCACAAAATTGAGACTAGGGCGAGCTTTTGAGGATGAGAAAATTTTGCATTCAAATTTACATGAAATCCCAATTCTAGGTGCATGAAAGCAACCTCTCATGTTCTTCAAGTGAAATTTAAATGCATAGGTAAATTTACCATTTATGTAACTCCATATTATAACTTATAAAACACTTTTTGGAGCTACAGGGAAGCTTGGGAATGCATTTTAATTTTGTCAGTTAGTACAATTTAGACCTTGCAAATTAGAATTGAAAATCTGTCTCTTTTGCACAATCACCCTGATTAAACTTGCAATTGGAAAATTAACAACATGAACATGTATACTATGATAAACCACACCCCGAGCAACTTGCACAACTCAAATTTAAGGTATAATACAACCTTGGGTTACTTTTTACAAATAGGTTATGCATTTAGAGGGTTTTACTAGGCATGCCTTGCATATTTTTGTGTAGAAGAGTCTTTTAAGACTCTCAATGAAAAACTAGCCTTGGTTTCTCTCATAACCCACCATCCTCTCATTCATTAAAATTTCGTTAATCCTTGTGCATAGAAGCCATCCTTTTTGGAGTGTACAATTTAGACCTTGCAGTTTCATATAACCAAGTTTAGCAATTTTTCCCTTTGGTTTTAGAAGACAATTTTTAGCCTTTATCAACGTCAAGTAGTTTTCTGTCTCAAATTTCCAATATAATGTTATAGACATGTGTAAAATCATAAAATACAATTTATGCAAGTTGAACCACTAAATTTGGCTCAAAATTGAGACTACGGCATGCATTTGAGGCTAAGGTAGTTTTGCATTCAAATTTACATGAAATCCCAATTCTAGGTGCATGAGAGAAGCATCTCCTATTCTTCAGTTGAAATTTATATGCATAGGTAAATTTACCATATATGTAACTCCATATTAAAACTTATGAAATAATTTTTGGAGCTAGAGGGAGCATGTGCGTGCATTTTAATTTTGTCACTTAATACAACTTAGAGCTTGGAAATTGCAAGGCTAACTTTGCCTATTTTGAACAACCACCCTGTTTAAACTTGAAATTCCAAAATAAACAACATGAACATGTATACTATGATAAACCACACCCCAAGCAACCTGCACAACTCAAGTCTAAGGTATAATACAACCTTGGGTTAGTTTTTACAAATAATTTGTGCATTCTAAGGGTTTTACTAGGCATCACTTGCCTATTTTTGCACAAAAGTGTCTTTTACGACTCTTAACACAAAATTGTCCTTGGTTTCTCTCATAACACACCATCCTCTGATTCATCAAAATGTCTTCAATCTTTGTTCATCGAAATAATTCCTTTTATAGTATAAATTCATAACTAATCGTACAAAACGATTATAAGTAATGACATCATAAATTTAAAACTTAACTATTGAATTATGGAGCCTTAGCCAACTTTGGGCGTGTATTTTAATATCGACAACTTTAACAATTTGACCCTTTGGTTTTACAAGGAATTTTTTATCCTTTATGTACACCAGGTAAGTTTGTGTCTGAAAATGCCAATATAGGTTTATAGACAGGTGTAAAATCACAAACTACACCTTATACAAGTTAAACCACTCCATTTGAGTAAAAAATGAGATTAGGGCGTGCATTGTACAATAAGGCAGTTTTCTCTTCCAATTTACATGAAATACCAAATCTAGGTGCATTAAAGAAACCTCTTTTGTTATTCAATTCAACTTTATATGCATAGGTAAATTTACCATTTATCTAACTACATCTTACAACTTATAAAACAATTTTTGGATCTAGAGGGACACTTGGGTGTGCATTTTAATTTTGTCACTTAATATGGTTTAGGCCTTCCAAATTACGAGGACAATTTTAAAATTGACCTTGGTTTCTCTCATAACCCACCATCTTCTGATTCATGAAAATGTCGTCAATATTTGTTCACATGAATCATACTTTTTGGAGTGTAAACGGATTACTAATTGTACATATAGATTATAAATATTGCAATCATCAATTGAAAACTTAAATCTCGAATTATGGTCCAGCCTTAGCCAACTTTGGGTGTGTAGTTTCATATAGCCAACTTTACCAATTTGGCCCTTTGGTTTTACAAGGAAATATTTATCCTTTATGCACATCAATTAGGTTCATGTCTACAAAACGAGTCCATATACCCGGTAAGTATGAGAGAACTGAAGGTGGCTTCTATCCATATACCACTTCAAAAGGAGTCATGCGTGTAGCTGTATGGTATAAAGTGTTGTACCACCATTCAGCTAAGGGTAACCATTGAGCCCACTGATTTTTCTTTTCTGAGGAAAAACACCTCAAATATGTTTCCAAACAGTTGTTGACAACTTTCGTTTGGCCATCAGCCTGGGGATGATAAGTTGTGTTGAGATGCAGTTCGGTGCCTTGTATCTTGAACAGTCCTTGCCAAAAATTTCTTGTGAAAGTTGGGTCGCGATCATAAACAATAGAGTGTGGCATGCCATGAAGCTTGAAGACCTGATCCATGAAAATTTGAGCCATCGTGGATGTTGTAAACCGGTGTTGAAGGGCACAGAAATGAGAATACTTGGAAAGGCAATCAACAACCACCATGATGACGGATTTATTACCCGATTTGGGTAAGCCGATAATAAAATCCATAGAGATATCTTTCCAAATAGCAGGTGGAATCGAGAGCAGTTGTAGTGTGCCCAGAGATTTGACTGTTTCTCCCTTGTTGCATTGACACACATCACATTCAGCTACAAAATTATGAATGCCATGTTTCATACCATCCCAGAAAAAAGGAACATTTGACCCTGTCATAGTTTTTGGTGAACCCGGAGTGCCCTGTTGTGGGTGTAGCATGAAGCTCATGAAGTACCAAAGATTTAAGCTTTGATTGTTTACTTAAATATAAATAGCCTTTCTATCGAAGTAGATCATGGATCGAGGAGTACCCTGGGGAAGTTGGAGCATTGGAATGCAATTGTTGGATCAACTGCGAACTTTTGGGATCTTGTAGCCATTCCTGGAAAATGACTTAGAGCCAATCTAGTACAATGAATGAAAGAGAGAAAAGGAATCCTTCATCTTCATATTTCCTGGAAAGTGCATCCACAACCACATTGTCTTTGCCTTTCTTGTAAATGATATCATAGTCATATCCAAAGAGTTTAGTCACCCATTTTTGTTGTTCTGTGAAGGAAATGCATTTTTCCATAAAATACTTGAGGCTTTGATGGTCTATCTTAATTTGGAAATGTTGCCCCAATAGATAAGGGCGCCATAGATCAACTACATGCAGAATAACCAACATTTTATTTTCATAGATGGATTTGCCCAGATTTCTTTCAGATAGTTGCTTGCTGGTAAAGGCCAAATGTCGACCCTCTTGCATAAGGACAACACCAATTCCTTTCCGTGAGGCATCGCATTCCAACACAAAGGTCTTTGTGAAATCAGGAAGGGCGAGGACTGGAGTGATGAACATGGCCATCTTCAAGGTTTGAAAAGCTTGACCAACGGCTGGAGTCCAAGTGAAAGAGTTCTTTTTGAGGAGAGCAGTGAGAGGTGCTGCAATATTCCCATAATTATGAAAAAACTTGCGATAATACCTTGTTAAGCCCAGAAATCCACGTAAGCTCTTAAGAGTCTTTGGGTGAGGCCATTCTTATAGAGCTTCAATCTTTTTAGGATCCACCCTGATGCCATCTTTGGCAACCAGATGACCCGAGTATTCTACTTCTGAGGCGCCAGAAGCACATTTAGACTATTTCAAGAAAAGTTGGTGCTGAGAGAGTAGATGGAGAACTCGATCCACATGAGCAAGATGGTCTATCCAAGTTTTTATATACATGAGGATATCATCAAAGAAAACTAAGATAAAATGGTGGAGAAAAGGATGGAAGACATGATTCATGAGGCTTTGGAAGGTGGAGGGGGAATTAGACAAGCCAAAGGGCATGAACAAAAACTCATAGTGGCCCTGATGAGTTATAAAGGAATTCTTGGGAATGTCTACCTCTTTCATATGTATCTAGTGGTAGCCCAAACAAATATCAAGTTTAGTGAAGAAATGGGCACCACTCAAATCATCCAGGAGGTCATCAATGAGAGGAATGGGGAATTTGTATTTGATGGTAAGTTTGTTGAGGGTACGGAAGTCAAGACACATTCACCAAGAACCTTCTTTCTTCAGGAGCATGACCTCATGAGAAGAGTAGGGGCTCGTACTAGGGTGGATAACACCTACATTAAGGAGTTCCTGGACCATTTTCTCAATTTCATTTCTTTGGGAAAAGGGGCTACGATACAGACAGATATTGAGAGGAAGGCTTCCGGTTACCAGGGGAATGGAATGATCATGAACAACACGGGAAGGAGGGAGTCCTTGGGGAGTGGAAAAGACCAATTGATGTTTAGAAAGGATGGCTTGGAGGTCTTGCATGACTGAGGGTGTCTCTGTTGCTTGTATGGCATGGAGTTAGGCGATAACACCAGAATGACCTTTTTTGAGAAGCTTTTCCATGCGATGGGAACTAATGATCTTAGGTGAATCAACAGTGATTCCTTGGAACTTATATTGGTGGCCCTCCTGGTCGAATTGCATAGTTAAGTCTTTAAAATCCATGAGAATGGGACCCAAACTCCTTAGCCAGATTGCACCCAATACAATGTCACAACCTCCCATGTCGATAACAGGCATATGGGATTTCAGGTGGTAGTAACCAATTTGGAGACGCACATTTTCACAACACCCTCCACATTTCATGGAGCCACCATTGGCAATCATGATTTGGAAATTATTGATGACATGGATGTAGCAATGAGTTTCTTAGGCAATGCGGAAATGAATAAAATTATGGGTTCTGCCACTATCAACCAGAATGATGACCTTCTGATGCTTGATGTAACCGATTAGCTTGAGGGTTTGGGGAGCAGAGAAGTCAGTGAGAGCATTGAGGGAAATGACTGATTCTACTTCAGGAGGGTCTAAGGGAGGGGTTATGTCAGTGGAATCAGGTGACTCAGACACAAAGGGAGTTTCTACGTCCTCTTCCAAAATATCCTCAAAGATGGCCATAAAACGATTTTGTTCTTTACACTTATGGCTCGGGCAATATTTGTCATCATAGTTATAACAAAGGCCTTTGAGTTGGTGTTCAGCCAATTCATCCCTGGTCAATTTTTGCATCTTTTGTGGAGCAGAGGGAGTAGTGGGATTTATTGGTTTAGGGTGAGGGATAAATGATGGTTTTCGGTTTTAAGAAGATACAAATTGTTGTGCTTCTTTAGCTCTTTTAGTATCCTCCACCCAACTCTGAGGCTGAGCCATGAGGAAATGGGCCCCAATCTCATCCTTGAGGTCGCTGATAAAACACTCTTGGAAAAAGGCATCAAACATGCCCTATGTTCTAAAATTCAGGTGCTCAAAGGAAGCTATAAAGTATTCCATTGTTCCTAATTGTTTCAACTTTGTCAAATAACCAAAATGGTTGGTGTCAGTGTCAAAGCATTCATAAAGCTCTGCCACAAAGTGTGTCCAAGCATTATACCCTTGATGAGAACTTTTTCTCCATTTCCACCATTGCCAATGTTCTTGATCTAGATGGAGAACACCATAACGAAGTTTGGCGAAGTCATTTGTAATGCCGTATAAAGAGAAATAATGTTCCATTTCGGTTACCTAACCAGTGGGGTTTGAGCCATCAAATTTGGTCACATCCACCAGCAAAAGGTGTAGGTGACATTGAAAGTGATGGTTCTGAAAGTTATGGGAATGAGGGGAATGGTCACCTTCAATATGTGGAGGTGAGGAAGAGGAAGGGTTATGTGTAGGGATATGCAGTTTGGTGCATAGTGCCAAAAATATAGATTCAAGCTGAGCGGCGAGGTCTTGTTTGATTTCCTCCCTTGAGGACTGCATGGTGGTATTGATGGCAACAACATTGGCACTAAGTTGTTTCACTTCTTGTTGGGTCTCGATAAGACCAGATTGAAAGGTGTTGAAGCGAGCTTCCAAGTCTTGGCTACGGGTACGATCCATGAGGATGGGGGAACTGAAAAGGGGTGGGCGGGGTCAAAAATTGTTTACCAAAAAATGGTATGGATGAATGTGATAAGGGAGAAGAGATGAATCCAATGGAATAGGTCTCAAATAATGGTGAAAAAATTTCCAGAATTTTTTACTTTTTTTTAATACCTGCGGAGTTAGACTCCGGTCTAAAGAATACTGCAGAGAGGAAATGCCCAAATGTTTAACTAGAAAGAAATGTGTATTTACTTGGAAACCTGAACACATTTGCATGGCAATAGATCTTGTCTGTTTTAATTTGTTTATGTTTCTGTCCCCAAGGGTTAGGTATTCAAGGGTTCTACAGACAAGGGTTTTCCCTGTGCTATAGCTCTCTGATATACGTGCGTGGTCCAACAGTAGTACTCAGCCCAATATCTTAGGGCACTAACTAAGGAGGATAGACCATACCCTTAGCTATACTACTCGACTACCCAGGTACTAGAGAGTATCTTCCCGAGTGCTATTCTCGGTGACACTATAGTAGTCAGGCGATCGATCGGTTTATCTAAAGAGGGCTTTCAGGTAATCTAGGTCGATCCGTACACAGGTGTTGTCTGATGCACTACCACTTGAAGGGGTACCAACAAGGGTTACAAGGGTGGCCAACCGATGTGCTATTAGGTACCACTTGTATTTTCTGCGTGTATGAATCCCTCAACCACGGGTTTATGCACATAACGACAGATCTATGTGGCTTAAATATGTCGGAATACGTCTCTACCCTAAAAAAAAAATTTAACCCACACTATTTGTCGAGGAAAGTACTCTGATACCACGTGTAATATAATAGATATAAAATGTATGCAGAACAAAAATAAAATGCTAGAAATGGTAGAATAACAACAATATAACCAGAACATTCACCACAATAGCACTAAAATGATATGAGAATAATAACATAAATAACACTTTGAATCTGAAAGCAATGTTCATGGGCCTCTTCGAGGGGGAAACCTCTAGTTGAGCAGAGCTCTATCACAATAATATCCAATTTAGGGTTCTCATACCCTCGACTCCTATTTATACTAAAAAGAAGCATCTAGAAGAAGATCCTTCTTGAAGCGGAATCTTCTATTAGGTCTTCTTACATCCGCCTTATTCTATTTTATTGAAAGGCCTTATTAATATTGACCTTTATTACATCCAAATATATTGTTCTACCTATGTGCAGGTTAGGACCCTAACAACATTTTTTCCTGCAAATTTACATGAAATACCAAATCTAGGTGCATGAAAGCAACCTATCTCGTTCTTTCATTTAAATTTAGATGACATAGGTAAATTTTGAATATATTTAACTCCGTATTGCAACCCCAAACCAAAATATATATTGCAACATTAAACAAATTCCACTATAATGTTATAGACATGTGTAATATCATAAACTATCCCTTTTGTAAGTTGAACAACTTCATATGGGTAAAAATTGAGACTATATCGTGCATTTTACTCTAAGGCGGTTTTGCCTTCAAATTTACATGAAATCCCAAAGCTTGGTGCATGAAAGAAACCTCTCATGTTCTTCAATTGTACTTTAATAGATGACATAGGTAAATTTACCATATATAAATCCATATTAAAACTTATAAAACAATTTATGGAGCTTGGGCATGCATTTTAATTTGTTCACATAGTATGGTTTTTACATTCCAAATTACAAGGAAAACTTTAAATATAATTTGGTCACTAGTAATATAATTTATTCATTTACTGCCAATTCACCAAATATGCATGGATGGAAATTTCCAACAGTTTCAAATTAAAAATTCATTGCGACAAATTAAATATATTTGAATGTGTGGAATTCTAGATGACTAATAAATATGTTTCCTCACATAGAGCACTAACTAGATATGTGTTGTGGGGCATCTTCTCAACCAGAAACAAGTTTATTTTTGAAGATAAGGAGGCATATTCAGGAAGACTTGCACATTACATTAGAGTCTCTTATGGGGAAGGAATGAAGCAACCAAAGAATACTATGCCAAGAAGCCTTCAAGAACCAATTATAGATTTCACTTAGCCTTGGGAATTTCTTGATGGAGCATGAAAAGGTACTCTGGAAGCTTGTTGATTTGGGGTCATTATTTATATAGATAATGAAAATTACATTTTACTAAAGTATGGGGCAGGTTTGGGAACAAACAATAGAGTATAACTCTATGTCCTTTGGATCCTACTTAAGGTTGTAGTGGACATGCAGGTTAAGAGGCTACAGGTCTTTGGTGACTCCAAACTTCTAATTGACTTGAAAAATGGTAAAAGCAACATTTATAACATGGAGCTAGGACCTATTTTCAATAATATTATGGAAAATAAATTAAATTTTGAAGAGGTTTCCTTTGCTCATGTCTACTAAGAATTTAACCACAAAGTTGGTCAGTTATCAAAGAAAGAGCTCATTTTGGAGGAAGTGTTTTTGCTTGTTCGCAAGATTAAGGACCATACTACTACAAATTTGATACTCTTGCATAATTTTTTATTATTGGGTTTTTAGTCTTGTTTTAATGTTTTTTTATGTAAAGTTAGAGAGAGTTTGTCTCATGGTTGTTTCTTAGCATCAACATGATGGTGTGGAACTATTTCTTTAAAAAGTGACTTGAATAAGGATGATTGTAAGAGTCAAAGTCATAAGGATAGGATATAGTATTATAATTATAGAGGTAGTATATAAAGGCAATGAATGCTAGCATTAAAATTATAAGGGATCTTGTCAATGTGTATTTCATTTCCCATAAAAATATCATTATAATGATTTTTTTCTTGTAAGAAAAAAATTGGAGCATAATTTCTTGTAGGTAGATTCATACATTATTATAAATATGCATTAAAGATCGCTTAAAAATTGTAGATAAACATTAAATATCGTCATAAGAATCACATATAAGACAAGTATGACTCATGAATAAAACGCCTTAATGATGCTCCATTAAATCCTCATAAATATAGAAGGGTTTTTACATGATAGACATGATAGATACAATCTCCATTACAAAACTAGGAAAACTGTAATACCGATTATACAAGTTTCTTATCTGTAGAGATTCCTCTTGAGGAATCTTTAATAAGCCTCTCCTTTTCTATCTCTCTACTTACAACCTTATATATTATGTTCCCCATGGGGACCACCTTACCCCATAGGTCGCTTACATAAGTGGATCATAACTAACTTTACATGTATTCATAGGTCCTCGAGCCAGTTGTTACAACCTTATATATTATGTTCCCCATGGGGACCGCCTTGACCCATAGGTCACTTAAATAATTGGATCATAACTAACTTTACATGTATTTGTTGGATTACTGAGAGGTGGGGTGAATCAATAATAGAGAAATTTAATCCCTTTTCACCATAAAATGAAAGTGTTATATCAATGTAGAATTATCATCCAATAATTGCAGAGTAAATAAACAATGAAAAAATGAGCAATCATACACATACACAGTACACCCGTGTTTTTACATGGAAACCCAAAGCAGCAGAAACCACATAATTATTTTTCTTATGTGTCTTGAAGAATTTCATTCATTGGAAGCACCAACTTCCTTTTTTTCCCATCTGCAACTGGAAGGAGGCTCCAACCCCCTAGTTTCTCAGGATACAACCTAAGGGAAGCTCCAACTCCCCAATTCTATGGCTACAACCAAAAGGAGGCCACAACCCCCTATGTTCTCTAACTACAGCCACCTATCCTTGCCCCGTCCAACCGCCCTAACGTAGAAGTAGAATAATGGAACCATTATCACACTATCACTGTGAGATATACCATTGTAACAACCTATACCAATCAAACTACAATCAACCTATACCATAAAAAAGTGCATCAACCATGCATCAACCTGTACCAAACAAATTGTAATCATCCTATACCATAAACAAGTGCATCAACCATGCACTAACCCGTACCTCAACCTGTACCAAACAACTTGTAATCATCCTATAACATAAACAAGTGCATCAACCATGCACTAACCTGTACCTCAACCTGTACCATCAATGAGTGCATTAATCATGCACCAAATATATACCAATCATGCATCAAATACACATAAACTATGACTCATCAATATGTACCAACATCATCAACTATACACCTCATGTATGTGCGAACTCATCAACTACTTGTCTCAACCATGTACCCAACATGTACCTCAACCAAAATCCCTCATCAATTTCATCATCCAAATCTGATTTGTAACTCTGTAATAGACCTGGTGTATATGATCACATACCTGCAAACCTTCCTTAACTTTAACAACAAGAGACTAGAATTTTCATCAAACTTTACTTTAGTATCACATGACTAATTTTGGATTAGTCAAAAACCCTAACTTGAAATAATTATAACTATGTCCCTGTAATGAATAAATATCTAAAAATGGTACACAATGTTCTTCAGTGTATTTTATGCATTTCCTCCATATTTCACTACTTGTAACCTCTTAGAAAAGGAATTATAGCAAAAATTGCATACATTGTTGAATTCTTTCTTATTCTGGAGAGCGAACTTGTAGATAATTCCCCACACATAATATTTGTTGTATGGATATTGAAATTATACATAGAATACTACATACTATAATATAATTGATACATTTGATCTTACTAAAATTAGAGCTGTTAGGAAGAAGTTATGATGTTTTTACCCAAAATACTTGTTTTAGACTAGTTTCAGGACTAGCCACAAACCTTATTTTCCACGATGTGTAACTTCAAAAATACAATGACCCATAAGATGAAATTTGTATCACAACTACTTGGACATGTTTCCTCAATGGAATCCCAATTTCATGGTTTGAATCATTATATAAAAAAAGTTATTGCGAAAATGGTGATATGACCTGTAAATAACATACCTTAGAAAGCGTCATCAAAAGAATTTATCCTCCCTTGAATTTTGGCCTTCTTTATTTCACCTTCCCTCTGAAATTCGACTTAGATATCCTTGGGTTACCTTATAAAATGGTATATATTCAATATTCTCAAGTGCGATTAAAATGAGAGAGCCTTTCCTCTTATTTACACTTTCATGTAGCTTCCTCAAGGGGTTACCTTTTAACCATATTAACCCACTTTCCTTATTTTAGGGTTAACCCACTTCGAACCACCTGTCCACTTAGTAATTTCTCCATTAAATTATTATTTAAATAATTTATTTTGTATTCAATTTGACTTATAGTACACTCATCACTTCACTTTATTATTTACCTTCTAGAATCTCTTAAACCACTTTGACTACTTTGACCTTTTGGGGCTTCTAGATGACTCATGAGGGTTCTGCAACTTCACATGGCTATAACTCTCTAACCCTGAGGAGTTATGTGACATTCCACATACCACTAGAAATTGAATTACATGTACTATCCATATAGAATATTCTTACCTACAAATATATCAAAACTCATACCATTGTCCATAAAACAAACTTGGTTCCATTACCCAAACCTTTCTCCAACTTCACATGGCCATAACTCTCTAATCGTGAGGAGTTATGTGATGTTCCACATACCACCGGAAATGGCATGACATGTACTATCCATATGGAATATTCTTACTTTAAAATATATCAAAACTCATACCATTATCCATAAAACAAACTTGAGTCCATTACCCAAACCTTTGTGCTACCAAAATTTGCTACCAGACTTTCTTCAAGGGTTGACATCAATGAAAACCAACCCAAATAATCAACAGTATTCACAGGTCATCGAGCGAGTTGTTATATATTTTAGGAAATGCTTGGTACTTGAGGCACACTTTGCCTTGTTGTAGCCATTTATCTAATGAAATCAATACTCAGAAAGGTGTTTTATCCATTCATCGGTTTCACACTGTGGGGTGGTACTGAAGAATCTTACAATGCTAATGGATTCCAAAATTGGTAGTGCACAAAAGGGTCTAATGGAATACACATAATGAAATATGGATATGGAGGGTGCACCACTAGGCGGGAGGAGTGCAGAGGAAGTATTGGATATGTGATTGAGCCAGAGGATTATCATGGCGATGAATAGGATTGATAGAAACAGGGTATATGTTTACCATTAGTTATGGTCTTGTTTCTAAGAAAATGTCATGGTATCCTATACCTTGGTCAAACACCTTCAATGGCCATTTGGCCTAACCAATTTAGACATATTCCCTCCAAAGAACTAATTTGTATATTATCTCCTTGTACTATTGCACTCCCTTGAAATTGTTGGCATCATCGATTCCTCCCCTCAACATGTTATCCATTTTTTTTGGTCTTCCCACTTATGTTGGAGACTCACCCTTTCTCTGTCTTGGGGCCTCCTCGACTATAAACATTCATGCAGTGTGCTTCTTCTCGACTGGTGGAACCATCCAGATATGGGTGTAGTACTATCACCTCTGAGTTGATCACCTAAATCTTTCTGAATTTTTCCCCATGGAAGCGTAGTCTAAATGTTCTACATTAAATTAACATTTTCACATGAACCTGATGATCTAAATATGGGAAAAATCATAATTTTGTGTTTCTTAAATTGCATTTATGAATGCATAAATGGATTCAACATCCTAAAAAACCCTTAGGGTAGTCAGATTATACAAACTTAACCACTCAATGAGCTACTTATAATGTCATTAAATAGTGTCCCTTAATTATAAAAATGGCTAACTCTGGGACATGGAAGTACCAGTGAGGACCAACCATCATATGAATTCACTGGTCACATTGACTTACATCTAACTTGAAATTCACTTGTAGACTATTTGGTGGCACAAATAATCTCGGTCATGTACTATCTAGCCTTCCTACATCATGCAATATTTTAATGTACGATATGTTCATCCATTAATCCTTTTACTTTACAAACACATCTCTTGTCGATTCATGTTTAATTGAGGTATCAAGACACAACAGTCATAATAATCCCATGCTGACCTTTTTTATCCCCCTAGATGGCATAATAAACATCTCAATAGAGACAACAAAAATATAAAAATCCTAGGATGAACATTTTTAGGTCCATATCCGACATAATTAAGGACCAATTAGGTGCCAAACAAATCCATTAGATGAAAACTATGTTGACGTGGCAGTGCCACATAGGTGCCACAGTGGTATGCCACTGAGAAATGGTGGGTCACGATGTTGGTGTCATCATTGAAGATTCGACGGTCTTGAAAAGCGTCGCATTCGATTCAAAATTCCGACGAATACAAAACTTTGTCATAAGTCTGACCAACGTCGAGGCAGCAAGATAAAAATATAGTGAAATTTTGATAATTAGTGAGTAATGTCCGACAGTAAGGTGGATTTTGTCTATAATGTCGGAACACATCGTTGGAATTCAATATGATATGTAGTGGTGATACCTAAAAATGTAACGAGCTTGTTCGATAGATCAAATGGTGGAAATTTATGTCGATCAATGACCCAAATTAATGTGTGTTCTTAAGCTACACATTCTTTAATTGACTAATTGGACCGACATATCTGACAGTCTAGATCTACTCTATGCTAATCCAAAAAATCTTGTCATTCTTTAGGATTGTTCTCGCAATATTTACCATCAGATTTTCATGCCATTGTCCTTCACAGTTTTTCTCACAGCAAGCACCCTGTTAGGATTACGGCATCACACCTTCAGGATCAACCCTTTTCCATATTATATGGTTAGGATCCAACATCAATGTGTGATGAATGGTGAGGGTTTAATATCACTAGACATTTTTCCAAAGTCAACTAAGGGTCCCACTTGTACACAATGGCCACATGTTAGCCTCCAACTAATATACCCTTGCTTACAATCTCCTAGAATGGCATGCCAACATGTCACAATGGTTAATGTTATCGCAAAAATTGTACTTTGATAGAAGAAAAGGTTGAAGGAGAGAAAAATACTGTCATGGGAGAGTATCCTATTACTGTCACCTCAATAGGAAGTCTCTTTCTATTTAGGGTGGTAGGCCTAGGGGAGATGTCCCTGGTGACCTAGGGGTTTGAGATGGAAAATTCAAAGTGGATAGATAAATATCCCCTCTCACAAGTCACCACCGATCAGAAAGTCCATTTTTATAACCAATGAAAAGATAATGTGTCAAGTGTACCTTCCTGGAACAAAGCAACAAGAAACTAGATATATTTGCAAGTATACTTGTTGGTTAGCACTTTATAAAACCATGGAATTTCTTGATAAAATAAATTTGTTGAATATGATGAAGTAAACAAAAAATTTATAACAACAATATTTGTAGAACAATACTTCAAGTTAAATGCCTTGAAAATAGCTTCAAAATGACTAAGAATCATTAACCATTGAAATCATAATACTAGCATTGGATAGAAGCAAATAAGACAAGGTATAAATCATCCTTTTCAAATGCTTTTATGAGATTTTAATTTTTCATCTAATGGTTGTAGCTTACGTTAGTAACAAAAAAAATATAGTCAGTAGGTTAGGCTATTCTAGGGTTAGAGAGTGTTAGTAGGTTGATTGAAGTAAAAGATTTAAAGATTGGTTTCATCAATAAAAAAATCTCAAGGTCAAAATCAATGCCTTTTATGGTTGATCGAGTCACTTGCAGCAGCAAAACCTGAAGTAAAAAAATGATAATATAAGATCTAAGGACCAAGAAGGATGATGATTGAGGTGTTGGTAACCTAAGGCCTCAGTCAACAAGCCTTATTAAGAAAACAACTACAAGGAAGTAGGTAACCCTAGGCCCTAGCAATTTTCCTTCTTCTTTAGCTCAAGCTTGAAACAATTAATGGATTGATGAAGAAAATGAAACTAGAGTGCTGCAATGGTATGGATCCAGTACAATGCTTCAAAGGTAGGGTTTCTAGAACAATCTAGTAGGTGAAAAATTGTTAAGACAAGGACAATAACATGTGCTTCTTCTCTTAGGGTTTTAAACTAGAAATTTCATAATCTTGGAATAAATGCAAAGTAAATATACCATAATCATTCAAAGAAAAGAAATATTTTAGAAATTCACTTACATCCACCAAGAATAATCTAGCAATAAGCCTAGTTGAAGATTTTCCACCAAGAAAAATGCCAAGAAAAACCAAATTAAGCCTCCTCCAAGAAGTGCGCCTAAAATTTTAGTCAAAAAACCCTAAGTAGGGTGGAAATTTCATGCCTCACTTGTGTGAGTGAAAGATGATGAAAAATAAAGATGATTTCCCCCCTATTTATACAATACAAATGACCAGAATTAGGTCAAAAAGGTTGACATGGCCAGTTACAAATAGTATACAATTTTTACATTAAATGTCATATTCAAACCCTAAAACATGCTGTAAATGTGACGTCATGCCATTTTAGGGTGACATTAGGACATTTTTGGGAAACATTGGTCTCCTGGAGCAAAACTTTAAGCCTCCTTGGGCCTCATGAACCTGCCACACGTGCCACTTGGCACACAACTACCTCCAAAATATCCCAAAATGCTAGAAGATGTCATGGGTGACCTGGGTGATGTCATGGTCCTTCCAAGGCCTAAATCATTGATCCAGGAGGCTCACCAGGCTCAGAAAATGCACAAAAATTAAAGTTCTCATAATTGAGTGAAACCAATTCCATTTTGACTGACTCGTCGCGTTGATTTTAGCCATATATTTACTTTATCAAACGGGCTCCGTATGCGAGAGTTATCACACTCTGGTCATTTTCTCAAACAGATAAAAACTCAAAGGGTCAACTGGAAAAAAGTCAATGCTGATGTTAGCATGACATCACTAAAGATAATTAATGATGGTGATGTGGCAGAGACATGTGGCATAACTGCAGCAGTTGACTGGGCAGATGACAGATCCAATCAGAATTGAACACGTGGCATGTGATTTGGGCGAATGTGGTGGTGCCACGTGGCCCAGGCATGGGAAGCCATGTGGAGTCCAGTCAACAGTTGAATGGAAAGTTCAAAAAATAAGTTTGGGGTCCATGGGTTTTGAACCCACGACCACCACTAAGACCAAGCTCCTTGACAAAGAGTTCTATTACCAACGTGCCCACCATGTTACTTATTAAATGAAACAAATTTTAATTTATTTAAATTGTAATGTATTGTTATGTGGGAGAAAAAGGGTTGGGGGCTAAACCCCAACCCATGGTTGTGTGTGGTAATGTGAACATGGATCAGCAGAAAGGGGCATGACCCATAACCACTAGCGCACTTTTAGCACTCACTTCTGGGTATATTTCCACACGACCGAGAGCTGATCCACCTTTCGCGTGCGATCTCCTATTTTAGCCAGTGATTACAACCTATGTGCCATATAACCAGGGCTAGCAAAAGGTTAGGGCCAGTGCTTAGCCCTTTGGGCTAATACTTGGCCATATTAAGCCTATGTGACCACTATTTGAGGGCGTGCTCCTATTCCAAAGGGGATTAACCATATATTATGGTTTAAAAGTAGGTTTTTACCTGTGTATGCTAATTTTTAATTATTTTGCTTGATATTATGACCAGAAAGTGGTTTTTTAAGGATATCTTGGCCATTTGGAGGGGGATTGGATCCCAAAAAGAGGCCAGATTCTTGGGGGAAGTTGGGCTTCCTCATCTGAGCATGAAAACTATAAAATCCAGGCTTTTGAAAGCTTGGAGGAAAACATTTTTTGATGCAGGGCTTTGAAGGAGCAGCTTGTAATTTTTGGCCATTTCTCATGTTTTGAGAGGCATTTTTGCCATGTTCTTGAGAGGATTTTGATGATGCATGCATGAATCTGAGCAGGGAGGTCTTGCACAATATATATGAAGCATGTTATGTAACAAAAAGGAGCCTATGTAAGAGAACTTTGAGCATTTAAACAACAATAAAGAGGCCCTCCACTTGGAAGCGGGGCCAGAGACGTAGCCAACGATTGATGAACTCCGTTATAAACCTCTTGTCTCTATTTCTATTTCTTTTTTGTTGTTCTATTCTCTTAATTATAGCATCAATTATTAACGGTTGATCTCTTTAAATCATTAATGAGCATCAAGTATAAGTCACATTTGATATTCCACAAACAAGATAATAAGTTTATGTATTTCACATTCTTATCGATCCAATGCTTAAAGTACATTAAACTAATTTGAAATTTATCAATAATACCTTCATTTTTGGATCAAGTTTATGGTATCAAAGAATTTGGTTTTGAAGGTTTGAGAGGAATTGCAAGCATTGGATGCTCACCAGAGAAAAACTCAAGCGAGGAGAAGGCCAACTTGAGGCTCTTAATACAAAGATTCAAATGAGACTGCATAAACTAGAGATGTCTTCACCGAGGAAGCTAGGTCCTTATGCATATGACGATGATTTCTTCGAGGCATTTCAATTAATGAAAGCCATGGTAGAGGAACTTTACCATGAAAGACGTCAATGAAGGAATCCAAAGGTTGAAGAAGGTGAATCTTCAGTAAGAGCAGAAGGATGAGTTGGAGGTGGTGGACCTTCAGAACCTTCTTCTCCTTCATCCTTGTCATATACAAGTGAAGCAAGTGTACATCCCTCCAAGGATAAGCAACCTAAAAAAACCCATCATTCTTCTGATATGCCTTTATTAAAATTAGATGTAAAGTTTCAATTACCCACTTATGATGGTGAATTAGATGCAGAAAAGATAGATAATTGGGTGAGACAGTTAGAAGTCTAATGTAGGATACAAAGGATAGTTGATGATGAAACAAAGATCCAACTTTCAAGTCTCAAACTAGGAGGCACAACTTCATATGGTGGGAAAGAAAAACTAAGGATGATCTCAATAAAAATGGTAAAACAATCTCTTCCTGGAATGATTTTATCACTACTTTGAAGAAACATTTCTATCCATTAGCATACATGCAACAGGAAATGATGAATTGGAAAAGTTTAAGGCAAGTTAAAGGTAAAAGTGTACAAGAATATACTCAAATATTTCATAAGAAATCTTTAAATTTGGGTATTCCTTTATATACACAAGAGACACTCCTAAAATATATTAGTGGTTTACATTCTTATCTCAAGAACACTATTCTTATGTTAAATCCTTCTAACTTTGATGAAGTATGTGTACAAGCCATTCACATTGAATCAAGAAAAGGGAATGTTGGTGATAGTGTTTCTATAGATACTTGGCAATGAAAGGATACAGGGAAGAGGAAATAGAACAAGACATCCACAATAAGAAAGGAGAATTCTACTTGCAAGCATTGCAAGAAAGTAGGCCATGATGAAGATCGTTGTTGGATCTTACATCCTGACTTGAAGCCAAAGAAGTATGCCGACCACAGAAGGAGGAATACCACAGCTGCGATAGTTCAAGTGGATCTTGGATCAGATTCTGGTGATGAGACACAGGTTGTAGTTATGGGAATTCGAGGTATAAATTATGTTGCAAGTACTAGCTCTTATAAATCAGTTGTTGTAAATAATGAGTGTAAAAGGAGTGAACTTTTCCACATAAGGGTTATGAAACATAATTTTAAAGTTGATACTCTTATATAAAGTGGATCACAAGCCAATATAATCAGTCAAGAGGTTGTAAATAACTTGGGAATTGAAACAAAGCCACATCCTAAACCATATCCATTGGGGTGGATATGTGGTGATAATAATTTGCAAGTAACCAAGCAATGTAAAATCAAGTTTGCAATCACTTCTAATTATGTTGATGAAGTAGAGCTTGATATAGTGCCACTGTACATATGTGGAATTGTACTGGGAAGCCCATACCTTTATGATAGGAAATCTATATTCTACAGGGAGGAGAATAAATATTGCTTCAAGAAAGATGGGAAAGAGTACATTGTTCATTCTCATCGCATGAAAACTGACAGATCTTTTGCAGCTACAGGACAGTTAAAAAGAATGGTAAATGCAAGAAAAAGATTAACACTTATGTCTGTAACAAAACAGGAAATTAGTGATGCTAAACATGAGATGGTTCAGTATGATTCACATAATCATGAAGTGTCACCAGAGGTACATCATGAGTTTCAATTGCATACATTGTTTATTGTTCCTGTTCAGAAGGGGAAACATGTTGTTTCATTCTCATTAGCATGTCTAGTATTGTTGATTACATTGGTGCTATTCAGTAGTGTATGGATGCTAACTGTGACAAAGAATGTAGATGATTATGCAATTGATGGGATGATTAATTTGATAAACAATGCTATCTCAGTTTTCATGTTTGTTGTGATTAGTTAGGTGATCATTGTCCCAGCAGAGAGGATGGATGATATAGGACAAGTGGGGAGGCAGTTTCCTCACTTATTACCTAAGTAAAAGAAGACTTTTGGTGGTCCAAAAGCTTCCAAGTGGGGAGGAATGATCCAGGAGGCTCCCCAGGCCCAAAAAATGCTCAAAAATGAAAGTTCTCATAATTGAGTGAAACCCATTCGATTGCGACCAACTCGTCATGCTGATTTCGGCCATATATTTACTTTCTCAAATGGGATTTTTATGTGAGAGTTATCACACTCTGACTATTTTCTCCAATAGCTAAAAAGTCAAAGGGTCAACTGGCAAAAAGTCAATGATGATATCAACATGACATCACCAAAGCTTATTAATGATGTTGATGTGGCAGAGACATGTGGCACCATTGTAGCAGTTGACTAGGTATATGACAGATCCAATTAGAATTGAACACGTGGCATGTGATTTGGGCAAATGTGGTGGTGCCATGTGGCCCAGGCATGGGCAACCACGTGGAACCTAATCAACAGTCGAATGGAAAGTTCCAAAAATAAGTTTGGAGTCCATGGGTTTTAAACCCACGACCACCACCAAGCACAAGTGCCTTGACAAAGAGTCCTATTACCAACTCACCCACCATGCTACTTATTAAATGAAACACATTTTAATTTATTTAAATTGGAATGTATTGTTATGTGGGTGAAAAAGGGCTGGGAGCTAAGCCCCAACCCATGGTTACGTGTGGTAATGTGACCATGTATCAGAAAAAAGGGGCATGACCCATAACCACCAGCACACTTTTATCACTCGGTTCTAGGTATACTTCCACACGACCGGGAACTGATCCACCTTTGGCACATGATCTCCTATTTTAGCCCGTGGTTACAAACTATGCACCATATAACCAGGTCTAGTGAAAGGTTAGGGCCAATGCTTGGCCATGTTAAGCCTATGTGACCACTATTTGAGGGTGCATGCCTATTGAAAAGGGGCTTAACCATATATTATGGTTTAAAAGTGGGTTTTTACCTGTGTATGCTAATTTTTAATTATTTTGCCTGATATTATCACCAGAAAGTGGTTTTTTAAGGATATCTTGGCCATTTGGAGGGGGATTTGATCCCAAAAAGAGGCCAGATTCTTGGGGGAAGTTGGGCTTCTTCATTTGAGCATGAAAACTATAAAAATAGGCTTTTGAAATCTTGGAGGACAATTTTTTTTGATGCAGGGATTTGAAGGAGCAACTTGTAATTTTTTTCCTTTTCTCCTTTTCTCATGTTTTGAGAGGCATTTTTGCCATGTTCTTGTGAGGAGTTTGATTATGCATGCATAAATCTGAGCAAGGAGTTCTTGCACAACATATATGAAGCATGTTATGTAACAAAAAAGAGCCTATTTAAGAGAACTTTGAGCATTTAAAGAACAATAAAGAGGTCCTCCACTTGGAAGCATGCCCAAAGACGTAGCCAATGATTGGTGAACTCCGTTATCAACCTCTTGTCTCTATTTCTCTTTCTATTTTTCTGTTCCATTCTCTTAATTTCAGCATGGATTATTAATGGGCGATATCTTTAAATCATTAATGAGCATCAAGTAAAAGTCACATTTGATATTCCGTAAAGAAGATAATAAGTTTATGTATTTCACATTCTTATCAATCCAATGCATAAAGTACATTAAACTAACTTGCAATTTATCAGTAATACCTTCATTGTTTGATCAATCATGGTGGAAAGGGAACAACCACCATGGGTTCAGGCCTGCCAGGATGCCCTTGGTGAAATGTCCTCCTCTCTCTCTGGTGCAATCCTTTGATTTGTCTATGCCCCATGTTGGGGTCTCAACATCTATCTAGTGGTATTTTATCCGCATGGAGGTTTGAACTAATCATCTCCCCATTTGTACCTATCCATATAGTACCTTTTTATATTGGGTGTGGCCCTACAACATTAAAAGATATTCCCTTCATGGGCTCATAAGTCACAGGGATCATAGCAAGGTCAAACACATATAATCATCAAGTTATTAAACATGTGCATAAAACCCCTTTTACTCGGACAAATGCTCAAATACATTATGCTAATCTGCAAGCCAAGTTCGGAGAAAACGATGGGACGTCCTATTGGGCTAATGCTCATTGGATGTGGGATGTTTCTGGGAGAATTCAAATCTAGGCCATGTGAGTGGATGAGGTGGTAAGGGATGTCTTGGCAAGGGGTACAGTGATAGCATGGAAATGTATCGCTTACCTATGGGTTCCTCTGAAGAGGGTGAGATGCACCTTGTCATGGATGAAAATGTTTCCAAGCCCATTCATTCATTTTATATTTTACTCTTATTACTTTTTATTTCAAGAGGCTAGTTAGGGGACACTACCCTGGTGTGGTGACTAGTGGTGGCAATGTTACCCACAAGCATTTCACAGAAATGAGAAGGCTAGCTCATTATGAGAATCCCTTTCTCTTGGATATGCCACCAAGAGCCACTGCCCTGGTGTGGTGACCAGCCGTCAGTAATGTCATACCTCTACATGCCCATGGACCTAATAGGTTTTCTCATGATGAGACCCCCTATCCTCTAGGTAGGTCTTGTTTTATTATTTTTTATGGGTCCCTTTGTTTCTTGTTGAGAAGCCTTTTATTTCTTTTTTGGGGATCCCTAGGTGAAGCATCTCAAGGTTTTGTTCTTTTGTCTTTTATCTTTTACCAGCTACTTTTACCCTCTGAGCCTTTAGCCCCTTCTTCCCACAAGGTAACGCATAACCCTTAGATATATGGAAAACCCAATGCCCGGACCAGTGTAATGGGATGGATGAGCAGGAAAAAGATGAAAAGTGGTAAGTATGGTGGGAGTGGATGATGGCCTCTCATGAATCCCCCCAGTGGAAACTCAAACCCTATGGGTATTAGCTTACTATGGAATCCTGTCATTCCCCCTAGGTTTGGTCAAGTGGAAAAGCATAAATTCCAAGCACACATTAGAATAAAAATGAATTAAATGAACATATTCAAGGGTTTTGAGGATTAGAGTGACATAGACCATGATAGACAAACTCTTTACCTCACAGAGCAAGATCAATTTCTACTACAAGACTAGGCCGATGTGATGGATGTTGTTACTACTGACAAAGTGGAGGCATTGAAGAATGAAAGGATGGGACCTCCAGGGCCATGCTCGAGTCGATCTAGATCTCAGTACTCCATTTCTAGGACCTGTGGGCCTCGAGACATAATCTCCTTATTTATCCCTAGGTTCGGGGATCACATCTAGCTCCAACTCGGGGACATGCGTTCACCGTAGAGCACATGAGAACCCCAATATACCTGCTTGATCTCAACATCAAATTGTTAGCAATCATTTTGGGTGGTGATATCACCCCTGACTCATATATATATATATATATAT